>JASDQU010100358.1:276939-288989 GCA_032191745.1 Picea mariana
AGTTAGCAAGACTAGTCTTTTATAAAAGACAACAAACCAATCAATTGTTTGAGAAATCCTTTAATTACTATTATCCGGTTCAACAATTTTATTTTAAACAACTGTGGTTTAGTTACGTAATAATGAATATTCATATATACTCATTTTTTTTTTGAAGGGAAAACATTTAATTACACCACAAGACAAATCTCCATACTTTCTCAACTATTACTACTCATCCTTCCTCCCTAACCTACTTCCATCTCCATTCCTATCCTTCCTCTACTAGACTATCTTGGAGCATCAACTATATTGACCTAACTCCAAATAGAACCCATAAGCGGAAGTGTCGCTATCTCAACCAAGATTCCCTAGCAGGCATCTAACAGTCATCATCACATGTCTTGGGGAGCGTGAACTAACACCGTCCTCCCATGAATTCAGGTTTCGGAGGATACACGGTGGGAAATGCCTCCACCCCTCCTAATCAAAACTAGGGTCCACACCCTACAATGGAGGATACATGGTGGGAAATGCCTCCAGCCCTCCTAACAGGACTAGGGTCCACACCCTACAATGGAACACATAGTGGCACCATGTTGTTGGAGGTTTTGTCATCATTTATTCGGTTTTGGGCAGTGTCATCACCTGAAATCATGCACTGGTTCACATATCATAGCAATGCATCCAAACCAATATAAATTTCACATACAATATTTATACCATAATGTTTCTCGGTTAGTGGTCTTGATATCCACTTTCATCATAATTATTCCTTGGCTATTTCATAGCCCATAACCTATAGATTAGTCTGTAACACAAACTCATACATTTCTATGCACTATCATCATGTAATTGCATACAATCATCATTTCAATTTGGTATCTCTATATCGATAAATTAACATCAAAGTTTTCCAGTTAGAAATAGATCTCATAATATCCCATAATTCAATTTCAACATCTATTCATAAGATTATCATTTACCGAAAATAGATTTCATCATATCCAACATCATCCTAATAGAATTTAAATATTCATTAAGTTCACATTCTCACAATATGTCGCATCATATACATCATCCTCATGAACATTTAAACATTCGTAAAATTTACATTCACATAATAGATCACATTACATACATCATCATCAATAACATTTAATCATTCATAAAAGTTCATACATTTAAAGTTTAGGTGTATCACTTAATAGTTTCATTGTGACTAGGAAGTAAAGTATATAGGCCTCAGGTAATCCTGGCTATCTAAGTCAAAAGGTGGTGTTACATACACCCAACCTTTGAGAAACATGTTCTCTATGTGGTAAAAAAAAGTGAGGGATAGTCTCGTTGTAGTTTCTCGGCGTCTTCCCAAGTAGCAGATACTGGACTATACTTGTCCCACTGGACCTTAACTTGGTATACCAGACGATTTCTGAGCTGTCGGACTCTAAGGTCCAATATGCGTAACGGTTCTACCGTGAGGGTTCCCATGTCCGATACCTGCAATTCCTTCCAATTTAGTTTATGTGATTCATCAGCAACATAATGACGTAAAACAGATACATCAAATACATTATGAGTTTTATGCAAGTGGGGTGGTAGTATGAGATGATATGCAACGGGTCCAATTTTCTCTTGGATCCTGAATGGTCCTATAAATCAAGGTGACAACTTTGTCCCCTTCCTGAACCATATGGTACTCTTATTAGGCATGATATGAATGAAAACCTGGTCTCCCACTTCATAACTTTGGTCGGTCCTGTGTGCATTCGCATAGCTTTTCTGCCTATCATGTGCTTCCTTTAGTCTCTGCCTAATCTGAATCACCTATTCCTCCATTTCTTGATTCAATTCTGGCCCAACTGTTACTCAGTCTTCTAGTCTATCCCAACTCAATGGCATTCTGCATGGCCTCCCATACAAAGCTTCATAGGGTGGCATTCCGATGGAGCTATGATAACTATTATTGTAGGAAAACTCTACCAAAGGTAGGTACTTCTCCCACTGGGTTTGATTATCCATTACATACATCCTAAGCATGTCTTCCATGACTTGATTTATTCTCTCAGTTTTCCCATCCGTTTCAGTATGATAAGATGTGNCCCATCCGTTTCAGTATGATAATATGTGCTTAAGTTCAATTGAGTCCCCAACGCTGACTGTAAACTTGTCCAAAACCTAGAAGTGAATCTGGAGTCCCTATCTGAAATGATCTTCTTAGGTATCCCGTGCAAACGGATAACCTCACTTACAAACATAGGTGCCACATCAGTGACATCGTAAGTGTCTCTAACCAGAATGAAATGAGCACTCTTGGTTAACTTATCCACTATCACAAGAATGGCATTGTGTCTATGAGATGTGAGCGACAACCCCACAACAAAATCCATAGAGATGACTTCCCACTTGGACATAGGGACATCATGTGGTTGTAGGAGGCCTGTCGGGTGATGGTGGTCAGCTTTCACTTGTTGACACTCTAGTAATTTGGTGATGAAATGGAATACATCATGCTTCATGCCTACACAAAAGAAGAGCTTCCTCATTTCTATGTACATCTTCTTCACACCTGGATGCACACAATAAAGTGCTCTATGGGCTTCCTTCAATATGATGCTTTGAATATCCCCATTCTCAGGGATGTACATCCTTCCTTGATATCTTAACAGTCCATCTATTTCCAGACTATATCCTTCATACTTTGGGTCTAACTGCCTCCCACTCTGGAGGTTTGAAGTAACCCTTAAATACCAACTATCTCCTGGGAGTTGTGTCAACACATGTTCTCTCAGATTGACCTTTAAGGTTACCAAGGAGAAGATATGTGGTCTCCTACTCAAGGCATATGGGACCACATTTTCCTTTCCCTTGATGTACGAAATACCAAATCGTACTCACTAATAAACTCACTCCATCACCTTTGCCTGGCATTCAGATCTCTTTGAGTGAAGAGATGTTTTAAACTTTGATGGTCCATTTTGAGATCAAAGTTTCGCCCCACAAGATAGTGCCTCCAAATTTTCATAGCTAGCATTACAGCTGCCAACTCTAAATCATGAGTCGCATATAACTCTTCGTGTTTCTTCAACTTCCTTGACACATAGGATATCACTCCTCCATCCTACATTAGCATGGCCCCCAACCCTTTCTTTGAGGCATTCATGCAGACCGTGAAGTCCTTTTCCATATCTGGCACTCGTAGAATTAGCGCACTGGTTAGTAACCTCTTAAGCTCAATGAATGCACTATCACATTCTTCTGTCCATTCATACTTGACCCCCTTGCATTTCAAAGTGGTGATGGGTTTCGCTATTTTTGAGAATCCTTCTACAAATATCCAGTAATAACCTGCTAGCCCCATGAATCTTCTCACCTCATGGGCAATTTTCAGCACTGGCCAATCCATAATGGCCTTTACCTTTTCTGGGTCCATAGAGATTCCTTCGCCGAAAATGATATGACCTAAATAGTGGATCTCTTTCTAGAAGAAGGAACACTTCGACAGCTTCCCATACAATTTGTTCTCTCTAAGGCAGGACAACATTATTCGCAAGTGTTCCTCATGTTCTCTTTCATTCTTGAAATAGATGAGGATTTCATCTAGAAAAACTTGTACAAATCAATCTAAGTACTTCCGGAATACGTCGTTCATGAGGCTCATGAATACTGCTGGCACATTGGTCAATCCAAAAGGTACTACAAAAAACTTTTAATGTCCAAACCGAGTTCAAAAGGCGGTTTTTGGGATATCACCTTCCTTAATCCTTAACTGATGATACCCTGATCGCAAATCAATCTATGAGAATACTCCTACTCCTTTCATCTGATCGAAGAGGTCATCTATTCACAGCATTGGGTACCTATTTTTCACTGTAGCATGGTTCAAGTCCCTATAGTCCATACACAGTCATAAGGATCCATCCTTCTTCTTTAAAAAAATTACCGGTGCGCCCCAAGGTGAAACACTGGGCCTTATTAGCCCTAAGTCCAGTAACTCTTTGAACAACATTTTCAATTCACAAAGTTATGGCGCTGTCATCCGATACATAGTTTTGAAAAATTGTTCTACACCAGGTGTTACACGTCAAAATTGCTCAGCTAGATAAGTGTCACATTGTCCCTCTCAATTGTCGCAAGTGTCGCATCTTCCCTACAACTTTCGCAAGTGTCGCAAGTTGGTCACTAGTGTCGCAAATGATGTTCATACATACTGCCATGTTAACGACACTAAGGAAGCACTTATAACATCTCACATGACCGATTTGAAGGAGGAGAACTGATTTACTGAAGTCAAACAACTCTTGACACCTGAAAGGAACCCTGAAACAAAGGTTTTGAGGGGGAGCGCTCCCCTACTTCAGCTCCACAAGCACTGGCGCTCCCCTATAATTCTTCAGGGAGAATTATAATGCTCCCATCCCCCTTTGAAGGAGCTCTTCTCATCTTGAGAGCGCTGGTGCTTCCCCAAGGCTTACCAGGGAGCGCTACAGTGCTCTGATGCCCCTTATAAGGGAGCGCTGCCTAATCTGAGGCAGTAGTTGGCCCGTTGAGGAGAATAAGGGGAGGATCTTTCGAGATTAAGAGGCAGTTGTGCTCGAATTCTTGGTTTCATCAAGAGATCCCTGATCTAAGGAGAAGGTTCCCAACTTGTTCTAAAGATAACTCAAGAGGTTAAGCTCCTCTCAACCTATATAAACAGGCTCTATGATGGTGGAAAGGGAGGAAGAATTGAATACATGAGACTTATGATCTTGGAGGAAACTCACATTCAACCAAAGGAGAGTGATCAGTGAAGCTGTTGTTATCTAGGTTGTGGAGCTTTCAGGCAAGGGTTAGACGAAGAGGACTTGACGAAGCTGTCGCATTCGCATCTACGATTGTCAGTACTGCTGTCGTTATTCTCATCAATATGACACGCTTGGCCTGTTTCTTTGTAGTTTGTGTCTAATGTCACATGAAATTATCACTAGTTCATAGATTTTTTTTCAAGCTAACATCAATAGAGTAGGAAGCGGTTGTATCTTGTCTTGTCCGCAGAACTCAGCGAGGAGCAAAGGATTGGAGCGCAACTCGAAGCGTGCAGGGAAAAACGTCGATAAAAAGGTACTTCTATAATCCTTCCTTCTCATGTGTTAGTTTAGATAGATTTGAAAGGAATTCAGTGTTCATGTTAAGAAATTTTCTGTCTAGGGTTAAGGTCAAGCTCTAGAGGTGATCTACCTGTCTATAGGGAGATTTTCCTACAACAGAAACTGGCGACTCCACTGGGGATGTAGCCTCAAATCGAAACCTCTTGTTTGGATTTCCCTCCTCATTGACCTTGTTCTATCCCTTGATTGTTTTAGACCTGGTTCACCCCTCTTTGATTAGTTTCATGAGCTGATTGGCTCCTTACCTTATCACACTCAGCATATTTGTCAAGTTTGAATCTCAATTTTTGAAATTTTTTGACATTTCTGGGGCTATTAGACCCTGGCGCCCCTGTCCTAGTGTTAACAGAGCACCGATGCTCCCCCATACCTTTACACAGAGTGTTGTAACGCTCCTTGCCCTTGGAAACAGAGCGCCAGCCTCTTTTTGGCCAAAAAACCCTCCAGAACTGCTTTTTTTAGGGTTTGCCTCATTGTCTCTTCTGCTGAGTGATCTAGTGAGTCAATTTTTCTTCCCTTTCAGCCTTGACATCTGTCTTTTTGAAGAATAAATACCTTTTTAGTTGGACCTTGTAGCCTTCTTCACCATTTTCATTGAGTTTTTCTCTGTTGAGTGAAATTCGAAACCCATGCATTGTTTTTCTCTTCTCATCAGCTGAGTTAAAAACCCTGGTGAAGGTCATCAAAGGCCTACAGACCTCTTTGTCTTGATTTTAGTCAAGGTCATTGTTCTTCAATTTTTGCTTTTGGGTGTGAAGTTTGTTTTTCTCTTTGATTGTTTCTTTTCTTTCTCTTTTTCGTTTTGATTGCCACGAAAGGGTGTATTGTTTGTGTGACTTTTGCTTGTGCTAGATTGGTTTTTCGTTCATACCAAGAAGATAATTAGCAAAATGAGCATTGTGTTGTATTGATCATCACTCATACGCAAACAATATATAAAAAAAATCATCTGCATGACTGATTGCGCATATTAGAAGGCATTTAAAAGTTTTATCATTACATCAAGATTTGATTGAGAAAAGAATTGTTTGAGGACACTCTGTATTTGTGCTGGATTAGTGAAAAGAACTTTCTCTCTCCCTTAGCTAGATGTTCATCGAAAAGAAATGACTTCTTATCATATTTGATGCATTCTTTGGGTCTGAGTCATAATCCCATTCGTTTCACTTCCATGCACCCCTTTGCATAAAGAACAACCATAAAAATCAACGCTAATTAAAAGTTATCTAGAACTTTTTCTTTTCTAGGATCCTCCACCAACAGTAGACTAGGCTTAGTACTTTGGATTAGGGCTGTGAGAATAACTCTCCAAAGTTTCTAAAACAAACAGTAGCATCCTGAGTTAGGGAGAGTCAAATCCAGTTATCGTATAAGTCTGCCTGGGATCCCCCTCTCACACAGGGGTTACGCACGAGGTCGCATTCGGGTAAGCTACAGGGACTAACCCTCCGTGGTTTAACTGATTGTGGTGGTCGGATCGTATTATGGGGGTCACTTTGAGGTAAATCCACAATTACTGTGTGGAAGCCTTTTAGTTGATTTCGGGCTTGATACCCTGCCCATATGTTCGGATCGGACTGTCGACTGTTCCCGCCCAGGGGCTGACTGCGAATTGGTAACCTTAGTGGCCATAATCTTTAGGGTCTTACACAAGGTGACGGTGACGGGAAGTCTCACNTAAATCCACAATTACTGCGTGGAAGCTTGCACCAAGGCATAAGTTTGTTAAGCAGGTCACCATTGTAACTATTCCACCCTATCCCTGCCCCTTCTGGACTTGATCACGCGACGTTGGATTTCATCACCAACTAGTACGGTCATCAAAAGAAGGTCCTGTTTGCTTGGTTGTGATTCTTAGATTTTTTTAGCATGTGCTGTTTCTTTTCGTTAGTTGGCCATAGATTTCTTTCGCCAACTCTTCTCTTCCAACATCGACCCTCCACGCCGCTCGCGGAGGCTACAGGGACTTCCTCCAGAGAATATGGAAGGAAACACCCATTTACCCCCTCATTCTATGGAGGAATCTCCTCAACAGAGCGAGGTTCATAATGCTACAACTTCCTAGGAAGAAGTTCCCATCCCTCTAGAGAATTTCCGAATTGTCTCAGAATCTCCGGAAGCTTATCGCATTCTGGAGGGATACGAACGACAGATCCTCCACCTGAATTCTGCTGGAGAATTTGTGGTCATCAATCTTTCTAACATTCCAGCCAGGTCCTCTCAAAACCCTTTAGCCAGTGACCTTTTTTGGACTGCGGACATTGTTCGGAGTCCACCACGCTTGGTGTGAGATCTTTATGGGAYAGGAGAAGGTGCCGATGCATCTTTTTCCTATATTGTACCCTCGAATCACTTCACCGGTACTACCACTTTTACAGCCACATCAACCGTTGGTCCGAACATACCGTCCGTTGGCCCAAGGTCTACAATTCCCCTCCAGACAGCCCATTCRATGATGGCCCCGCACATTCTGACTATCCCTGCCGGTAATGCRGTATTTAATCAAGCCCTGATTGACACACCTGTAACACAAAGACCTACACTCCCTTTTGGATTTAGGGCGTTGAATGCTTCCACTACCACCACTGCCCAGACCACTACCCAAATTGTATCGGGAAGTTCCATACCTATCCAACAACCCGGAGGGACTGGACTTGGTGGTGCTAACCCGATCGGTGGCACCGGTCCATCATTGACATCTGGCTTTCAGATCCCGGGATCTCTACCTCAAACTGGAGGGCACCCTCCCTCCGAAGGACAAATTCCATTCAGAGGGAACCCTAACGCTGGGGGGCATCCTCCCACCGGAGGACAAATTCCATTCAGGGGGCACCCTCATGTTGGGGGGAAGCCTCAATCCGGAGCACACCATCAACCACAAGGACAAAATCAATCCACCGCACCCAATTCATGGAGCATCCTTTTTCAAGGAAATCCACATGCCTCCACAGGGCAGAATGTTCAGACTCCGCAATAACCCCCTTATGGACAAATGCCAAACCCGCCCTATAATCCACAAAACCCATCCGGTTATCCTCCACTCACAAACACTTCTCAAAACATCTCAAATCCTATGTACCTTGTTCAAAACTAACCTCACATGAGAGGGCCCACAAGTTATAATTATCCACATAACCCAGTATTGGGCCCCACTGGTGTCCCTTTGCTACACCAGCATTGCCCACAGGTTAACCGACAACTACCTTTTCTAGCCACTCTGGACCTTCCAGACTTGTCTCGGTTAACGAATGATCCCATTTATCATTCTCCAGTTTGACCAGCCATTCCAGCTAAACTTCCTTCTGATATCCCAAAATTCGACGAAAAGCTCGGAGAAGACCCAAACAACCACGTGATGACCTTCCATTTGTGGTGTTCATCCAACTCCCTCATGGACGATTCGATTCGTTTGCGTCTTTTCCAATGAACGCTCATGGGTTCCGCAACGAAATGGTATATTGAATTACCACGCGCATCCTTTCACGACTTCAAATTCCTTGCCATGTCCTTCCTCACACACTTTCAACTACCCATTCGATATGAAACAGGTACCGAACTATTAACCTCTCTTCATCAGACAAATTCCATACATATCTCCGATCATATCCATGAATGGAGACGACGACGAAGGCTAATCAAAGCAGTCATTCCTGACCAATTGTTAGCGGAATGGTTCACGAAATCACTATTACCCCAGATCGCTCGTGATGTTTCCATGGGTGGTGTAGTCACCAAGGAAGAAGCCATTGCCCAGGCTCAGTACTTAGACTTAGTCTATTCACAATTCGGTACTCTATATGAGTTGATACCGAACGCTACCCATGCCACTAATGACCCATCCAAACCATCGACTACTTCGCATGCGGATGGAGTCATTGGCTCCGTCAAAACTCAATCAACTACCTAGTCTACTGGAACAATCCAGCGGCCCACTTCCACAGTTTCCCCCAGTTCGAATGCACCCTCTTCTACCCCACCTCAAACTCAGGTCTCTGATGTGAATGCGGTCCAGTCAACCCCTTCACAATATCTTGGGGGAAAGAAGAAAGCGAGAAACAAACCAAAGAAAAACAACAACAATGAGCAACCCAAGACCCAACCACAAACCCCCGCTGCCGAAAAACAACCGCAATGAAAACAGAAATTCCCATGTCTCATTTGTGGTGATGATCACTACACTCAAGACTGCCCACATCGTGATGAAGTGGCCAAAATTTTCAAGGGAAATTCACAACCCGCTGTGCTCACTCAGCCTTTTCCGCAGCAACAATCTTTGGTTGCACAAACCCCCACGCTGGGGGGCAATTCCAACCAACCCCATGATGAGACCTCGACAAGTGCCCACATTTACATGTTTAACATATTTAATCTAACAACTCACTCTGTGACATATGACACGCCAGTTAAACCTGATAAGACGAAGATCGCTAACGGTTCTGTGTCAGACCTGTTACCATCCTCCACCAATCCTCCATCTGTTAGCCCTCCATCCGGGCCACTCCAGATTGAGAAACCATCCTTTGACTCTATCTTACGCCCTCCTAAGAGCACCATCCAAAAATATACATTCAATCCCAACTCACGGGCTGCACAAAACTACAATATTGTAGAAGATTTGCCCCAAGCCCTGTGTGCCATGTCCGCCTTGGAAGTTATACAACACTGTCCCAGCCAACGTAGAACACTCTTAGTTGCTATTGGTGCTTTCGACCCTGAGTCATCAAACTACCTCACATTTAATCTGGATGATCATCAACCGCGAGTCTCCCACCAGCTAGCGTTCCAAATCAATGTGGTTGTTCACAATCAACAAATCCACCGGACTATCCTGGATGACGGAGCCTCCACCTGTGTCATGTCCCTAGCTTTTTGGAAAGGCTTTAAATCACCCGCCCTTACAAAATCTGCTACCATGTTACGTGCCTTTGATGGATGAGGTTTTCATCCTCATGGATTATTGCAATCCTTAGCCGTTCAGTTGGGCGGAAAAATTGTTACCGTTGACGTCGAGGTGGTCGATGCCCCCCTCGATTATAACCTAATACTCGGAAGAAGTTGGTTCTACGCGATGACGACTATCGCTTCATCGGTATTTCGATGTGTACAATTCCCTCATCAAGGCAAAATTGTTACCATTGATCAGCTTGATTTCTGCACACCGATGCTCGCATCCCTGCTACCAACAATATTCCTTTTCTGGGAGACCACCCGGTTACATATGAAAGTGTTGGTGTTGGCTTATTGAAATATTATAGCCTCATGGGTACCTTTCCTACACCACTTCCACCTACTGCACATCATATTGCCATTGTCAATATGATCTCGACTTTGCCTTATCAATCCTTGGAATCATCTGATCCCTGGATTGTTCCTAGTCCTTTGGAATTCGATGTGCTCAGTGACACAATGCCACTGAGCCCAGCCCAGGCCGCATATGTAGCTATTCAATATGCCTCTCCCTCATCGAATGATTCACATTCATTGGCACCCGATACTTATTCAGTGCCCTCTTGGTTAGATTCCCTATCATCTGCCGTCGATTACATTTCCCATATTTTTCCTTCGGACGAATCTATCATGGAAATGCTTATCATTGATGATATGCCCTGGGATGACAACCACCATCGATCCTCTTTTCTTCCACCTTTGGAAGAAATCCAAGACATATGATCTGTCTCCCCCCCCCGATGTTACCGAAGCTCTGCAATCTCCTATCCTCACGACAGATACTCTCTCTGAGGGGAACATGGGTAACATCTCTACTACGGTTACGATTGACATTTCAATCAAAGAAGGTGTCGTGGAAAACATCAACCTTGGGGCTAATTGCACACCTGACAAAGTGGTCTCTTACACTGCTTTATTCAAGGAATTCCATGATGTCTTCGCATGGAGTTATGAGGAAATGCCAGGGATCGATCCTTTGATCGTCATACATGAAATCAAAACCTACCCTGACGTGAAACTGGTTCGGCAAAAGCTTTGCCTGGTTCATCCCAAGAAAGTCGCAGCTATAAAGGTAGAAGTTGAAAATCTTCTACAATCTACCTTTATCTATCCCGTCCCTTTAACCGAATGGGTCTCCAACCTCGTTCCGGTTGCTAAGAAACAAGAGACCATCCGTGTTTTCATTGACTATAGAGACCTCAACAAAGCTTGTCCTAAGGACAACTACCCTACGCCCTTCATCGACCAAATCATTGATAACTGCGCAGGGAGCGTAATCTTTTCTTTCATGGATGGCTTTTCTGGATATAACCAGATTGAAATCTTGCCTACAGATCAACACAAGACAACCTTCATCTGCCCTTGGGGAACTTTCGCCTACTGAAAGATACCTTTTGGCCTTAAAAATGCTAGAGCCACTTTCCAGCGAGCCATGTCGTATGCTTTTCATGACATCAAACACATCACAGAACCATATATCGACGATTTACCCGCACATTCATTAAATCGATCAAATCACATTGATCACTTACGCGTGATTTTTTTGTGATGTAGGTTCTACCGTATTCGTCTGAACCCACACAAATTCATTTTCACTGTCAAATCCAGTCGACTCCTTAGTTTCATTGTCTCCAAAGATGGGATTAGGGTGGACCCCTTAAAAATCAAGGCCATCTTAGCCTTACCTCCACCCACCAATTTAACCCAACTCCAAAGTTTGCAAGGAAAAGCAAACTTTCTTCGTTGTTTCATCTGCAATTATGCCTAGATCACTAAAGGATTTATGCGGTTACTGCAAAAGAATGTCCCTTTCATATGGGATGATGAAACTCAACGGTCATTAAATGCTCTCAAGCACGATTTGACCCATGCACCTTTGTTACATCCACCTGACTATACAAAGGATTATATCCTTTACTTGGCCGCTTCTACTTCCACCATCGCAATGGTGTTAGTCCAAGAAGACTCCAACGA
>JASDQU010100358.1:294478-319125 GCA_032191745.1 Picea mariana
GGTAAGAAGACCCTGGGTTGAGCCATCACTTTGATACATGCTTTGCCTAGGTTGCGAAGGAGTTTCCATTGGACAAAGAACACATACACTATTACATAGATCCACTTTGTATTGGTCGTGGCTATGTCTTGTCATCTTGTAGATCCACTGTGTATTCTTCATGGCTACGATCAGTCCGAGTCATCAGAGTATAGATCCACATTGTATCTTTGGTGGCTATACCTTTTTATCAATACAATTATGGATCCACAGTGTATTTTATGGCGGCCATATCCTACTAAATCTTGATCACCCAAGCATAGGTATGCCTGCCTTGGGTTTTGAAATATGTCATGATATTTGTTGGATGTTTGTGTGCAGCTTCTGTCAGGTTCTCCAAGTCTATACCCTTGCTTGAATGTCTACAAAGTATTTCAGTTATCGGTTGGCATATTCTAACTTCATACTTTGGGGGGCATTCTGTTACACGTCAAAATTGCTCAGCTGGATAAGTGTCGCATTGTCCCTCTCAATTGTCGCAAGTGTCGCATCTTCCCTACAACTTTCACAAGTGTCGCAAGTTGGTCACTAGTGTCACAAATGATGTTTAGACATACTGCCATGTAAAAGACACTAAGGAAGCACTTATAACATCTCACATGACTGATTTGAAGGAGAAGAACTGATTTACTGAAGTCAAACAACTCTTGACACCTAAAAGGAACCCTGAAACAAAGGTTTTGAGGGGGAGCGCTCCTCTACTTCAGCTCCAGAAGCACTGGCGCTCCCCTATAATTCTTCAGGGAGTGTTATAATTCTCCCAGGCCTCTTTGAAGGAGTGCTTCTCATATTGAGAGAGTTGGCGCTTCCCCAAGTCTTACCAGGGAGCGCTACAGCACTCTGATGCCCCTTCTAAGGGAGCGCTGCCTAATCTGTGGTAGTAGTTGGCCCGTTGAGGAGAATAAGGGGAGGATATTTTGAGATTAGGAGGCAGTTGTGCTCGAATTCTTGGTTTCATCAAGAGATCCCTGATCTAAGGAGAAGGTTCCCAACTTGTTTTAAAGATAACTCAAGAGGTTAAGCTCCTCTCAACCTATATAAACAGGCTCTATGATGGTGGAAAGGGAGGAAGAATTGAATACATGAGACTTATGATCTTGGAGGAAACTCACAGTCAGCCAAAGGAGAGTGATCACTGAAGCTGCTTTTATCCAGGTTGTGGAGCTTTCAGGCAAGGGTTAGATGAAGAGGAATTGATGAAGCTGTCACATTCGCATCTACGATTGTAAGTACTGTTGTCGTTATTCTCATCAATATGACACGCTTGGCCTGTTTCTTTCTAGTTTGTGTCTAATGTCACATGAACTTATCACTAGTTGATAGATCTGTTTACAAGCTAACATCAATAGAGTAGGAAGCGGTTGTATCTTGTCTTGTCCGCAGAACTCAGTGAGGAGCAAAGGATTGGAGCGCAACTCGGAGCATGCAGGGACAAACGTCAATAAAAAGGTACTTCTGTCATACTTCCTTCTCATGTGTTAGTTTAGATAGATTTGAAAGGAAGTCAGTGTCCATGTTAAGCACTTTTCTATCTAGGGTTAAGGTCAATCTCTAGAGGTGATCTACCTGTCCGCAGGGAGATTTTCCTATAACACCAGGTTTTAGCTCAATGGTAAAATCAAGCTCCCTCTCAGGAGGTAATCTTGGTAACTCATTCGGAAAAACATCATGAAATTTCGACAATAACGGGTACTGATCTAATGAGGGTCCCTTCCTTTTATTCACTGCTTCCACTACATACAATCGACACCCTTGCCTCAAGCATCGCTTAACCTTCATAGTTGATATAAAGCGTAATGACACTTTTCTCTGTACACCCTGGATCTCTATTGGTCTTCCTTCATCGTCGACACAAAGCACCCTCTTTGCGAAACAATCAACCAAAGCTTGGTGAGATGCTAACCAATCCATTCCAATGATTAGGTCATATGCCCTGAGAGCAATGACATATACCTTTAACCTGGTAGTATACACTCCCAGGTCTACTATAAAATTATCAACACTAGGTCCTACTACTTGTTTTTCCCCTAAAGCCATCTCGACTTGTTTAAAGTCATCATGCTCATAGGCTACCAACCCACTCTTTTCTAATGCAAATGGTGAAATGAAGCTATCTGTCACACCAGAATCAAACAAAATATTAACATTAATATGATTTAGCATACTTGATGACTCCACCACCGTGGATTGATGTTCGGCCTGGAGATTATTAACCACTGCGTAAATTTGGTGGCTGCTACTTTCTCTCCCCATCGGTGCCTTTCCTTCTCTATGCACAAACCCTGATTATAACTCTGGGCAGTCACGCTAGTAATGGGGTCCTCCGCACCCCCAATAGGTAACATGAGATTGAACCTGTGTACTGTTATGTGACTATCTCTGAAATGATTTCCTTCCCCTGGAACCCCTGCCCCTACGCGTTATTCCCTGAGATGGTCATGGACCTGTCTGCACCGTTGGCGATGAACGAGATGCTGCATTCACTGCCATTGAAATACCTGCAGCTACTATCCTTGGCATGAATCTGTTACCATATGGTGGTGGCCTTGAGCCCCCTCCCCTAGGAAATGTCCATGGGGCCTTCCCAACGAATCCAGGACGATGCGGAAATGTCATTCTTGTACCCCCGGTTAAGTTCACGTGTTCTTCTGCATAACGCGCATTTTCCACCGCTTCCGCTAATGAAGATGATTTCCACATCCGCACCATATCTCTTATATTAGGGTTCAATCCATAGATGAAGCACTCTGCCTGTCGTTGGTCATTGTCGATATACAAAACATATTTGACTAGTTCCATAAATCTGATCTCATATTCTTCTACAGTTCTGTTTTCCTGTACTAAGGCATGAAATGTACCTACCTGTTGTTCCTCGTAGTATGCTGGTAGATATTTCCTTCAAAACCTCTCCTAAAAAAGTTCCCAATATACTGTGTCTGGGGTAAGGTGTAGTTGTCTTTCGAGGTTGCCCCACCAGTTCAAGGCGCTATCTCTTAACTGAAAAATGGTGATCTTTTCCTTTGAGTTGGACGCATAATTCCTTAAGACAAAAAACCTTGTCATGCCTTCCAACCATGCTTCCACACGTTCACTGGCATGACCCCCGACAAACTCTGGAAGTTCGATCTTCTGCAATTCTCGTGTGATGTCTTCAGGTGGAGGTCCTCCCCCTAAATCCCTTGACACTTCTGGATTACCCGTTCCAGGCGATGGGGGTTCCACTTCATTCCTTGCCAGTTGTCGCCCCTTTAAAGTCTCATTAATGGCTTCCAACGAGTGCAGGATGAGGGCTAGTTTGGGCGATGGTGGTGGTGGCGCTGGCGGTGTTGGTGGTGCTTGCGACGATGCTCCCCTGCCTCAACTCCTTCGAGTCCTGACCATCCTGTATGCTTTAACCNCGCCCCTTTAAAGTCTCATTAATGGCTTCCAACGAGTGCAGGATGAGGGCTAGTTTGGGCGATGGTGGTGGTGGCGCTGGCGGTGTTGGTGGTGCTTGCGACGATGCTCCCCTGCCTCAACTCCTTCGAGTCCTGACCATCCTGTATGATTTAACCTACATCACCCCAAAGTTGTCAGGGTGATTTCAAGGATGTTTGAAATTGGTGCTACTTAAACTTAGAAACAAGGTTAGGCGTAAGTTTTCTTTACTTGTTTGTAAAAAGACATTACTCCATTAGGGGATTGGCTAGGTTAGGGTTAGGATTAAGAATCTAAGCTTGATTTTTTCACCCCTATGAAAAAAAAAACTAGTGGTTCCCTTGCCCTGTAGCTATGCTAGCCTTGTGCCATACTCTCCACTTCCTATGCTTACTCTCCTAGTGCATATGCCACCTCCTTCCCGCTTGTCCTAGTTTAAGCCCTTTTAACTTTTCGCTTACAACTAAATATCCTCCGGTGCTTGACTCGTGAGCTTTTCCCTGGCGTGTAGTGTTGGCGTTGTCAAATGATGCATTGAGATTTAGCATTGAATTTGATTGGTGGAATGGAGTGGAGGGACTTGGCGCTTGGCTCGATGAATTGTGTGTATGGTCTCGTGAGCTTGGCGCTTGAATAATCGGAGATTATTCTTTACGCTAGTACCTTGCTATTATTAATAATTAAACTATTTATATGCAAATTTAATTGTAAAAGTGATATGTGTGGTCCATTGGTGTTATTTCTCTTCTTAAGGCGCTTCGCTTGGTGGGTGGTCACGGGTTCAAAACCCATTAATTCAGTGAATTTTTTTTTGTTTTACTCATTTTTTTTTTTTAAACAAAATAACTAATTAATTTGGTTAAATTAACATGGTTAAAGACCTAATTAAATTAAATTAATTAAATTTTAAACTAATTTAAAACAATTTACTTAAGAATTTAAAATTAAAATAAATAATTCTTGAAACTTTAATTTAAAATAATTATAATTAAAATAAAAAAAATTAAACAAGTAATTTTAAACAATTAAAATTTAAAAAAAAATATAAAAAAATTACTCGTGAAATACTTTATATATATGAAATTGGCATCGTGGGTCCTCACATGAGTCCCACATGCCCCTTCCCCTAGTTGCTCATCCCTTTCGAGACTCCTCTTCATGGCCTCATGTGCACTGGTGTTGGTCTGGTCATGGCTTTGTGCCTGGCGGTGGCGTTGGCTTGTAATAGTTTTTTATTTTTCCTTCACAACAAACTACTCTATATGAGCCTAGTGTATTTTCAATGCTCTGGTGTTTCTGCTATCAAAATATATTCCCCTCGATAGGGAGGGCGGTTTCCTAAGAACATCGATCAACACAACTAAATCTAATCTACTCCTGAGAATGCCATATTTTCTGTTCTGGGCAATCCAATCGTCGAGAACAACTGGTCTTAGTGTTTTGTGGGTTTAAGGTTTTTATCTTAAGATGATGATGCAGTCGACCACCGATGTCGATTCGCCCCCTATGCCTCCGCTAGGTTCGAACGCGGAACCTCCCTAGCAGTAGCATCAACAACAATGGATGGTGATGCAACATCAGCCATTCCATGGTGAGCAGCAGTCAGGCGATGAGATTAAGACTCTCTAAGTCAGAGATTTTCAATATTGGATGGACGAAAATTACTTACAGACGTGCTTTTCTAGCAACGACGAGGTTGTTGTTTCTGCGAGTGTAGAGACGCATTGTACATTTTGACAATGGCGAAGAAGATGTTCCACAAAGACAGCAAACATTATCACAAAAAAATAGGTCCTCCAAGGCTATGCATCCATTTTCTAAAATAAAGAAAATTCAAGAAAAACAAGCCCAAGAGATTTGAAAATTAAGAAGAAGAAGAAGCGCTATCCACTCAGCATAATTTGTTCAAAGAAAAAGATAAATCAATGTCGATTGTAAAAGATGTTCATAAACCTGCCTAAGTCAATTCTGAGCTTAAATGAACTGGGTTACGATTAAATCGGAGAAAAAAAAAAAAACACCTGGGATATGCATTGTTGGGTTCAATATAGATTATCTGGGTCATTGGAAAGAGCTCTTGGGCAGGCCCTTATAGGCTTCACAAGGCTCAATGGCTGTTGTTCTAGTCTACAGTGCAGAGGACCCAAAAGCAGGTCATCGCTGGAGAATTTTGAATGCTTGCAGAGCTTTCTGGACAAGCTCATGTGGCAAATTCTGACACTCAGATGATGTGCAGGGAAATACATCCTTCATGGGTATGTTAAGTGCTTTTATATTAGGAAACCCAAATTCATTTTAGTATGTCTTGGAATTGAATTTAGAAGAACACGGCGGTATTTATTTTGTTAGTGTTTGTTTATGGATCATAGTTTAGGAAATAGTCAATCGTATAGCCCTACATAATGGATTCCTAATGCAGATTTTGTAGAAAACACAGTCCTGGCATTGAGGAAAATAAGTAGTAGAAAAAACAGTCCTGGGATTTCATTTTTGATCCATGGAATCATCTCTTAGTGCTTCCAAGAGCTTCAAACAGTTATATTTTAACTCTAAAATAGACCCACAAGTTTGCAGTGTAAGTATATTTGGCTTGTCTTCCCTCGTTGTCTTTTTCTTCTGCTTCATGTACATCGACATCAGGGCCATACCTGCAGGCCTTAGGATTCATAAAGAGGAAGGGAAATTCAATCTTTTTGCAGAAAATTCTTTTTCTGTGGAAGAGATCTCTGGTATTACAAGCTTCTTAGATCTTCCCAGGCTTGAGTATTCACAGAGTTTTAATCAATGTGACTTGTATGCTGGATCATGGGTCTGGGATGAATCATATCCCCTTTACCAATCCCCAATTGTCCTTTCATTGATCCCAGGTTTCGATTCCAAGAGAATGGGTGACCAAATAAATTTTACATGAAATGGTAATGGCAACCTTTGGGCTGCAATCTTCCCAGGTCAGTAGATCTCTACCCAAAATTTTCTGGTGAATGTTAGTATTAGTTTGGAGAAAGAGATGGACTGAGTTTGATCTAGAATTTCACACTTAAAGGGAAAAAAAAAAAGTGAATTAAGAATTGTATATATCATTTCAGGTTTCTCTATTTCCTGGATTTGTCGTCCAAGTTTAAAATTGGAAGATTTGGCTTGGCATTCCTTGGTGTTAGCAAATTGCATTCTGTATTTTTTCATTGGTTAATAATTGCTTGCTAAAGCTTTACATGATTTTGAAAGGGTGTTTTAGAGATTGAACTCTGCTAAATCTTAAATTTTAAAATCTTATTTAATAAGTTGCTAGAAATCTAAATTGTTGAAGAAATATATCAAGAAAGAGGAAATACAAAATTCTCAGTTTCCTAAAGTGAATAGTAAAATTTTACTGAAGGTACAAAAATACAAAATATAATTCATTTCAAAAAAGTATGCACAACTAACAATTATAGGATGTGTAATGCAATATTCTTTTTCAATTTAAAGTCTTCATAATTCAAAGAATGCTAATACTATGGAAACTATTATATATACAACAAGTTTTTTTTTTTTGCATACCAGATGCTAAAGTGTTGGAATAATAAAGAACACTTCCAAATAGGCATCTGCATCTGACATGAGACACCCCACATGTTCATAAGCTGTCTCACCATCTTCATTTAGTTGAAATGCTATTTTTCATGATCATTGTTGCCTTTAACAACCCTAGTTGTATTCATAATTTACTTGTTTTACTTGGTAATTTTTTTATTTTTTTTTACAATTTCAATATATATTTCATTTATATTTATTTTTGTTTACATATAATCAAAATAATAGTGCTTTTGGTTTGCAATTTAGGCAGAGATGGAGTTGGAGATGGGAACTTGGAGTTTTGGCCCTCAGGCCCAGATTTCAAACAAAAGCTCTGATACCATTTGTAGTGGCCAGTACGAAAAAAAAATCAACAAGCCTAGTAAAAAAAATCCTTACAATTACACATAACCTTTCTAACAAAGAATTTCCGAGTGCGTAAATAATTCATTAACTTCAAATAAGCATATAAATTTCAGCAGAATTTAACATTTATCATTTAACTACAGCATAAAAATAACTTAGCCATTTCACAAACAATTTACCTGGTTCTGATGCTAATTTCTGTCACCTTGCCGCCTTGTTGTTGCCTTCCTGTTGCCTGATGCACTGACCAACACTTCCCAAACCTACTATCCTCCCTGCCAACTAGGAAAACTACCTAGCTTGAGGATATCATATGGATATACTGGCCTTCGTTCCCAAAACCTCTAGCAAAACAGTGCCTGTACTAATCCAATCCAACTCCAAAACTCAACTCCCCTCTCTGCAAATCTAGGAGAGCCCCATAAAACAATCTGCAATCTCACATAAAATGATAATCCCCCTTCCTAAACCTCCTCCCCCCCCATATCCTTCCTTCACCGCCTCTCGCATTTACTTCCTTATCCACCCATTTATTACCTTATCCCCTCATAATTAATATCTTACCCCTTTTAATTAATATCTTATCCCTTTCCGTGTACGTAACTTTTTTTTAATTTAAACAATATAACTTATTATCCCTTTTAAATTTAATACCCAAGTTATTGAATATAATAGGTAGTTAATTAATTCATTAATTAATCAAAATTATAACCTTTAATTAATTAATAAATACTTAATTAATATCATTAGAACAATTGTTGTTTAGTTATAACATGTTAGGAAAAATTAATTACCTAATAAATCTTTTACTTAATAATCCCTAAGTATATATACTACTAGGGTTGTTACAAAAAATAAACATAATTAGACAACCAATTAAACACATGCCTCCTTTTGGCTCCCATAATTATTTCCACAATTTGAAATTTAAATATCTGAAATATTTCAAATTATATCCAAAACATGTGAATATCCACCATATCCTAAAAAAAAGTTTATTGTCCAAAACTTTTTGTAGTCCATTGTCCTCAATAAATCAATTATAAACACATAAATCAAAATCCAT
This sequence comes from Picea mariana, assembly GCA_032191745.1. Classification (NCBI taxonomy): domain Eukaryota; kingdom Viridiplantae; phylum Streptophyta; class Pinopsida; order Pinales; family Pinaceae; genus Picea; species Picea mariana. The sequence continues at coordinate 302,922 of JASDQU010100358.1, forward strand.
ATTTGCCATTTTGAGAAGAAATTATTCTTTTATCATTATTTTCCCCCTTGGACTTCCCATAAATAGCCTTAGGTTGGGTGGAACCTTGAGTATTGATCTCACTAATGACATGGGAGCAGTCATCCCTCAATTGCATATGGGAGGATACCGACTTGGCTGAGTCACTTGAAGGAGAGGAGGGAGCAACAAAAACTTTACCTTTTTCATGCACATGGTGAGCCTTGGTTTTGAGTCGTTTTCTTGCATGGGAGGACTGTACAGGTGAGTGTGCAAGGGAAATTTGATCATTTTGGTTTACATGTGGAGGAGGATGAAGTAATGGAAATTTTGGCTAGCCATGATGGTGGGAGACTATTGGGTGAACACTATCCTGCTATCCATCATTCTTGGGCACTTCAGGTTGCAAAGATACATGGGGAATCATAGGGATACTAGGAACATTTTGGGGCTGGAAGGGGGGCCTCTTTGGTCTAGGCTAAATTATCCCTTGCACAATCCAATTGAAAAACCCATCTTCAAAAAGCCGGTTCAACTCCTAAGGATTGACATCAAAATGTATTGATAATCTGGGCCTTCTAGGCCCTCTGTTCCATTTACTTCTTCCCCTATTGTTTCTTCCATGACTACCTCTACTGAAGAAGCTCATCCTATATGCAGAAATTATTAGCAACTAGCTCTTAATAGACCATACATGACATTCTCTTTATATGAAACAAAGTTTGGCTTAGAAATTAACATAAGACCCATGCAATCAAATCCATAGAATTTATTTAATAATTTCCAAATGAGCAGGGGGTGAAATAGGGTTCATGGGATATCTGGGGGGATTGTAATAAGTGAAAACATGATATCATGACAGGGAGTAAGAACGTGAGTACTGCTCGACAATTCATTAAATAATTGATTGTGCAAATAATACCAAAATATATCAGCTGTCATCTATCTCTGTGTCATTTTTTATCACTGTCATATAGTGTTTTAATTTTATTTTATTGAAGAGGGCATGTGAAAATGAATTTGGGTTTGTGAGGGGGTTATAATGAGTGAAAAAGTGCGAATATGAGAGGGAATAAGACAGATAATATTCATAAAATAAATTAAATCAAACATCAAACATAACTCCGTTTCAATTATAATAAAAAAAGCATCCACTTCCAAGAACCAAAACCTTTAACTATTCCTTAATTGCATACATATTGCTTGTTGTCTTCAAATAAATAAAAACAATTCAATTGCCCAAAAAATTTCAATTATATCGATCCCTGCATCTTATATAATGACTATGCCAATCATTTCCAATTCCACAGTAAAAACATAACCATTCGAGCCTCAATATTGCATGCTCTAATGATGATCTTTTCTTTTTAAAACAAACATAATATGCACAGTGATTCCCATTATATAGATCTAATATTCATCCTTGGCAATCAAATAATAGTAGACCCAGCACTAAACACCAATAGTCAACTGTCATCAATAATAATTGGGCCTAATTTAATCACCCACAGGTCCCTTTTAAATATGGACATAATCAAGAGCATGTTCGATGAACCTATCATACACACAGGTCTTCAACCATATAATCATCGATACCAATATTAATTCAACAACAATACTTAACCAAAAACATGTAGCTCTGAACCTGACATATGCATTCATCAAACATATACAAACTTCCTTCCAAAAGAAACACTTAATAAAATACAGATCCATATGATGCATTAAGAGAACAAGACCATATCGACACACAGGTGTCTCCTTTAATTTTGATAGAATCATGACCGTGATAGGTTTTAACACAATGATGAGTGGAAAGACTAGAATCGACCAAACGGAAAGCTCTCGAGCTGTAAGTAACCCATACAAATTAATCATAGAGGGGAAATAAAAAGACTCGATCAAGAAATGTCTTGAAGTTAGAGATCCTGTGCCCTTTTATAATTACCAAAATCATTAAACTGGTAAACCAAAATCTTGACAAAACCCAAAAGGTGCATGACAAAAAATAGAAGCAAGTCAGGCTCAATAGAACCAAGTCAGGTTCTTTAGAATTTTATTGTAGAGAGGTAACGAAAGTATGTTTAATCTTCGAAAACACAGGGATCTCATAATCTTTTTACCTCCTCAGAGAATTTACCACCGAGAAGCAACCACATGTAATCAAGTAATATCTTGCACAAACTGAGAGTCGTGCTCCTTTCAAATCACCACAATCATATAAATTATAACCCCAAAATCTTGACAGACCCATGAAGAGAATTACCAAGCAATTTGAGCTCAACAACCCAGGTACACATAGATGCCTCTTAAAACTTTAATTCAAAGAGGAAATGAGGGTTGATTTAAACAATGAAGAATCCTTCAAAACAAAAAGAGACCGTGTCTCTTCCCAACACCTAGGAGGTTGACAACCTTTGAAATACAATTGACAGTGAGGCTCACAAACATAATAGTCGACCACTATAACAGAGATGAGAGGGGTGAATGTTAACTCTTGTGAAAGGAATTCCAGATCACAACACATACCCATTTGATACATACGCAGGCCTCCATTTAACATTCTGAGAAAAAAAAGATTGTACTGTGGAATTCTTTCGGCGTTAGTGACAGTGGGAAAATCCATAACAAACAATAGCTCGGGGCTCAGGCAAACAGAGAAATAACCATACTACTTTTGAAAATTGCATTGAAACTTGGTAATCAAATCATAACAACAACCGAGATAAAAAAGGGGTCACAACAACTGATACCCAGATTGGTGATAAGACCCTAGAACAATAAAAATCAGAGCTCGTTGCACTATTGTTATCATTTTCCATAGAGAATCATCATAAAAACCCAATATGATCGAATTCATTTTTATCAATAACCAATGCGCAGACTTTACAAATTAATAACACCCATTACTTTCCTTCAAAATGCCAACATTCCATAGAAATCATAGAGAACCCATAACATAGTATTGATACTTAGATGAAAACTTAGGAAAAACATAGAACCCATGCAATCTTGAGCCACCATTTGATTCATAATATAGAGATACCATCATGGATGGAAAGAAAAGAACCATAGCTGTGAAAAATCGCTTCAATGAAGAGTTGGTTTGATTTTTCCTCTTCCGAAACCTGAAATTGCGTAGCTTCCACAAAAAATAGAAAAAAATGAAACTATGTCTAGGGTGATGAGCTCAAGGGTGGTTTGGAGTGACTTGTAGTAAATGCACATCGCTTCCTCACCTGGCCCTATTCAATTCTATGTACTAGCCAACAATTAACATAACATCAACCATTGAGTCCAATACAATAACCATTTCATAAATTCAATGTCATATCCATTGTAAAGATTCGATGCCATATCCATTGCATAGTGCGCCACCCAAAACATATCAAAATAATAACCATATGCTAACATTACCATATGTTCTTCCCATATCAACCTTTAACTAAGCGCATAGTATAACAGCTAGGTCCATAACTTTGTAACAATTATATATACATTCAAGGTTTATATGTAATCCTTTTTCCATAGACTTAGGACTTGTCCATAGTTTTTCCTTTTGTTTTGATCAAGCTCGCATATAATCATATTATCTCTTTGCATAAAATCATGTATAAGATTTTTTTTTTTTAAATCAATGTTATAACATAACATAACGCCTGTAACATAACATAATCCTCATATCCGTAGCACTGCCTTGTATTGAGAGTGAATCATTAACAACATTTAGCAATGATGCATCAACCATCCATGCTGTCAAAATGAATGAAACCAAGACTGGATTATCAACTGTATAGTATTGTGTAGGAAACATCGTAACAATAGCAAGATATAAGCGTAACATGTCTAGCATTGCGCCTCTAGTCTACAAGGGGGTTCCACCTACTAGTTAAATATTATTATCATAAATAATTAATAGAGCCTAGCAATCCTTTGCAGGAAGAATTCATCGTTGCGATTTTAATCGTCAACAAACTGGCGACTCCATAGGGAAATATGTTTCCAACATATTAAGAACTCATATTCTCTAGTTTTTTAGACCATGTAAACATTATATCAAGAAGATAAACATCAAAATGATCATGCAACAGGGGGAAGTGAGCGGTTTTAAGGGGAAAATGACTGGGATTTAGGGAATAACTCATGGAAAGTGTTAAGTATAAGGGGGTTTATCTATGTATATATAATCATTCGATTAATCATAGTAAAATAATTATTGACTTCAAGGAGAAAACATTTCTGGTGTGCTCTTTTGAATCTTGGAGCGAATGGAAGAAAATGAAAGAAAAAAAGGGATAAAATCAACTATCTTATATAACAACAGTTGAAGCAGATAACAATTTCAATGATGATTTAAAGGGGAACATCATGACAATTGTGTAACTTGATTGTTATTGATTAACAATACTTTGCAGAATATTGTCGCTATGGAGAAACTGATCCAACATTTTATTTTGACAAGGAATGAAGTCAAATAAAAGAAACATAATAGCAAGAATAAAAAACAGAAATGAAACAGTTAAAATGAAATAACAGAAATGTAAAATCAAAGAAAATAAAAAAAACTATAATACATAAAACATTCCATACAACATTTAAACTTTTAAGTTGGTTTCACATAGTGTTTTAAGTGTGAACCATTGGTGCTATAGGAAAACAATCGCTCTTGCAAGTCCTTTAAGATATAGGAATTTGTGCCTAGGAAAAAGGTGATCTTAAAAGGACCCAACCATAACTTTTGAAACTTTGAATGCCTTCCTCTATCATCATGAGATGAATCCCACAGCAATACCTTCTCATTAACCTTAAATTTGACAGCCTTGACACTTTTATTGAAATATCTTTTAACAGTTTGATGTCTTTTTTTTATATTATCCAAGGAAAACGTCCTTTGCTCCTTTAAAGCCAAAAGTGCATTCATTCTTTGAGAGACATCAAAAGAATTTAATTCTTCAACCTGTAGCATTAGCCTTAGAGAAGAAAGTTCCAGCCCAATAGGCATAATGGATTCTTGACCATAAACAAGATGGAAAGGAGTGCAATCGGTGCTCATCTTGGTGGTAGTGTGATCTATACAAAAGGTGTAAGTGAGTAGAGTGTGCCATTGATGAGGCTTATCTTCAATGAGCCTATTGATAATTCTAACCAGATTCTTGTTTGTAGACTTGGCCTGCCCATTTCCTTGGGGATAATAAGTTGATGAGGTTAAATGTTTAACCCCCAATTGAGATAAAAAATGGGTCATCTTCGCAAAAATAAAAGTGGGACCATTGTCTGTAATAATTTCCAAAGTAAGACCAAACATGGAAAAATTATTAGTCTCAAGGAAAGAAATCACCTGCTCATCTTGTGAATGCTTAAGTGGGATAACTTTAGTCCATTTCGTAAAATATTCTATGGCTATCAAGATAAAAACTAGCCCTGCTAAAGATGGAGGATTAGTATGACCAATAAAGTCCGAACCCCATTTTGAAAAGGGAAAGTCAGGGAGGATAGGTTATAAAGGCATAGCAAAAAGACGTTCTTTCCCAGTAAACTTCTGGTACTTGTCACAAGATGTTGAACAAAAATAATAATCATGAAAGATTGAAGGCCAATAGTACCCTTTCCTAATAATTTTAAAAGTAGTTGTTTTAGCAAAAAAGTGACATCCAACATGAGTAATAGAATTTGAAGGTCCATGAGTCTCTTATAACAATTTATGTGCTTCCTCATTGTTCACGCATTGAAGTAACATACCATCGACAGATCTCCTAAACAAGAAGTCTCCTATAATGACATATCTATAAGATTCTATGTAGAGCCTTCTTATTTGATGGGTATCTAAGTTATCTAGACATCTTTGATTTTGCAAGTAATAAACCAGATCTTTATACCAAGGATGTCCAGCCATCGGAAGGATTTGATTGTCAATGTAAAACAATGATGATAGAGAGCTATCATGTTCATCAATTTCTTCACTTTTTTTAGCATGTTGTTCTAAGTGAAGGGCTATGTCACGTCCCTTGATAGTTTTAGAAGTCATGATGGTTAGATCATGCTCCGGGATCTTGTAAATCTACTGTGCAAGCTTCTCTGAAAGATAATTCTATGAGAGTAAAAACTTGAGAGTAGGTAAAGGGACTTTTACCAGCATGTGCTTACCTAAGATGAAGTGGAAAATTTTTCAAAAGATTTAACAAGAGCGAAAGCATGCTTTTAAATATACAAATATTTAAACTCATTATCTAATAAGATTTGACTCATGTAAGCCATTTGTTTTTCATTATCTTGGTCATCACATTGCATGAGGATAGTAGAAATTGCTTCCACTGTGGAATTAGTGTATATCATAAATTCCTTCTCAAAATCTGGCTTCGCCAAAACCAATGAGGAACTGATTTCCTTCTTGATCCCTATGAAATCATTTTTGACATCATCCATCCAAAAAAAGGAGAGATATTGCTTAAAATTTTTGTGAAATAGGTTGTCTATTACAGCAAAATCAGGAACAAACCTATGAACAAAATGGGTCATCTTAGCAGAAATAAAAGTGGGACCATTGTTTGTAATAATTTCCAAAGTAAGACCAAATCTAGAAAAATTATTAGTCTCAAGGAAAGAAATCACCTACTCATCTTGTGAATGCTTAAGTGGGATAGCTTTAGTCCATTTTGTAAAATATTCTATGGCTATCAAGATAAAAACTTGCCCTACTAAAGATGGAGGATTAGTATGACCAATAAATTCTAGACCCCATTTTGAAAAGGGAAAGTCAGGGAGGATAGGTTATAAAGGCATAGCAAAAATACATTCTTTCCCAGCAAACTTCTGGTACTTGTCACAAGATCTTGAACAAAAATAATAATCATGAAAGATTGAAGGCCAATAGTACCCTTTCCTAATAATTTTAAAAGCAGTAGTTTTAGCAAAAAAGTGACCTCCAACATGAATAATAGAATTTGAAGATCCATGAGTCTCTTATAACAATCTATGTGCTTCGTCATTATTCACACATCGAAGTAACATACCATCAACAGATCTCCTAAACAACAAGTCTCCTATAATGACATATCTAGAAGATTCTATACAGAGCCTTCTTATTTGATGGGTATCTAAGTTATCTAGACATCTTTGATTTTGCAAGTAATAAACCAGATCTTTATACCAAGGATGTCCATCCATCGAAAGGATTTGATTGTCAATGTAAAACAATGATGATAGAGAGCTATCATGTTCATCAATTTCTTCACTTTTTTTAGTATGTTGTTCTAAGTGAAGGGCTAAGTCACGTCCCTTGATAGTTTTAGAAGTCATGATGGTTAGATCATGCTCCAGGATCTTGTAAATCCAGTGTGCAAGCTTCTCTGAAAGATAAGTCTATGAGAGTAAAAACTTGAGAGCAGGTAAAGGGACTTTTACTAGCATGTGCTTACCTAAGATGAAGTGGAAAAACTTTTCAAAAGCTTTAACAAGAGAGAAAACCTACTTTTAAATATATGAATATTTAAACTCATTATCTGATAAGATTTGACTCATGTAAGCCATTTTTTTTTCATTATCTTGGTCATCACATTGCATGAGGATAGTAGAAATTGCTTCCTCTGTGGAATTAGTATATATCATAAATTCCTTCTCAAAATCTGGCTTCGCCAAAACCAGTGAGGAACTGATTTCCTTCTTGATCCATATGAAATCATTTTTGACATCATTCATCCAAAAAAAGGAGAGATCTTGCTTAAACTTTTTGTTAATTGGCTTGTCTATTACAGCAAAATCAGGAACAAACCTATCAACAAAGTTGAGTATGCCCATAAAGGCTTGAACCTCCTTTTTGGAAGTAGGCGCAGGAAGATTTAGGATAGCAAAAATCCTTTCATGATCTATGCTTATTCCTAAATCAGAGACAATGTGCCCAATGATCTTTCCCTTGGTAATGTCGAAAACCGACTTAGAAGGATTTAAAAAAATGTTGAATTTCCTACATCACATGAGAATCTTTCTAAGATGACCAAAATGATCTGATCAGTTTTTAGAATACACAGTTAAATCAATAATATAAATTTGAATAATTCTGTCGATCAAATAGTCAAAATCTATTTTCATATCTCTTTGGAAAGTGGCACCTGCATTAGATAAGACAAAAGGAATACATTCATAAGCGAAAGTGTTGCAATGTATAATAAAAGTGGTTTTATATTTATCTGTCCTTTTAACCTTGATTTGATTGTAACCAGAAAAACCGTCAAGTATAGACATCATATGTGACCCTACAACTTGTTTCAAAATCATTTCCATACTAAGGAGAAGAAAACAGTCTTTTATACTGGCCCTATTCAATGCATGAAAATGAACGCATAGTCTAATCTAACTAGTTTCTTTCCGAACGAGAACCAAATTAGAAACCCGCTTAGAATACTTAATAGGGAAAATTATCCCAACGTTCATGAGTTTTTCCAACTCCTTTTGAATAGTTGCTTCCAGTGCAGGGTTAATGGGTCTTTGTTTTTTCCTAACTGGTTTTATGATCTCCTTGATAGGAATGGAATGTTGTATAAGAGTAGGATCAAAACCACAAATATCCTCATAATACCAATCAAAAACATCTTGAAATTCACCAAGAAACTCAGTGAAATTCAATTTCTCTTCATCAGAACATTGGGCACCTATTTTAACATTCTTTGGATACTCAGGTGTTCCAATGTTCAAGTAAATGGTTTCACCCACTTTCCTTTTCAACTCCTCTTATTTATGTTTTTCTTTGTTGCCTACATCACTCGATGAAAATTAACTTTCTAGAGGAGTCAATCCCTTCATAATTTTGTTATCTTCCATTGATATAATATCCTTAGGCTTATAAGGTTCATTTTGAATGAAAGCATAGATGTTCTCATCACTAGGGAAGACCTACCATGACTCTACATTGTCATGGATATGTCGATGATACAAAGATTGAAAAGTACAATTAGGTATTTGTGGCAGAAGTTGTCGAGTATGAGAGGCTACAAAAATAGATAGACTGTCAACCATTGAGTTCAACTCCATTTTAACATGAGTGATGTTGAAAGATAGAAAGTTCGAGATAAGTGCCCAAACAGTTTGGGTGTAATGTTTCATTAACTTGTTGCTAGGAGAATATATATTATGCACAAGGTTTACAACAAGTTTGGAGTCCCCAAAAATTGCAAGGTGACCACAACCTAAATTATAACCATTTTCAATGCCTAGAAACAATGCTTCAAATTCGGTGACGTTGTTAGTGCAATAAAACTCTAACCTATAGGAAAATTTGTGAATTTTACCCATAGGAGAGTACAAGATAATACTAAATTTTTTTCCTTCATTGGAGCATGAACCATTAAAGTGCATATGCCACATCCCATCCTCTATGTCGATTTGTTCCAAGGTAGTTTTTTCCTCATCTACAAAGATGGAATACACTCCTAGGTCCTCCTTGATATAATTTACATTAGGTTATGGAATGATTTCTATATAAGGTGATATTCTTCCCTCTCTTAGGACTATAATGTTTTTACCATTCCGAGGAATGAATAAGTGTGTCTTGTTGAGTGAGAGGTATCCACCCATCAAATATTTCCAATATCTTCCTAAGATGATTGAGTAATTACTCACTCACATATTGATTACCTGAATATTAAGGGTTTTCCTTATTTCAGGATGCACGCACAAAACCGAGGTCACATCCTTGATTTCACCTATGGTAGATTGTTGTAAACTATTATAGGAGAGCATGCTTCTGCCATTTTCATTTGTACAAGACAATCCTAGCTCTTCCATAATAATATTCAACATTACACTTGGGCTCGAACCGCTATCAACGAGACAACAATGGGCTATTTTGTCCATAATCTTTACAGAAATAAAAAATGGGGGTTTTTTTACAAGGTGTCTAAAATTGTGTATACCTACTTTATTTACAGTCGAATCCTCTTCATCTACCTCTTCAGAGAGTTTGGATACAATGGAATTTTTTCTTTCCATAAATGTTTTCATATGATTTTGTTGCTCAGGGATGACAACCATGTCTAGAAGGGTAGCATCAGATTTAATATTATCCAATTGATTGAGAATGTTGTATTTGGAAGAGGGAAGAGGGGAGGTAGTTCCCTGACTATTAGGAGCCTTAGAAACTAAAACAATAGCAGCTGGTGAAGATGAGCTTGGGATAGAAGAAGTGCATGGAGGATCATATTTACCTTTCAGAGCATAGGATTTATTCTTATTATTTATGATCATAACATCCTCTGGCTCTGCAAAATATATAAAAGCAATAGTAGTTTTAGGCCTTTTACCAAATATTTTATCTCTGGCACTCTTCTTTACCTCGCACATACTTTCCTCATCGTGTTCCTCGCAAAAGTTACACCAACTACGAGGCATGATGGCTTTAGGTTGAAAGTTATTTTCATTAGGATTCTTAAAGGGTGGTGAAGAAGAAGATGAGGCCCCAAGGGTAAGTGAAGGAACAATTCCTTTCCGCTCATACACTATCATTCAATTATTCATGTCTTGTACAAGCTATACGAGGGAGGAAATTTACGCTTGTTTAACTGAGTCTCCCTTAGGAAGACATGTTCTTTAAAGTTGTTCTTCATACTCTAAACAAGTATGGAAAGCAGAACCAAGGTTATCAATGGATTTTTCCTCAAGCCTATGACGGTAGGGGAAGGTAGAGAATTATAGTAATGCATAAAAGAGGCTTGGTTCTGAGGGTGAATGAGTTCAAGAACTTGGTTATATAATTTGTTGAAACACAAGTTGATAAACTTGATAGTTTCACCGTATTTATAAGAAATTTTATTATACTCTCGTAACTGCTTGACTTGACTCTTGGACTACCCATAGGTATATTTGAACCGATAGACTAGCTCCTCCCAAGTGTAAAGAATCTTGGGAGGAAGATAAAAGAAATCGACAATTGCCTTCCCTTCAAGGGAATTAACAAATAAGTGCATGGAAGTGTCATTGTCATTCGCTCCTATGTTGTGACAGAAATTCGAAAATGCCACCAAATGTTCATTCGTAGTGACTGTGTTATTCCCTGAAAACCTAGGGAGATGTTCTTTGAATTTAGAAAGTGTACGAATATCGGGTGCTAAGTTAAGAGGAGAGGAAACATGCCACAAAGTAGTTGTAGCATATTCTTCAAACTGAAAAGGCCCATATTTTTTAATGACTTTAGTGGGGTTTGTAGTAGATTGGACATGGAATTGATGAATATACAAGCTACCAATCACTGTAGATGTTGAATTTTTAGATGAAGAAGCACCTCCAGTGCCACCAGAGACACCACTAGATGTCATATTATGAATGATAGGTAGGGGAGAGAAAGACAAATTGGTTGAATCAGACAAATTTCTCCTTAGAGTACTTTGTTGGGCTAACAAAACAATGTTTCTCCTTCCTATTTCAACAATAGTATTGATCTCAAGTGATAAACCCCTTCTTCTCCTAGAGATGTGAGTGTTTAAGGACATGAAAAGAATATCAAAATTGTAGGAAAAAGAAAAGATATGGTTGATTCCTAGGTTGTATTTTCCTTGTTTCCCAACGTTCTCAGACACTTATGTCTTATTCAATCACTGCCCATGAGCATTCAAGATCAACCTGGGCATTAGCGGTCTCCAAGATCGTATTAAACAAGGTTAAAGCAATGTTGGTCTAATCTTTAAGACCAAGATCAATATTGGGTTTCCTTGCAATAGGTACAGTCATGAAGAAAATAAACAGTCAAAGGATCAAAAGAAGAAATATAAATATATTCAATGATAATCAAGCATACAATCAACCAGAGAGATATGGAATATCTCCCCAATATGGTTTCCAAATAAATGTTGAGGAAAATATATGAATTTATCTTACTCAAACATAGTCAGATCTTGCTTGGCTAAGGCATGATAGTTGGGAATATTACCCTATGTTTATAGCCTCAAAATGTATTTCCTAATCCACAAATATTAATTACAAGTCTTAGGTTGATTTTTTAAATTAAAATATTGTTGCAAAATATAACATTTTTATATAATTTTCTGATCATATATAGATTGCAGAAACTGAATGTGGAAATCAAAAGAAAAAATAACCAAGTCACAGATTAACACAAATGAGATAGAATAGCAATCACTTTATTTCATTCCAAGAAATCAAAAGTATCCTTCTCTTACAAAACTCCTTGTGGGGGCATGGACCAAGGTCAAACTTAGATATCCTTGATGAAAACAATACAAAAGGAATCTGACAAGAAGTAATAAAAAATGAACTTTAAAATATGGATCAACTTGCCATAGACTGTTCCCCACTTGAATCTGCACAATATCCTCTATCGGTCATGAAACTCAATTCATGAACAGAGAAGTCTACACAGACTATCAAAGATAGATCAACACCCCTGAAACAAACATCAGAATGATATGGTTCATCCTTGAACCTTGTTGTCTACAATAGGACCATGTTGTCAAATAGAGAATTAGGCCTTTAATGAATTGAAGAATGAATGAAAACTGAACTATCTCAATAAACCTCAAGACCAAACCTTAGTATGATTTCTCCTTCTATTCTCCTTTTGTTCTTCCTTCTCATTTGGCTTTTATGCATTCCAAATTAGTTGAAGTAGTTCAACTACCTCATTTAGTTAAGTTAACTAAAACTTAACTAATTTTAGTTTAGGGGAAGTAATAATAATAATAATAATAATAATAATTAAGGGTATTTTTATCAAATAATAACTAAGTAGGTGGGACCCCTTCTGACTCCCTTTTATTTCTTAACAAAAATAAACATAATTCAACAACCAATTAAACACATGCCTCCTTTTGGCTCCCATAATTATTTCCACAATTTGAAATTTAAATATAAAAAATATTTCAAATTATATCCAAAGAATATCCACAGTATCCTCAAAAATAGTTTATTGTCCAAAACTCTCCGCAGTCCACTGTCCTCAATAAATCAATTATAAACACATAAATCAAAATCCATATTTTCCACTTTGAGAGGAAATTATTGCTTTTCTATTGTTTCCCCCCTTGAACATCCCAGAAATAGCCTTAGGTTGGGTGGAACCTTGAGGCTTAATCTCACTAATGACATGGGAGCATTCATCCCTCAATTTCATACGAGAAGATACTGACTTGGCTGAGTTGCTTGAAGGAGAGGAGGGAGCGGCAACAACTGTACCTTTGTCATGCACATGGTGAGCCTCAGTTTTGAGTCATTTTATTGCATGGGAGGACTGTACAGGTGAGTGTGCAGGGGCAATTTGAGAATTTGGGTTTAGAGGTGGAGGAGGAGGAGGTAATGGAAATTTTGGACAACCACGATGGTGGGAGACTACTAGGTGAGCAATCTCCTTCCATCCATCATTCTCGAGCACTTCAGGTTTCAAAGATACATGGAGAGGCACAAAGACACCAGAAACAATTTGGGGCTGGAAGGGGGGCCTCTCTGGTCTAGGATGAATTATCCCTTGCCAAATCCAATTGAAAAACCCAACTTGAAAAAGAGGGTTCAACTCCTGAGGATCGACATCAAAATGTATTAATAATATGGGCCTTCTAGGCCCTCTATTCCAATTACATTTTCTCCTATTGTTTCTACCATGACTACCTCTGCTAAAGAATCTCATCATGTATGCATCAATTATTAGTAACTAGCTCTTAATATACTGTTGAGGGGTTCTAAATACATTTAACTCAACAATAGGAATGAAACCCGCCACTGAGGCCCAATTAGAATCTAAAGCGTTTGATAGTGGAATGGTTCTCGAGATCTTGTGATCCGTCCAAATAATTGATGGAATTTACATAGTGATTTATAGGATATATTCTTGTGAAAAATCCTACTTCAGTTTGAACATTCTCTTTTTTTGCATCTTCTCTTATAGGTGGGTCTGGTAAAAGATAGGTGTTAGTATAAATCAGCCCGGTAACAGGAAAAGGGAACACTTAACTAATGAAGAAGGTTGAGCTCAGGATAACCTTCATGCTCAAGCATGTAGAAAAATAATTTTACACCTTGTTACGAGGAAAATCTCTTTATGGTTAGGGGAAAACCACAATAGACGGAAATCACTGCAAAAATCAACTATATTCTCAAGTATGCTATATAAACAAATATGCTAGAAAGACAAGATACAAGGCCTACCTCATCTGGACATTCGATGAAGTCCACCATTGAGCAGTTGACCCAAAGAAATATACCTGCAACTAGTCCTCAACAACCAAGAAAAGAAAGCATATGGTGATAATATATGATGTTATCACATTCAATATCATAATCCATTAATATACATAACAAATATGCCCATGGAATAATAATTCAAATATTTACAACATATCAATTGGACTGGAAAAGATTATTTCTATTACAATATGATCAGCAGAAGTGAAAACATTACAGACTTCCATGTTGGCACGGTTCAAAACCAAGAAACTAATTTCCTTCTAGTGGGGCCTCCACCACTTGAATCCTCCACCAAAGGAAATATCATAGAAGAGAGACAATGAATTTCTCAATCAATAAGGGAAGATATTGGGGGTTGAACATTGTGTTTAGACTTAAAGGACAAAGGGATGCAGACTCAAAATGAAGTGAATAATTTCTCCAGAGTAACTTTTCTCTCAAAGTTGAATTCTTTATCCTCTTTTCCATAGCTCAGAATTGGCCCATTTATAGCCTTCAAATGGAACTCAAGGGTCGATTCAGAATTTTTCCAGTATATATAAGGCCAAGGATCATTGATCTCTTGTCGTGACATGGAAACTTGACACCATTTTTTATTTTTGGGAACAAATACCGATGTACATGGTCTGTAGTGGTGCAACCTATGTATACGCATGATGTATAGTAGGCAAGGTGCGTACATGTGGAAAAACTATATTTTTAGCTTTGGAATTTGCAAAAAGAGATGAAAAGTCTACATAGGGAAATGGAAAAGGGCCCTATGTGCAAGATTAAATAGGGTGAGGAAAATATTTCTTTAACATATTCCCCCTAATGTGTGAGGTTAGAGGAGTATCTGCAATGGCCGAAATACATTATAAAAACCCAAAAGTGGAGTGATGGGAAACTAGCTGGAAGAGCTAGTTTCTCATTACATTATGTACTGACTTTGCATACATGGCTGCCAATTTGAATTACACTAGAGATCCATGTGAAAATATACCAAACAACTTTCCATGACCATGAATAGGAAAATACAAGTGCGGTTATATGCCAAATTTTTTCATAGTCATGAACAAGCCCAATAGAGCCAGTCTCAAAATCAATCTAAATATATTTGTATACAATGGAGTACAATCTGATCTCCCATGATCACTGAAGTCATATAGGTATTGGTCCAATGAAAAGGAATAAAAAAACCAGAAAAGATGCAGCTACATACTGATGTCTTCAAGTCATATACACAATCCACCAAAGGTGCAAGTCTACATCATGTGAATAATGGAGTTGAGGTCAAACACAATGAGACATTGTTTGATTATCGTTCATTGAGGTATATTGTTAACAAACGCAAAACAACCTATTGATGATGAAAGTAGGTATTAAGGCATTGAGTGCATTATTACAAGTGTGAATAAAGGAGACGGGGTCGAACACTTGAAGAATCCATCAATCATGAGACATTGATGTATTCCCAACTGTCGATGGTGAGAGAACCAACCAATAATGACTGCAAGCCTCGGGGTACTTATAAGACTCTATGTCTTGTTTCTATAATAGATGAGTTGAAGTTGATGGAAGGAGACCCATTGAAAGGAGAGAATTAAGGCATCTCTCATCAATCAGCATGAGGTACAAAGAAAAAGCTTCATGATTTGGAGTAAACCAAATGAAGAACATGTTCACGAACCAATGAACCTATTCATATTTCACATGTGCCAAGTGAAATCGGTACATGAAAACTACCCTCTGAATAACAACCAATGATTAAAAATATTGACAAAGGAGAGGAAACCACCAATAAGGATAATGGAATCCAAGACACTGCACAAATCCCAATTTGTGAATATATGTCTTGTTGTCGAACAAAAGAGAAACCACTCAGTCAATGACCAATGATGAAATGTCGACTGTTGGGTTCAAGGTTACCTACCAATGATGAAAGTAGGACCAGGGTGTGTGATAGGACTACAACATCATGTGATTCTAAGAAAAACTGAGGGTAATTCCGATATGCCAAGTCAAGAGTTATGAGAAATGGATGACA
>JASDQU010100358.1:319175-332178 GCA_032191745.1 Picea mariana
GACGGGGTCGAACACTTGAAGAATCCATCAATCATGAGACATTGATGTATTCCCAACTGTCGATGGTGAGAGAACCAACCAATAATGACTGCAAGCCTCGGGGTACTTATAAGACTCTATGTCTTGTTTCTATAATAGATGAGTTGAAGTTGATGGAAGGAGACCCATTGAAAGGAGAGAATTAAGGCATCTCTCATCAATCAGCATGAGGTACAAAGAAAAAGCTTCATGATTTGGAGTAAACCAAATGAAGAACATGTTCACGAACCAATGAACCTATTCATATTTCACATGTGCCAAGTGAAATCGGTACATGAAAACTACCCTCTGAATAACAACCAATGATTAAAACTATTGACAAAGGAGAGGAAACCACCAATAAGGATAATGGAATCCAAGACACTGCACAAATCCCAATTTGTGAATATATGTCTTGTTGTCGAACAAAACAGAAACCACTCAGTCAATGACCAATGATGAAATGTCGACTGTTGGGTTCAAGGTTACCTACCAATGATGAAAGTAGGACCAGGGTGTGTGATAGGACTACAACATCATGTGATTCTAAGAAAAACTGAGGGTAATTCCGATATGCCAAGTCAAGAGTTATGAGAAATGGATGACATAGGTTGATAGACTTCCTTTGAACAAGATCATGAGACATATGGAAGACTCTGACAACATAGAATCAATGATGAAACCATGAGATGCAGGAGGCATCAATCAAGTTCTCCATAGGGACTGGAAGAGTAACCAGTCAGGGGAGAAGACTCTTTGTAATGAGCTGATCTTCCTAAGGCCATACTTAACCCAAAATTATGATGACAAGTGGAATCAATAAATTTGTGCTCTGTTCAAAGGCGACAGGACTTCTGACAATATAAGATAATACTCCCTTCCCACCCGTATTTTTATTTTTTTTCATATTAAAATGAATGCTATGATATAGAGGAGGAAACAAGTGTCGTAATTAAGAAAAAATAGTTGCAATAGTGGAACATACCTATGCTTAATTAAAGGAGATGCATGTGGGATATGGACACTCAAGGGAATGTTCCCTCCTGGGTATAAGGTGTCAAATTGTGAAGGATATAAACGAGGCTCTGCTTCGTTGAGGATGCAAAACTGTTGAGGAAAAAAAATTATAACGCAAAGCCAAAACCAACTATAGGCTCAATACTACAAGCAAGAGCATGAGATGCAATCACAACTTAACGCCAAAAATGTCCTTTTTCATAATATTAGTGTACTTGGTGTGAAAAAGGTATAAACTTGTACCAAATAGACGTCCTTTCAAATCCAATTTATGAGTGTCAAAGAGACAAGTTCACTCGGAAATATTTTCATTGTTTTGAAAGTGAGTCAGAAAATAGATTAATTAAGACTCATGACCTTTCAAGTCCCATTAAACGAGTGTGAAAGGGATGCATCACTCGACGATATTTTTTTTTTTAGACGAGTTGGAAAAGATATTAACTCAGAATCACTTGAGAGTTCTAGGTGGAAAGTCACGGGGGAGGCCAAGGCTCTCGTGCCTAACTTTTGTGGAATGTCATTATCTTATGAATATCCGACATAATCTTGGGAAAACCCAAATATATCCAAGTCGAGGAGGATAAATTGCTATCGAAAGTTATCGTCTCTATGATATAGTGGATAATGCCTCTTACTTGAAAATACATATGTGGAGGCATTGGATACCCTAAAAGAAAATCCTAATCAAAGGGAGAGTCTCTAGGACTTGGAGGGAGAGTACTCGGGGAGAGTAAAACTCTCTCTGGTTCAGAAGGTGCAGTATCAGAAATGATAATGACATGGTTGGAGGATGCATCACCATCCAAAAGGAGAGTTGGATTGACCATATATTGCACTGGTACGACCACTTATTCAACTATGGGTTGAATCAAATGCATGATAATAGGGATAGGAGACACATCACCCTTGAGAATAGGAGTGTGGTTAGGAGAATATTGTAGCGGTGTTACTGTCATGTCAATAAATGGAGAAATAGGATGTGGTGAAACAACAGACAGCTCAAAATCTGAAGGGACCTTAGGTGAGCCCCATGCTTCTGGTATCACAGCAGTAGCAAGACACAAACAGGTAAGGTGATTTCCTTTGCAAGTCCTGCAAAGGAACTTAGGCTTATGTCTAAGACGTCTAGGCTTCTCGATGCCCCTAGTTTTATTCACAATGGTTGGTGACATGATCTCAACATGACTGATAGAGGAAAGAGATTCATCTCCCACATGATGTGTATAGGTTGGATATGTCACATCGATATGACTTGTGGTGAATAGAGTGATGCCCTCAGCATGACTAGCAGTGACTGGTTGTAGGTCTTCAACATGACTTGTAAAGCTCGTTGGCTCATCTCCAACATGAATGGAAGAGGTTGGTGATGGAGCTCCAATATGACTGGCAATGACTGAACTAGAGGTGGTTTGTGGCATTTTATACCAAGGTCCAGGGAAATATTGGCTTTGAAACATTGCAAGTAAGGAAGGGTCCTAGTTTACCCCATGTACCTGTTCGGAAAGGTAGTATCCTGTGCCTAACTGATCCAAAGAGGTTTTTATGGGTATCATCGTTGAAGTTTACAAAGAGATAGAGGTATGATAAGGATTATTCAAGTGAGGATATATGTTTCCCCCATGTGAAGGGGTTTCATGAAGAGGGTAGCCCGAACCATAAAAATGATTCTCCCCGTATGAAAGACCCAGGGATATATGTGGACCCGCCATGGGAAACGTTTTTGAAGGAACCAACATGGCAGATGAAGGATACACAGATGGGTTTTAATAAGCATAATAACCACCCATTTGAGTATTGGCTCCTAAAATAACATAACTAGGGTTGGATCCGTAAGAGGGGAGGTTCCAACCTCCCATAGTGAGATTTGATTGAGGGATGTGACTCATATCAAATGAGGATGTAGGAAGAAGGGCCATAGTTCCCCCAGATCCAATGCTAGGATTCATATAAGTGGGCTAGGGAGAAGATGGAAAGGGTGAAGACGCATTCGACATATCAACAGGAAAATGATTAGAGACCCAAGGCATGGACTGAGTGTCATAATTGCACATACCACTATGAAAATAGGATGGATTCATCCCCATTATTGTGTGAACATCATGGGGGAGGTAGTGGTAAAAGAGGGAGCCAAAGGAACTCCACTATCCATGATAATTAAAACTCAGTATAAAATCCTAAGTCCAACTATTAATCAAAGAGAACACCAAAAGTCAAACGACCAATATGCACACAAATGAGATAAAGTGGATGAAAGGGGCCTCCCTCCCTAAAGAAGGTATGTCTCACCCAAGAGGGGCATGAGACTCCCAGCTAAAGATTGGAGGTAACATAATCAGTTATAAGGGCCCTCGTGGGCTTAACAACCAGTTAGTCAGATCCCCCCAGAGTGGTAATCCTCCATAAAGGTTGTCTTCTTTCCAATCCTTGTCTGACCCAGAGTACTTGCAGAATAACCCCTGCAAGTAACCTATGTGGAACCTAAGTCAAGAAACTAAGCAAGCAATGTATAACCGATGCATATGAGAGCAGTCGTAAGTCAGATCCACTGTATGGGCAGAGTAGCAAAGCCTGAAACCTTGAAAGTACCACCTCTCATGGAGGTAAGGCCACTAGAAAGATCCCCAGATATGAATAGATCCCCAGAAATATATCTGATGCTAAGAAGGTATTGGGGGATATCCCTTCAACCAACCTCGTGCGACCTCATGATTAACTTCTGTGTAAGTGAAGCCTCCTGATATTACCAATTATACAATGGATTTCTCCACTCCCTTAGTCAGACACATATTGATTTAATAGCCTTGGAGAAGTTTACTCACAAATTCCTATTCCAAGGCACTAAATCCTAAGCTAGTTTGTTCAGCCTAGAAAATAAAATCTTTACTAATAAATTTTAAATTATAGCGTTAATTTTAATGGACATGCTTACTCAAAACGTGTGGTGGTGAAACTCATGATTTATGACTCAACAAGTAAAGTAAATATGAATACAATGCAAAGTACTAACTTCAGTTTTCAATAAATGATATGCTTCTTAAAACAATTCGATTTTCAATTTCAACTTTTACAATTCTGAATAAAAATGAAATCTTTCTTTCGTGCACTAAGCTAAATGACGAGGACTCAAAAGATAAAAATATCCAATCAATGCAAAATGCCTAATATTTTTGTATTTTAAATATAAGAAAAATGAAAATGCATGGACTGAACAACAACTTGATATATAAAGACTCCATTGTGTATAGAAAGAGACAACTCAAGTAGGACACCAAGGAGAAAAACACCCCGCCCAATGTACAAGGACAATCAAAATGAAAAGATGATGAGAAAGAATCCACCCAAAAATTCAACCAAAGACAGGTTGCCTGTCATCCCAAAGACACTTAACAGTCACTACAGGGACCCAAGAAGACTCAACAATCACCAAAACCTACCTAGCAACCACCAAACCTAGTAAACAACAAAAAAAGGTTGATGTACGTGACTGTTCAAGGAAACATCGCATATGTACGCAGCTTGCATAAGGACAACATGCATATATACACGACTGTCAAGAAAAAACTAGTGTATATGTTTCAAAAACACAGTTAGGCAAGGGAGAAGGCTAAAAGTATCAGACCCAGAGTGAACAGAGGATGTCAAGAAATCATATGACAAGAAATGAAATATGAACGAGAAAAATCTAAGGATAAAAGCACTCCAAACACTAAGAAAGAAAATTCAATCCCGAGTATGGTCACCAATTCTGTTATGAGGAAAATCTCTATATGGCTAGGGGAAAACCACAATAAAAGGAAATGACTGTAGAAATAAACTATATTCTCAAGTATGATATATAAACAAATATGCTAGAAAGACAAGATAAAAGGCCTACCTCATCCTGACGTTCAATGGAGTCCATCGTTGAGCACTTGACCCAAAGCAATATACCTGCAACTAGTCCTCAAAAACCAAGCAAAGAAAGCATATGGTGATAATATATGATGTTAGCACATTCAATAGCATAATCCATTAATATACATAACAAATATGACCATGGAATAGTAATTCAAATATTTGCAAGATATCAATTGGACGAGAAAAGATTATTTCTATTAATATATGATCAGCAGAAGTGAAAAAGTTACAGACTTCTATGTCGGCACGGTTCGGAACCGAGAAACTAAGCTCCTTCCAGCTGGGACTCCACCACTTCAATCCTCCACCAAAGGCAAGCTCATAGAAGAGAAACAATGAAGTTCTGAATCAATAAGGGAAGAGCTTGGGGTCTAAACACTGTGTTTAGACTTAAAGGACAAAGGGATGCAGACTTGTTGATGGGCGAAATTGACCATCCGTCAACTGAGAGAGTGGAACCGGTCCAGGGTTGTCTAATAACCCAAGCCGTTTGGAATGAACCACCCTGACGGGTTTAGCGGCTCCGTTAACCGATCTAAGGTCCTAAGAAAACAAAAGAAAACTAATTTAAACTAAACTAATCTAACTAAAACTAAATAAAACAAACTAAACTAACTAACAATAAATAAAACAAACTAATACACTAATCTAATTAAGACTAACTACTAAACAAACTAACTAATCTAAATAAACTAAACTACTCTAACTATTCTATATACTACTATACTAACTACTAACTGCAATACAACCAATTCACAAAATGTACAAAATTGACAATTTACAGATTTAATTAAAACCTGAAAAACTCATTAATATTCTGCCCTAAGACAGCAAGAGATATTTTTTTTTTTTTATAATTTTATGAACAAGAAATAAAAACAGAAAGCTAATAAAACTAAAACACTAATCTAAATGATAAATATATCTAATCAAATTAACAAAAACAATCACAAACTAACCTGGATAAACATTCCAGATTTTCCTTGTGTATGATGACTGTACTAGCAGATCCGAGGAAGGAAACTCGCATCGAATAATCTAGAAGCTTCTTGTAAACGATAGCTGCAATGCTCTTTGAGTTTCTTTACAGGACAAACAAGACATAAAAAATCATAACAATTATATGATTTATAAATCTCTGCAATTAGGTAACCCTGTTATATAAAAACTTATACTTAATAATTCAATTGATGAAGAAGAGAAATCTATCATTCATAAATTGAATCAAGTAATTGCTATGTTTTTAAATACTGGAAGAAATCAGATATGGATCACATTAATTAATTCATATCACTTTGCAAAAGACTAATATAGCTAAAGTAGTCATTAATCAAATGCAAATTGATAACATAAACATGAAACAAAAGATTGATATTATGAAAGCTAAAGCTATAGCAGAACATCAACTTCTGTCCCAGTCTCTATTAGATATCCATAATCCTAGTTCTCCCACAAGTGAGGATGATCCTTATTACAAAAATAATAAGTATTTATAAGTTTTTCCACAGGGTAAAACCTCCCTGTGGAAGTTATAAAACTATTTACATGAAATCTGGGATATATCCCAAAGTTGTCTAAACTAAGAAACTAAAATAAAACTAAAACATCCAAATATCCTCTAAACTGTCCATCCAATCCCATGCAATTCGAGTTCACCTGAAAAGGGTCCAAAATAGACAAGTTAGAAGACTCTTTTATTAATAAAATAATGAAAATTAAATTCTATAGACAAGCTATAGAATCATCTGATTCTGTAGCTAGTCTAAATGAGATACATAATCAACATCAGAATCGATTCAAAATCTTTTACAAGAATTAAATCCAATTATCTTCCAATAAACATTTGAAAACAAATCATTGAGATTGGAATGGTTCTATCATTCAAAATTAAACAGGATAAAAAATGGTTCAACCGAATACAGAGATAGGAATACTCTGTTCTTTTGTTACCACAAAATCGGGTCGACAGAGTCATAATCGGACAGTCATAAGATTGTTTCATATCCAATTGAAACCGATAATTAAACATATCGTATGCGATTGATAAACAAGAGATACAATCTAATCCAACAAAATCATTTTCCAATCTTTATAGCTGTAATGATATAACAAAAGATTGATACCATGAATGAATTAAATCAATATTGGTGCGTAACTGTCTATAAACGAAATCGTGATGAAATCACTCAGCTGGCAACAGGGTTCACAAGAATTATATGATCGTTTGTTTTTAGTAAACTGGGTAAACAATATCGATTTCCTTTGATCGAAATTATTTGTTAAAACGCATTATTACCAGATTCGATAAAGACAACAAATATTGACCAATTCATTTGCAAGTTAAAAAGAGATAGAGCAGCACTTCACAATGTGAATCTAACTCATGAGAGTAATCGAATCAACTGATTTCGATTTAAGCGAATCAAACAGCAAGGAGTCTTAACATAATCATCGTGAATCGAAACTGTCCCACGATTCGGGTATGAATATCACTAGCATCGGCTTACATGAGCATATCGTTTTTATAAAAACAGAGTCTTTATTTCCCAAATTAAAACTGAGCAGAGAAATATTCACGATTTTTTGAAAATCACATGGTAGAGCATATCGTAACCAACAGACTCTTTGAAATAGTTTACCAATAAGAGCATCCAAACCATAACAAGATCAAATCCAACATGATCGTAATCATGAAAACTTACAGTTTAGAGTAGATGCCAAACCAATTCAATTGAAAGCACAACGTCCATTTCGTTAACTCAATCAGACACGCGCTCGAATCAAATCAAACAAAAATCAATT
Organism: Picea mariana; assembly: GCA_032191745.1. Taxonomy (NCBI): domain Eukaryota; kingdom Viridiplantae; phylum Streptophyta; class Pinopsida; order Pinales; family Pinaceae; genus Picea; species Picea mariana. The sequence goes on from JASDQU010100358.1 coordinate 326,910, forward strand.
AAATCAAAATGAGAATCTATCGGTGTCTAAACTGGGGATGATCAAACCATATATCCAAACTAAATTTCATTTTATTCAAAGCAAAGTTGTATATAGAATGCACACAATTATAACAGAGCCATTCAAGATGTAAACAGATCTATTCGACACAGAATTGGAATCATTATATTAACCTATATTATTTACAAAACAAAACGATGTCAAAACCATACCTGTGTGGCGATGAGGCTGCTTGCTTATGCCAGCTTGGAATTTACAACAACCATGGCTGATTCCACGTTTTTTAACAAGATAGATCCGGTTGTCTTTTGTTTTTTATCTGTTGCTTGTAGCTTGGCCTTTTGACTGGTTAGCACTACAATCTGGTCTTCCAGTGACTGAATCTTTGACTGGAGTATAGGAACATCAATATAATATCGTTCTAACCATGAATTGCATTGGTCACAGGGTGACTGTGTGGGTTTAGATAGAGCAGGCGGGGGTTTGGCCAAATGACCGAGAGTTTTACGAGGCAAATTAATACCCAGGTAGTTAGGGTCATCCTTTAGGCAGGGGGGTAGGTTTGATACGAAATCGTAAGGGGGCTCGGGACATAAACCCTGAGAGTAGGGATACTTGCTAGCTAAAAAATGTTCCACTTCCGAATCAGAGTCCTCACTCAACACGATAGGGTTTGGCTCAACAAGGGGTTTTGGCTTGTTCCTTGCCATCCATGAAATCAAACGTGCATTCTTTTTACCCTTATCATTAGCAGTAGGGTTTGCCTTGGGATTTTTTCTCACAGGCTTAACAGTCTCAACACTCTTAGTCACAGTGTGGGGTAAGTCGATAGGAGGGTCGGCCGAGGGTTTAGGTAGTAGGACATGGTAGGGCACCGGGGGTACAACCTTGACCTCACTCACCACAGGTTTGTCAACCTATGTAGGGTTCGGATCCTTGAAACCATTCCGAGCAACAAAAATGCTCCAGCTATCCCCATGCAAACTCAAATGATAAACAACAATAAGCTTAATAAGCCCATAATGAAACAGGCTACTGTCAGCCAGGTGCCTTTTGAACTTCTTTGACATTTTAAACAGGCTACGATGCAAATAAAAGGGCATATTGAAAGAGTATCCCATAAAATCCATACGCAAACGTAGGTAGTGGAGGAACACAAGTCCATATCGACCTTCACAGGTCACGAACTATTTGATTATCATCAATAAATCGTGCCATCGTGGTTTGAGCATAGATATGGGCATACCTCTGTCACAAGAGGTGACTTTGTGCGATTGAAACAGCAGTGTCCATGGCACTTCCTCGACCTTGCAATTCTTAAACCAATGTTGTCTCGAAGGAGATAACCCCGTAGATGAGTTGATAAACTGTTCATCAATTTCTAACTGTATATCGCCAACCTTGGCTCGACAGCCATCGAAGGTCATGGAAAACTGTCGTGCAACACAAAGGTTAAAACCCTCAAATCGTTTCACGAAGGTAAGCCATCAATTGTCTTCCAAATCTTGGTGGGCATTGTCAAACATTAACAGGGCTTGATTGCCACTGGGTTCGACTTGCACGACTGGTGCCATGGAGCCAAACACATGGTATGGGAAGGGTTTGGATTCACCAACACACACAAGAGCAGAGCTACCCGAACCAACAACAATGAATGAGAAAAAGGGGTAAGCATAAATGCGAGCATGCGAAGGTGGTGGAGTTATTCACCGCCATGCAAAACAATTATGGTCAAAGTACAACCGCCAATTTACATAGTAATTCAACCCATTATAGCATAGTGAACAATAATATCACTTGGCCGACTAATGAACAATGTTAAGTGCATGTGCAATCAACGTTATACCAAGGTTTTTTTAATATCCACCAATAGTCAAATCGAAATCCATACTAAACTCAACTATGTGCCAATGTATCAACCGATATCAATAGTTTAATCAACGTGCCAATGGATACATATAATCAACCAACCAATAGCTATGAAAACATAAACATAGGTATTAAATTAAAAAGATATATATATGAAAGATTAAATCACAACCCCTATGTATTTTCATGAAACCAATGGTCAAATAGTTCAAACAACATATAAATCCATGTTTCAATGCATTACAAACTCAATAAAACCAAGTTACAATCAATCGAAGTATGAGACCCGATCAAAGGATCTTGCCAGTCGTATAGTGATCAATAAAAGGGAAGCGCAACAGGCATAATGACAGTTCAGATAATGATCAAAAAATGACTTCGAAAGGAGAAGTTTTCACGCTTACAGTCGTGAAAACTTAACGAAGACAAATGTGTAAATGTTGCAAGAAATGAAAATGTCGTTTATTTGAAAATTGCGACGAAGACTTGATGCTTGCAAGACATAGGTGTAGGCAGCTTACGGGATCATAAAAAAAATGTGAATTGGCTGCCAACAATGGTGACACACTGGAAGAAGCAGTTATCTCTGCAAAAGGTACAAATTCAAATTAAGACAACAAAGATAATTTCAACTCAAAAATAACAACCAGAAAATCGTATAAACATCATCATTAATCATAATTTCCAGCAGTGTTTTAAAAGATGAAAACCAATAACAGTCTTAAGATCAACAAGTCACGATATTAAAGATAAAATCTTCAATACAATTGGCATAGCCGCTGCTGCTAGCAGACATCCATAGCCTCGACAGGGTTTCCATTTAACCTACTCTAACATTTGTATCCTGTTAAGAAGTTCTGGATCAAAATAAAGGACATTAAAGAGGTTTCTCTTCTTTTGCAAATTTTCATGTACCCGACATTGCTTCACTGCCAGCGAGCCTCTTCAGTACCCTGACAAAGTTGTCTTGGCATCATGCATGCATTTACCTGCTGCCAACAGACCTGTTCAGCATCCCAACAGGTTTACAAGCATTTCCCATAGCTCTTATTAATAATTTTTTATTTTGTTTTACATAAGTATATAGTTGAGCGAGGTGACGCTGAAAATCTTGATATTTTAACATATTTTTTTAGACCTCATCAGAATTTTTTAGAACTGTCATTTATTTAGCTCCAGAGATGTTTTATTTATAAAAACAAATTCTTATGATAGGGAGACATCTTTTGAGTCATTCCTTTACAGAAAAGGGACAGCGTAAAAAGATAATAGATGATCATGACAAGCTTTGCTCAGAGATTGAAATCAGTAAACTTCTTTCAAACAAAAAAAATTTCCAACACAGATATCAATTTCAGCAATATATCATTGATGTTTGTACAAATTTTCAGAAGTTATTTCAGCGAAGAAATTTTCTATCATCTTTGTCTGAATAGCTCAATGTACAGGTATGTATATTTCAACAGCAAAAACTAGTAAGCATAAGGGAGGAATCAAAACACACCAGCGAAGAAAGATTTGAAAGTGAAGAAATCCACACAAAAAACAAAAGAAAAAAATGTACAAAAGCTACATCTGAAAACCTCATGCAACAAATCCCTTGGGAAACTGAAAGGAAGAAAGGAAAATCCTGTTGATGAGAAAGTAGTCCTACTCATGGTACCTTGGTTCAGGGTTGATTTAGATTCATTTATCTCTTTACTTTCCATTTAAGATTTCCATGACAATATTGCTTTTTTGAAAATAAATGTTCAACTAAAAGCAAAGAGAAAAAGATCAAGGGGACTTCCCTGACAATAGCCGTATTATGGTTCTCATGGTGCGCCCACTTGCGTTCATGAATACATTATTACAAAGAGAAACAGTGAGAAATAGAACTACAAGAAAACCTATTCCTAAACCTACCCTAACTATTAAACAAATAAAAAATACTAAGTGAAGTCATGCTTCCAATGTAGCCATCGGAGTAACTCTAATCCTGCAATGAAAACAAGATCAAGCATCATTAAAAAGAATGGTAATATATCAACAAATGAAAGAAACATATCACGCTTACCTTCATAATCAACATCTAAAAACAAATTAAGCATGATCTTACCATTTCCTCGGATATTCTTGTTGTACGAATCCTCCAGCCATTGCACAATCTTGTCGTGATAAGGGTCATAATGGCATAGGCGAGTGTAAGTAGTTTTGAAAAATTTGTCAGGATGACTAGGAAATGGAATAACCATCACTTGAGGCTGAAATGCCCCATCCTCCTGACATTTCTCTAAGTACTCATTAATTTATTCACATGGAGGATCTAAAAGAAATATGTCACGCCTACTTCCAAGATACTTGGGTAAAAATAAAGCAAGATCAACTTTGTCTTTATTGTGAAATTTTTTCATATATGAATATTCAAGCCATCCTAAGATCCTGTCACAAAAATGGGGATGCAAACCATGACTTAGATGAAATGAATATATCAATGGGCAACTCATCATAGGAGGATTCATGCAATCAATTGGATCATTGGTTTGAATGTTTCCTTCGTTGAGATCGATCATTTCAAAATGTGAAGCATAAACATCAAGATTTGAGCTAATTAAAGAACGAATATGCAACTTAGAATGTTTGATTTCCATAAGATGTAATGCATTGTCCTTTTCAACAAGAAATTGTGTAAAATCATCTCGCAACATGTCATCTTCCCATGTGAGTGATGAAAGTGAACAAACATCAAATCCAGTTTTATCAATGTTATGCTCGGAATTAATTTCACCAAAATTTAGCATATCGAAAGGATATGATTGTGGTGGAAAATAGTAGTATGTTGTAGGTAAGATGTCAAGTCCACCAGAATCCAGGAATAGATCAGGATATAAAGAATAAAAGGAATAAAAAATAAGTAGATAAAAAGAATCTCTTGAACTATGATACTCAACGATGGTATTCTCAAGACAATTCTCTTCACTTTCTTTAAAACCCTTACTCTGATTTGGTGATGAATTCCTCAACATAATATGATCATCTAGATTTGCCTTTTGTGTGATAGATAATTCAAAATTTATGTGACAAGCATCTAGTCTTTCCTCTGAACAAAGTGCATTTTGAGGATGAAGGTTTAAGGTTTCTTCTTCTAGTTGTGTAACTTTTTATCTAATCAGTTTCATGGGAGTACTAGAACATTCAAGAAGATTTTCATTGCTTAAGTGTTCTTCAATGACTGATTTTAAATGTTGATTAGAGTATGAGTTACAAGAATGAGGGTATTCACCTTGAGCTAGAAACGAATCATCTTCCATACTAGTCTTAGACTGAAAATACAATGATTCAAAGGAAAAACCAATTTGGTTGTCAATAAGAGCCTGATCAATAGATTCTACCTCCCTGGCTTGTTCAACATTATCGGAAG
>JASDQU010100358.1:358001-379878 GCA_032191745.1 Picea mariana
TTTTCTGAGCTGGCTCTTTACTTTCCTCCTCTACGCATGCCACCTCATGTAACGCTGTGTTCCAGCATCTGTGTTTCAGCATCTGTGATCCTGCATTTGTGTTTCAGCATCTACGTCTCAGCATCAGTGATTCAGCACTTGTGTTTCAGCATCTACGTCATTCGTGTTCCAGCATTCATTTTAGCATCTACGTTTCAGCCTCTGTGATTCAGCATTTGTGTTTCAGCATCTTGTGTTTCAGCATCTAAGATTCAGCATTTGTGTTTCAGCACTTTAGCTTCTATGTTCTAGTATTTCTTGTGCGTGTTGTCAACCTTGACTGCTTCATAACCGATTGCCATCAATGAAAATCCTTGACCGTCTTCGTCATCTCCTGTGTTGCAGCATTTGTGTCTGTGTTTCAGCATCTGCGTCTCAGCATCTACGATTGTGTTTCAGCTTCTATGTTCTAACACTTGTGCGTGCTCCATAACCAACCGATTGTCATCAATGACAACCTTAACCTTCTGCGTTAGCTTCTGTGTTCTAGCATTGTTTCAGCACTGTGTTTCAGCGTCTGTGTTTGCATTTGTGTTGCAGCAGTTCGCATTTGTTCTTCATAAACAATCGATTTCCATCAATGACAACCTTGATTATCTACGTCATCTTTGCTGTAGCCATATTTCCAACATGGACTACTCTAAATTGGAGCATCATGACCTGGGGTGGATGCTTTCTCAGGTTATATTTCCTCTATGATTTTTACCGGAGTGACTAGGGACACCTCTGAACTCTGTTCATTTTCGTAGATGGTTATTAGATCAAATATAGGATTGGTGTACTTTCTCTCCTTGATTTCCTCTCTATCTTGGGTTGAGACGAAACTTTACCTGGTGATTCGATTTGTGGTGTTGAAGATTTAAGGTTACTTGACTCGGTGGCTTCTTCAATTTATATTAGCTCTAGGTCACTTGGTCCTCCCCAACTTTCGATTGGTCTTTCAGCAGAAACCCTTGTCATCTCTATGAGATCCAGGTCATTATACAACTGATCAATGACTCTTTGTGCCTCTTCTATTAGAATAAATCCCCTTGTTTGTGCCTCTGGTGTCAAGAACAATCCCCTTCCCTATGCCTCTATTGTCTCTGCTTCTCTAATTTCTTCCCAGTCTCTGAGGGCCTCTTGAGCCGACTTTTCTATTGTTTCCACCTGTTCATCCACGCTCATGTCTTTAAAAATGGTCATTTTTGGGTTGGTCATCCTTTTCACCACCTCGTCCCAGTCCTTAGAATTCTTTGTGAATACTTCATCCTCAAACTTATCGTGAGCATACGACTAGTAGGATGATACTTGCGACGCATGTTGGAGGGCCAGGAATTTAGTAGCATGATTGCAGAATCATCTTGTATTGAACCTAAATTCAAGTTGGCTCAACCATTCTTGTTTGGCTTGAGCAATATCCTTTACCAGATAGAATCCCACATGGAAATTGTAGGGTATGAAGGCTCATTTCTCATCTTTGACCAATGTGGCATTATAACCTTGCTTGATGGTATGATAACAAATTTCTCCCATGATGAGCTAGTATAGGACATGAGCTGGTAGAATATGTGGTGCTCCGGTGGCCCTGAACACCCTAATGTAGGTTGAGTGCTCGTCCAAGTACCGATGGCCTACCTTGGCTATCATTTTCTCAGTTGCCACTGATAGCCTTGGGCATTTATTATTAAAAATAATAAAATAAATGCGAGTGATGAATTCATCATGGATGAGGGCGTAAAATTTCTTGTACCTATTTTCCCATACCACACTGAAGGATACATGGACCAGGAGTTTTAAAACATGCCAACTTAGATTCATGTTGGTGAAGAAATTCCTTGCACACATGACATAGAGGAGATATGAGGCCATGTAAAAATTTGGTGCCTCTCCTTCCTTCGACAATTAAGCCTGTTGTATATAGGTGCTCAATTGTTTTGAGATTTTCTCTCCCCAGTTGAGGTTTCTTCCGATGATCACCATTGTGTATTCCAAAAGCATCCATGCCTCTAAAAACTTGGAGAAATCCTTTTCTCCATATAGTTGGCAGATGAGAGCCATCAAATAGATGTATGTCTCCCTGAGGTTGATTTTCATGTACCATCCATTGCTCCGATTGGTGAATTTCTTGTCTTCTATCCACTATGAAGCCATCAACCGGCTGGTGTCATGGAATTCATAAAAATTCACCATGAAGTCTGTGTTGAGCCACTCTTCTAGGTCCATGAGCTTGTAGTATTTATGGACCTCTGTTGGGAAGAAAAATTCGATGCATCCACTGTTCTCATCGTTTATCAAGCACTTCTTCCCATTTGTATGGTCGATGAGCCACTTCAAAACTTATATGCAGGGGAAAATGAGGGTTTCGCTTGGCACCATGTGTATATAGGACCGTCATATGTTAGGGAACACCTTGTCATCGAGCTCCCTTACATCTAGATCAATGTGTGGGATATACTCTAGGAATGCTTCTCTGCTAATCCTGTTGAAGAGATCTCCCCACTATGGGAGCACTACCTTGGATTTGGTGCTTGCCTCTGTATCACCAAAGGTCGAAGTCTAGATGAAAACTTTCTTTGTTGTTGTTTTGATAATAGGCTCTACCTTAGGGGCGTATTCCAACTGCCTCGCCTTCCCCGAAGGAGAACTTTTGCCTATCTCGGGTTCTTTCATATTTGGTGCTCTCAACGAGCATCTGATGGTTGGATTTCTTGGTGGCATTGTTCCTGCAACTTGAGAAGAGTTTGGAGACTGTGTAAGAAACTGGATGAACACATATAAATTACAACCAGTGAATTGAAAGACTTTGATACATACCTCTGACTCTTTGTTAAACCTAGTTTTTTGGTAATAAAAGGGGCAGTCTAGTTCTCGAGTTGTTCACTTTGCTCCTTTGGACGTTCTGGAATTCACTTATGCACAGAATGAATTTGTTCACAATAGTTCTTAGATATTTTAAACAGGGAATATCTTACTGTGTCGCATCAGCCATTCAATTTGGGTTATGAGTGAAATTTCAATAAATTTGTCGTCGAATCTTTAGAGGAGTTTGAACTTAAATTCATCATGGGTTGATGGCGAAGGAATGGGCGGTAATGTGGTCTATTGACGATTTCAAAATGTTGTTGTCTAATTATCACACAGGGTAGCAGCTAATGCGGGATCACACATTAACTAATTCCTTAAATGTCCAAAATCATATCGTATCTAATGCCACAAACATCCCATCATTTCTCTCTTTCAGTTGGTGGATTAGGGGTCTAGATTGTGCTGTGAGCATTTTTTCATTGATATCCTCTTGAAAAAGATTCGGCACCGATTGATCTTACCATACAGTGTTGACATGACAATGTTGACTTGGAGGTGTGATTAGGACCCAAGGATTCAAAAATGACGTAGGATGGAACTAGATCGTACGACCCTCTTACTTGGTAAATACATGTGGCATTTGAGGACAATGACCTAATTCATTCATTATAATCAGATTTGGGACTTTCTTTTAAGCTATTTGTTCTAAAACCAAATCCTAACTCATCAATGCCGAAAAGTTTCAAGGATCGGCGATCGACAGTAAACCTAGCCAAGTTCCCTCGACTCAGCTCCCTCGAAAAAGTCTCGATGTCGATAAAGCATCGGGAATCGATGGTCAGAAATAACTATATCACGGTCAAAATTCTTTGTTGTGATCTTTTTGGATTTTCTCCGATCCCAATAAAGCGCATCAAGCATCGGCTATCAATGATTGATTTACATCCTTTGTTAACGTCTGTCTTCTTCATATTTTACTGATGTCGAAGGGGATTGACTATCTCTCAAATCTATATGTGAATAACTTACGCAAACCAAAACCTCCTTATGTCAATGTTGATGAGGATTGATGCTCATCGACTGTTGTTTTCTGTGTGGTTCCTTTACTTACTTGAATTCTTTCTGATGTTGAACCTATGTGCATTAGGTGCAGTGTTCGATTGTCGATTCTTAATTCAAGTGTTAAGGTATTTAGTCATGAGGTTTCATAGGTTCAAAAAACCCTGAATAGGTGATGGGATTCATGAAAACAAACAAATATAAAACATTTCCTGAAATGAAAATCGAGTTGGATAGTGTAGAAAAAAAGTGGTACCCAAAAAGTGACAAAATTTGATAAGGCTTTTTAGGGTGTTTTGAGTGCTCAACAAATGGTGACTTACTGGGCGAAAGAAAAATCTTTGTTCCTTCCCCAAGCTCAGATGATGCAGAAGCTGGTTAAGAGCTTAACTGGTTGTTGATCTGAGCCTCTTCTATCCTTGCGTTTGAAATTCCCTCATTCATGAATATGGGCCTGTGTGTGGGGTTTTCAACCTTTATTCCACCTTCGTTTCCTTTAACCATGACCCATTCCCTCTTTTTACAAGATTTGAGTAAAGCATTCACCGTCACCAGGCCTTTTATTTATCATCATTCACTTTATATGATGTTGCTACACTGCCAGCGAGCGTCCATAGCCCCGACGGAGTCACCCTGATGTCACAGACCTTGCTCCACTGCCAGCGAGTGTTCATATCCCCAGCGGAGTTATTTTCATACCCTCTCCTACTTTTCACTCATTTGATATAATTGATTTTATTTTGGTAGAATTCCCTGAGCGAGTGGGAGAGGACGACGTATATTATTTTCAAAATGAGATGGTTAAGGTGAATTTTTCTACATCTACCTTGAGGTACATGTGGTCCTTTCCATACTACCATCTTTCCCTTTAGGTTTTACCAAACCACCAGGTGGACACTTCATCATTTTTCCAAGGTTGTTTATTTTCATAGGTTAGATACAAAACTCCTTCAAAACAACTGCAATTCTCCCAGTGCTTCTTGTGTTGTATGTAAGCATGATTCAAGAACAGATTTCGCTATACCACATGAACTAAGGTCAACCAATGCCTTTCTAAACACAAACTTCAAAGCATAACCGATGCTATAACAAGAAAAAAAAATGAAGAACTCCACAATCAGCCTACCTAAAAACAAAATATCATGAAAAAACACACATTTTTTTATTTTTAACATAAATATTGTTCTAGGGCTTGGACATTCACCAAGAGGGCATCAGGTTCCCCCCTTAGATTTTGCAACCGATATGTTCCTACCCCAATTTTAGTGTCTACCTGAAAAGGTTCAAGCCATAGATTCTAAAACTTCGAATGTTTTCCCTTTGGCTCATTCACTCTGTCCCATTTTAGAACTAAGTCTCCTACTTCCAAATTCTTCTATTTGGCCTTATGCTTGTTGAACCACATTTTAATTATTTGCTAGTGAGAAATAAACTTTGATTTTTCTTTCTCCATTTCTTCTTCTAGCATGAGGATGTTATCAATTCTTTGTTGTATAACCGATGAGGGTTGTCCTCTAGAATCCTACGCAAGTTGAAGAGATGGGAGATATAGCTCATTCGGGAGAATGGTCTCATATCCATATACCAAAAAGTATGGGGAATTCCCTATAGCTTCATTGGGTGTTACTCTATCAGCCCATAAGGAATTATGCATTGAATCAAGCCAATTCCTCTAGTTGTCTAGAACTGTTTTATTTAATATCCTCACTAGGTTCTTATTGGTTTATTCTTCCACTTTGTTTCCTTGTGGATAGTAGTTTGAGGAGTATCTGATTATGATTCCTTTTCATAAAGAAACCTATGTTAATAAGGTGGAAGAAAAGTAAGCGTCATTATCGAAAACAAGGATGGAAGGCATATGAAACCTTGTAATCAATTGTTGTTCTATGAATTGGATTACCACCTTTTCGTTTACATGGGTGAGAGGGACGGACTCTGACCATTTCGTGAAATAGTCTGTGGCAGTCAGTATGTATCTATGTTTTTTTTAAGAACTCGGTATAATTTATCCTATGATATCTAACCCTCACTACTCGAATGTCCTGGAGACAACCACAGGTTGGAGTGGGACAACTGCTCTTTTTTCCCTCCCCATGCTTATTTGACAAGTTTTACAGTTCCTAACGTATGTTTGAGCATCCCTTAACAGAGTAGGGAAATAATATTTGACTCTCAGTATTTTTTGAGTGGTGGTATTCCCTGCGAAGTGTCCACTTGCAAGACCGTCATGGAGCTCCTTCAGAACCTTGTCTACGTTTTTTCGTTCAAGAATATTAAAAGTACCCCGTCATAGTTAACGGAGAAGAGAACCAAATTTATGAGGCGATATTGTGTTGATTTTATCCTAAGGTCTCTCCTTTCCCTAGGGTTTAGGTTTTATGGGAAAGTCCCATGATGCACAAGATAAGTTAGTTTTTCATACCAAGACTCCTACCCTAGGGAGACGTATGAATATTCACTACACCATAATTCTAATTCATTCTCCCACCCGAGGTATTCATTTACTTGGTCCTAGGCTTCAACTGCCATTTTACATAATCCTTGCCCCTTAACCAGTTTGGCAGGTTTTATATCAAGATCAAATTCTTGTACCACTGCCATGCAGTTCCCTCTTCTTTCCCCCATCTCCTACTGAGTGACTAGGGATTAGACTACGAGATGAGGCATAATGAATTTGGTGTGGTTATTTAGGATGTAATATCTGAAGTGTTTCACTACCTTGTATACCGCATAAGCATGCTTGTCTATAGTAGGGTAATTTAGTTCGATCCCTTGGAGATTAGTGCTCATAAATGAGACTGAGGCCTCATTGTTTTCATCATCCTTCTGAGTCAATACTATAGCTAACGATTGGTCGGAGGAAAAAGTGTAGAGGAAGAAATATTTTCCAAAGTCGGGGCTTCGCAACACTGGAGCTTGAGATATCACAGTCTTAATATTGTCAATATAACTTTTTCGTTCATCATCCCACTTAAATTCAACATCTTTTTGGATCATCGTTTGTAAGGGTTTGATAGTTTCAACGAAATTAGGGGTGATTTTTCTCACAAAATTGATTTTCCCAAAGAAGGATTGCATAGCCTTTTTGTTGTGGGGTAATGACTGTTGATCTATAGCCCTAATTCATTCTAGGTCTATGTGAATTCCTACTTGAGATTTAATATGACCTAGCAGTTTCCCTTCCTCGACATGAAAGATAGTTTTCTTAGGGTTTAAGGATATATCGTATTTCCACCTTTCGAAAATATGGGTTAAGTGTTGGATGTGATCTTCTTTGTTCTTTGAATACACAGTCACATCATCCAAATAAACTACTACATATTTGTTGATTAGTCCCTAAAATGCGACGTCCATGGCCCTTTGGAAGGTCTCCCCTCCATTTATTAACCCAAAGGGCATGCATTTATAAGCAAAGGTTTCCCACTTGGTTCAGAAGGTAGTTTTCAAATGGTCTTCCTCTGAAACTAGAACTTGGTTATAACCTGAAAACCCATCCAGCAGGGAGAAAACATCAGAACCATACACGGTTTGCAAGAGTTTCTCCATCAGTGGGATTGGGTAGTTGTCCTTTTTTGATGCTTTGTTGAGGTTTCTAAAATCTACACACAAATGGATTTCCCCATAAATTTTCCTGACAAGAACTAAATTTGTTACCCAAGAAAAGTGTCTAACTTGAAAAATGATTTTAGCATCTAGTAATTTTTTTAACTCCTAACACATGAGGGGTTCCAGAGATGGATGGTACTTCTAGAGCTTCTGTTCGAAGGTTTTTACCCCAGGTTTTAACATGATTTTGTGTTGAATGATATGAGTATCATAAGTTTTTAGGTATCAGTAGGACCATGTAAAAACATCTTGATATTCTCTGAACATTTTGAGATAGTCCTTCCTTTCTTCTTTAGATACTGTCTTGTCGAGATTTATATTCTTGGGGTTTTTCGGGGTTCCAATATTTATAGTCTCATACATGGGATAGGAACTCCCCGTCTTTGTGTTCGTTGACCCTTTGAATCTTTCCCTTAAGTCAATTTTTTTTTCTAAATTGGACACCCCTTTCGGTATTGTGTGAAACCTTAGTTTGTTAATCGATTGATCTATTTCAACTCTTTGTGAATGGGGATCAGTTTCTACTATTCGTTCCTAAAATATTTCATCGTCGATAGCCATATCTTTAAAATTTTCCTGATTGCTTAAAATTTTTATGATATGTTCATCTCCTTCAAAGACCTTCCAATTATAAATATTTTTGGGCACCGATGGTTTGTAGGGTAGCTCCACAGTGAACCGAGAGGCTTCATATTATTCTAAAGGGGATAGACTTAAGGTAGCAATGGCTAGGGATTCATCCAGTGTGTTCTTTGTTCTCGGGATCGTTGTAATGTTGAAAACTTCAAAATTTTCTATCAGTCTGTGCACTTCCTATTAATAATTCCTTAGGTCAGGGGAGTTGCAGTGTATAGTGTTCCTTACTTGTCTAACAATGATTTCAGGGTCTCCGAAAACCTTCAGTTCGTTAAAGTTCAAGTCTATTTATTTCTTCAGCCCTTGTACTAGGGATTCATACTTGACGGTTTTGTTGGTGCATTTGAATTCTAGTCTGTAGGATAGGAAAGTTCATTTACCTTTGGGATCGATGAGGATACACCCTGCTCTTGATTCTTCTTGCGACTTAGACCCATCAAAGTACAAGGTCCAACCTTGTGAGAAAAAATCATCAGTTTCCTTTTGTCTACCACTTTCCTCCTTTCCTCTTATCTGCTTCGTGGTTTCTAATAGGGGTTCTTGACAGAAGAGGATTTCTTCTACCATCATCGAAAATGTTTTTTGAAAAGTCATTTTGGATTTTTGAGTGAGAGAGACATCAGATGAAAGGGGGAAAAAAATCTCGAAATCAGAGTCATAGGAATAATTGCCCAGCACGGGGAAATCTGTTGAAGAGGGTTCATTGAGGGTTTCTAATTTGGTGACAGTATGTTTAAGTTATCTTTCCCTATTGATATTGATCATATTTGTGTGTCCCTTTAATGGAAACCAGAGGTGAGCCCAGTCTGTACTAAAGTATCCATTTAACTTCTCGGACCAATATCAACTAAGTAGAAATCCATAAGTTTATGGGATATCTACTACAATGATGTCAATCACTTGAACAAAATTTGGGTGTGTCGCCATCCTAATCATAAAATCTTTGAGCTCTCCCATAACCTTCACCTAGGTTATGTCTAGTTGTATCACATGTTTATCACTTTTGAGAGGGACTGTGTTCAATTTCTTGCATATATATAATGTCGTAACATTAGAGGATGCCCCTGAGTCAACCAAACAATTATGGAGGTTTGTGTTGAAGACTTCAAATGTCAAGAGGAATGGTGGGACAAAAGGATTTCCTTTTTTATCTTCAGAGCAAGCATTCATAGTTTGCTTACTTCTAAGATCTGCGAGGGATGGATTTTCTCCTTGGTAAGTTCTCTTTATAGGAGTTTCTAATGACTTCAAATCTTGTAATATAATTTCCTTTTGTTGGGGGATTCTACACATATCCATGACTGATATATTAGCCTTCAATTTTTTCAAATATTCTACTATGTTGTAATCTAGCTTGGGCGATTCTCGGGTATGGATGTTTATAGGATTTCTTTGGGAGGAAAAACATTCTTTCAGGTGATCATATGTTTGTTTTCCTCTCGAACTGTGGGTCACAGTAAGGTTGTTTGAGATCGAGTGACCCCTACTTTGTGTTTTCACAGCGAAGACCTTTGTGGGTGGTTCTTGAACCTCAAATATATCATTGAAATGCATTGGTAGGTCAGGGTCCCATATCAACATGGTTATTTCTTTTGGTGGATCAACTTCTTCCTGATCAAAAATATTCATGGCTGAGCTGCTTTATTGTTCGGTAAGGGGAACCTTGTCTAGAAACCGGTTGGACATCAAATTCATGGCATTCACCCATTGTGGGCAATCTCTTTCAGAATGTTTCTCTTCGTGATAGGTACAGAAAGAGTCGGATGCTATGTTTCCTAGATCGATGTTTAAGTTGGTTGGGGGAGGTTCAATTTCTTTGAATGATGGATTTCATTTAAAAAAGGGTTTATAGGGCCTTTGACCTTGATTTCCTTCCCTTGCACTTCTTTTGATGTCTATGATTTCGTTTGAAAACTTATTTAACATTCGTTGTAGGTCTTATATGTCTCCACTTCCTTTTTTGGGACCTTATTTTGTTTGTTTCCTTGGGGGTCTCGTCAACAAGAGTCCCCTCCTGGGTGGAGGTTGAACGTCCTTCTTAACTAATGAGACCTGGCCTTCTTTACATCCCTTCATTTGGAATTCTATTGTTTTAGCTTCCTCAAAATTCTCAGCAAAGGTTGTTTTGGCATCCCTCTTG
This sequence comes from Picea mariana, assembly GCA_032191745.1. Lineage (NCBI taxonomy): Eukaryota > Viridiplantae > Streptophyta > Pinopsida > Pinales > Pinaceae > Picea > Picea mariana. Next base: position 368,269 of record JASDQU010100358.1, read on the forward strand.
ACAAACATGGAAATGGAAGTCAGAAGAGCATTAGTGTATACTTCAATTTGCAACTCCTGAGTGGGTTTAGCTTCGGGCTGAAATTTGTTCAGGATATTGGTGAATCATTGATTGAAGTCTTTAACCTTCTCCTTTTAACTCATGGTGGTGGTGAACAACTCAACCATCAAATCTCCTGTAGTGGTTTCTTCTTCAAATTTATCTAGAAAATCCTTTTGAAACTTTGTCCAACTAGTTATGGACCCTACAAGTAAGTTAAATTACCATGTGGAGGCCGCATTCTCAAAAGTATAGGGGAAAATCCTGCATACTACATCTTCATGTTGGAAATTCACCAGTCTAATAGCTAGTATAAATTTTTTTATATGGTCTTCAGGCAATCCTGAGGTTTCAGGGTCAAATTTAGGGAGTACCTTTTCTGGATGTCAAGGAAGGTTATGTACTCATTTGGGGATTGCCAGAGCATCTTTGGCCTAGAACGGTTGATTATTCTAAGATGGGTTTCCCCTTTATTCATTATTCTCATTTTTATCTTCCATGTCGTTTGACTCCGACACTGAGCATTATGAGTTAAACCCTTCTTCATTAGAAAAATCGTCGGGCTTGAAGCAGTTATTGGCTAGTGTTTTGGGGATTAGATTAAGGGGATGTTCAATTTTGGTGAGAGAGAAATCTATCAGGTCTTCTACTATGTGAATAAAAACCTGGTCGAGGGTGTCAACCACTGGTCTTACTACTTGTTTTCTATGAGGAAGTAGTGAAGCTAAGGGTAGTGCTCCAATTTTTCAGGCATAAACTCTTGTGACTCTTATGAATTGGTTCAACTCCTCGTGGGGAAGAGTGTAAGTTATTTCAGGGAATAAATGTTCTTCCTCTTGCTGTGGTGAGTTACTCATTTCAGGAGTACTCATTATGTGTGGGTTGTCTTGAGAATGACTAGCCATGCATATGGGTTTTTTTGAAACTACGGGTTGTGTGAAATATTATATCAAAAATATTGTCAGGCATTCATTCTTCAGGCCCTCCTTCTAGCGCAAATTTTGTTGAGGGGTCCTAAATCCATTTAACTCAAGAGTAGGAACAACACCTACCACTGAGGCCCAATTAGACTCTGCATCATTTTATAGTGGAATGGTTCTCTAGATCTTGCAATTCGGCCAAATAATCGATGGGATTTACATAGTAATTCACAAGATATCTTCTTGTGAAAAATTCTCCTTTAGTTTGAACATTCTCTTTTTTGTATTTTCTCTTATAGGTGGGTTTGATAAAATATAGGTGTTGGTATAAACCATCCCGATTACAGGCAAATGGAAGACTTAACTATTGAACAAGGTTGAGCTCGGGATAACCTTCATGATCAAGCATGCAGACAAAGATTTTCACACCTATGACAAGCTTAGTACTAATACATCAAATTGTTGTTATTTCAATTATTGATTGAGATACAATTATCGAAAGAAAACATACATGCACTAGAATGATGGCAAGAAAATTAGTTTCCTTAACTCTCATCACTAATCACACATTAACAAAACGATTTACTTTCCATCATTAGAGATAAAAACCATAAAAAATGCTGAATCAACTAACTTATCAATAGATTCAAAACTCTTACTCATTACAGCATTCTTTCATGAGATAAAGTCATAAGTAGTTCCTCTTTATGATCCAATCACACATGCCTTTGATGAAAAACAGAAACTTGTCTCCGGTCCTAAACATGACTTCTTAATTAAGGTAGTTCTCAAATAGTTCTTTACAATTCCAAAAATAAGGGTCTCTACAAAAACCATCGACCTCTATCTAACAGGTCGATCCTCTTATTTATAACAAATCATTAACTAAAAATAAATATCTAAAGTGAAAGATAAGTAACACAAAACATCGCCACATGGTGCTTTCGTCTCTCAGTTTTCTAAGAGACATCAAATGGCTTCACTTGAGTGGATGAATCTTCTCATACTCTGACCATTTGACGAAGATTTCCTCGCATGTGTTGGCATATAGGAATCTGTGTTGGTCCATCAAGGCCGAAAGGATCTCATTTATATCCATTTCTCGTGCCTGATACTTGACTACTTTAACACTTAACTACGATAACATTGTCTGAGCCTTGATCAGGTGCTTCATGACCTATTGTACTTGAACTAGCACCATGTGCACAGCCTTTTCTATCTTTGCACTCCATGATGATTCTTGTTCTACATGTATTTTGACTATGTCATGAAAGTCAACAAATTCCTTGGGCATGTCGAATTATGGAAGACCGATGTCTCTTATTGCCCAATTTATCTTGGTCCAATTCCTTTCGCAATTGGCCCATTTCTCTTGGATTTCCTGTTAAGGTTCTTGGGCCATCTTCACCCAGTCTTTGAACAAATTCCTTATACGGTCGATGTTGTTGTCCCTTAGCACCCAAATGTCGATCTCTTCAGCATCTCAACCCTTTTGAACCACATTGATGTAATCAATTCTTTCCATTGCTTGGTGGGATTTCTCATACCATCTTTCCATGTATTTTCACTTTTCCAGTGCCATAAGGGTGTCTTCTTGGAAATCGATTATCCCTGTAGTGAAAAGGTGTTGCTCACTCGAGAATTTTATGTAGGCATCCTGGAATTCTGTTCTCAATAATACTGTGGCCTGCATGGAGTCCTGTTAATATTTTTTCAAATGGTGCAGATGCTCAAACTCCTTGAGTACAGTGGCCAAATCCTCTTCATCTTTCCTTTCTCTATCTAGGGTAGCATCTGTGATTTCCATCCCTGCATCAATAAGCTCAGACATCTTGGCATGCTCCATGATGATCCATTTCTCCTCTATGGTGATGAGGATGGAATTATCCAAAGTAAGCATCCTTTTATTAGTGGTTCTTTTCATCATGGCTTTCCTCTTTCAGTCGTAGGTGATGGCTTGTATATCAGTGACCTCATCCACAAGTTTGGGGATTTTTTTCTCTCCCCAAGTAAGAGTGTTTCCCAGGCTCCCGTCAGTGTATATCTGTTCAAGACTAGGTTCCTGAACCTATTCTATATGTATTGAAGGCTCAACCTCTAGTTTTTTCTAATCAGGGGGTAAAGTACTATCCAAGGTTGATGAATCAGGGGCAGGCTCGGTACTTACTTGGTAATCAACCGTCGAGATGTCTATTTCTTTTTGTGGAATTTCTTCCCCTTGTTTTTCCAATCGTACCTCATCCCTCAAGTTGTCCATTGGGATTCTTGGTGTATCGAGTGGCTTGGAATCCAAGGCACTTTATACCTCGTGATTGTTCTGTGAACTTCTCTGACTTGGAGCATTGAGACCTGAGGTGGATGCCTTCTCAGATTTTGTTTCCTCTATTATTTTTACCAGAGTGACCAAGGACACCTCTAAACTCTTCTCATCATCGTATATGGTTATTAGATTGAATAGGGGATTTGGTGTACTTGCTCTCCCTAATGTCCTTGATATCTTTCCTGAGTCGAAACTTTTCCTGGCGATTTGATCTATGGTGTTGAAGCTTCAGGGTTATCTAACCTGGTGGTTTCTTCAATTTGTATCGACTCTGGGTCACTTGGTCTTCCCTGGCTTTTGATTAGGTTTTTGGAAGGAACCCTTGTCATCTCTACAAGATCCAGGTCATTCTGCAACTGATCAATTAATATTTATTCCTCTGTCGTCAGGAGAAATCCCCTTGTCTATGCCTCTAGAGTCAAGAACAATCTCCTTTCCTACGCCTCTGTTGTCTCTGCCACTCTGATTTCTTCCCTGGATCTAAGGGCCTCTTGAGCTATTTGTTCTATTGTTTCCACCTTTTCATCCACGCTCATGGCCTTGAATTTGGTCATATTTGGCTTGGCCATCCTCTACACTACCTCATCCCAGTCCTGGGAATTCTATGTGAATACTTAGTCCTCAAACTTATCATGAGCATCCAGCCAATAGGATGTTACTTGTGACACATGTTAGAGGACCAGGCCTTTAGGATCATGCTTGCAGAATCAACCTGTAGGGAACCTAAATTCAAGTTGGCTCAACCCTTGTTGTTTGGCTTGAGAAATATATTTTACCATATATAATCCCACATGGAAACCATAGCGTATGAAGGCATGTTTCTTGTCTTTGACCAATGTGGCATTATAGCCCTACAGGATGGTCTGATAAAAAAATTCTCCCACGACGAGCCAATTTCGAACATGAGCTAGTAGAATATGTGGTGCTCTGGTGGCCTCGAACACCTTGATGTAGGTTGAGAACTCATCCAAGTACCAATGGCCTACCTTGGCTATCATTTTCTTAGCTTTCATTTATAGCCTTGGAAATTCCTTCTTAAAAATAATAAAATATATGCAAATGATGAATTCATCGCAGATGAGGGCATAAGATTTATTGTACCTTTTTTCGCATAACATGTTGAAGTAGACGTGGACTAGAAGTTTTGCAAAATGCAAGCTTAGATTCATGTTGACGAAGATATTCCTTGCACACATGACATAGAGCAGATATGAAGACATGTAGAAAGTTGGTTCCTCTCCTTCCTTTGGCGATTGAGCCTGCTATATACAAGTGCTCAACTATTTTGAGATTATGGCTCCCTAGTTGAATTTGCTCCCAACGTTCTCCACTATGTATGCCATAGGAATCCATGTTGAAAATACTAAAACAACTGAGAGGGGGGGGGTGAATCAGTTGTTTATAAGCTTAAACAATTTTAAGTTTGTTAAAACATTATTAATATTTCTTCATGTGGTCATCAAAAATATACAACATATGGACAGTAAGGATAAAGACCATTAGTCACACATGAACTACACACAGAAACAGATTTTCACGAGGAAACCCATAAAGGGAGAAAACCTCTTCTTCTTCAAAATGATAGGCAGTCTTTTGCAGTTCTGTACATCATTTACAATTGAGCACCAACTCAATGTGAGGCTGCTACCTCTGTCTTACAAGCTGCAACTTGTTTGAGAGCTCCAAATCTCTCGTTTCTCTAGCACCCACTAGAAGGAAGCACCAACTCCCTGATTATTCCAGCACCAACTGGATGGAAGCACCAACTTTCTGATTATTCCAGCACCAACTAGATGGAAGCACCAACTTCCAGTTACACAGGCTCCAACCTGCATAACAGAGAACACATGTTCTCCCTAGCACCACCCTGCCACCCTAGTTTCTCTGGCTGCAACCAGATGGAAGCTACAACTTCTTGTGTTCAAGCACCCGCTTGAACTTCTGAGGACAATAGTCCTCCCGAGCACCTCTCAACCTCCCTAGAAAAAATAAATAATGAAAACACAGACAACTTATTCAGATAAATCACTTCTTACCATTTTACTCTGTTTTGTAAATATGATCTTCAACAAATTGTTCTGCAATTCTTCTCTTCCTCAACAGGACTACTCTGCAAATTGTTCCACAATTCTTCTCTTCCTCAACAGGTCTTCTCTGCAAATTGTTCTGCAATTCTTCTCTTCCTCAACAGGTCTTCTATGCAAATTGTTCTGCAATTCTTCTCTTCCTCAACAGGTCTTCTCTGAAAATTGTTCTGCAATTCTTCTCTTCCTCAACAGGTCTGCTCTGCATCACATTCTTTTGTCATTCTGTTCTTCTTCTACTCTCCCTGTCATTTGCTCTGTTTCTGATATACATTTCATTTCATTCTGTACATCAATTAAACTTGATCCTCAACACCTTCTCCTTTCTCCTTTCTTACTATTTCGTTCTTTTTCCCTACAGAACAACCAACCACTTACAGTGTCACTCATTTTGTTTTATACATCCTACCTTGACGATTCCACTTCTCATCTCCTTCGGCAAGAACAACGACAACTGTCCCTGTAACTGAAACGTTAAGACATTTACCATCACGAGTCTATTTCACTTAACATATTCGTAACAGAGGGATTAACTGCAAGAAGGAACTGTAACCCTCCGATCACAATCAAGGTTTATCCGCACCGTTGGATTATCTTTATTATTCTTGCCTTTTAAATCGGGTTTCGGCATGCTTCATGTTCAATGTTCTTTTCACTTATAAATCCCGATACACAAAATTCCATATATCGATCGAATCAACGATCCATATGTAATTTTGGCTCAATGGCTACGATTATGTCGCGATTTCACAATTCATGTTACAATCCTTACCATATCCCAATTCGTGAAACTCCGACGTAGAGTTTGATCAACGGTCCGGATACGAGCTCGTCTCAACGGTTACGATTATATCGCGATTTCGACATTTCTAATGTTGCGAGTTCTTATCACTTTCAAATCATGATCCTCGAAACTCCATGTAGAGATTCAACGGTCCATATCACTTCTAGCTCGATGGCTCAGATTAGATCTCGCGATTTGCACATCGCGATTAGTCCCACTTCTCCTTGTACTTTTAAAGGACGTGCAGGTTATTTTTGATCCGACGATGATCGGGTCTTGTGCTTGGATCTAACGGTCACTGAGTCATCTCCACAACCATAATTGTACTCACACTCTATGCAGAGATTCAACAATCCAGATCACTTCTATCTCGACGGCTGCAATCAAATCGCGAAATTGCATATCGCGATTTCGGAGTTTTCGTTGTAATTGAACACGGGACTCGTGAAACTCCGATTCCTGATTCCCCGATGGGCAAAACTCCGACATCGCCTGATCCTTTGCCACCTATCCTTGAAAATGGATGGTCCCTATTCCTCCAGGATTTCTCCTCTACACAGTAGGGCTTAACCCCTGTGCTTAACCTCTGCACAACTTCTGCAGATCTGACGACTATCAGCTTTTCGAGAAATTTGAATGGGATCCAACAGTCACCATATTCCTTCTCCTCTGCAAACTCCTGTATCTCGAGCTTTTCTACCCGTGTCTTCTTCCATGCTGTTCCTCCTGAACTTTTACGTTCGAATCTTTTATTCTGTCATCTCCACTGTTGTCATCAATGACAAGCATTCACTGTCTGTTCACTGAATTTGCCAACAATATCCCCCTTTGGCATTGATGGAAACACTTGCATTCAGACCCAACTCTCCTCTGCATCCGGCCATTCGGACTCGACTCTCCTCTGCATTCAAAAGAAATATTTTCTCCCCCTTTGACATCAATGTCAAAGAAGAAATATTCTCCCTCTGATCTTGTTGCAAAACAGACTCCCCCTGTCATCTATAAGCATTTAGGAAATTCACCAAATATTCAATAAGCACTCCCCCTGACCAAGTGCACATATTAGACACAAGAGTTTGTAACCCCCATCTTTTGATGAAGATATCCAAAAGGATTCGCAGCTAATGGTTTAGTAAAAATATCAGCAATCTGTTCTGTAGATGGTATATAGTTCAGTTGGACAATTCTGTTTGAAACTTGTTCTCTGAGAAAATGATACTTTATAGGTATATGCTTAGTCTTGGAATGAATAACAGGATTCTTGGAGACACTTATGGCACTGGTGTTATCACAATGAATTGGGATAGGATCAGTGTAAGTTACCTTCAAATCTGCAAGAGTTTGTATCATCCATAAGATCTGTGTGCAGCAAGTAGCAGCAACAATGTATTCTGCCTCTGTAGTGGATAATGAAATGGATCCTTGCTTCTTACTAAGCCATGCAACTAATGAGTCACCCAAAAAGAATGCTCATCCACTGGTGCTTTTTCTCTCATCAACACAGTTTTCCTAGTCAACATCTGAATAAGCAATTAGCTGGAAGTTCTGATTTCTAGGGTACCACAGTCCATATGTCATTGTTCCCTTTAGATATTTGAATATTCTTTTGACAGCTGACAAATGACTTTGTTTAGGAGCAGACTTAAAACGCCCTACCAGTCCAACAACTTGCATTATATCAGGACGGGATGCTGTGATGTACAAAAGACTGCCTATCATTGAACGATATGTCCTTTGATCAACATCAGGTGAGATATCATCTTTTCTCAGCTTGCAACCAATCACCATAGGTGTGCTAATGGTAGAGGAATCCTTCATTTGAAATTTCTTCAATATCTCTATCAAATATTTTTCTTGAGAGATAAAAATCCCTGTAGAGCTTTGTTTTAGTTGTAAGCCAAGAAAATATGACAGTTCTCCTATCATGGACATTTCAAATTCTGTTTGCATAGATTTAGCAAACCACTGAACAGATGATTCATTATTACATCCAAAGATAATATCATCTACATAAACCAAAACAACTAGTAAATTATCATCTTCAGATTTAATGTAAAGGTTATTGTCAACAATACCTTTCTTGAACCCTTTTTCTTGTAGAAATTTGTCCAGTCTATAATACCAAGCTCGTGGTGCTTGTTTTAGTCCATATAAGGCCTTCTTTAGCTTATAAACATAATTAGGTTTGTCTGTCAATGAGAATCCTTCAGGTTGCTCCATATACACTTCTTCCTCTAGATCTCCATTAAGAAATGCTGACTTAACATCCATCTGATAAACTTTGAAGTTTTTATGACAGGAATAAGCAAGAAACATTCTGATGGCCTCCAATCTTGCTACAGGTGCAAAAGTTTCATCAAAGTCCTAACCTTCCACTTGTGCATATCCCTTACAGACCAATCTAACTTTATTTCTAACAACTTGTCCTTTTTCATTCATTTTATTCTTGAATACCCATTTGGAACCTATTACATTCTTATTTTCAGGTCTAGGGACAAGCTCCCAAGTATTGTTCTTCTCAATCTGATCCATCTCTTCATTCATTTCTCTAATCCAATCTTCTTCCTTACTAGCTTCCTCAAAATTCGTAGGTTCAATCATAGATAAAAATGCAACATGAGATTGTTCTGTGTCCTTAATCAGTTTCCTTCTAGTCTGAACTCCATTTATATCTTCAATTATCTAATTTTCAGGATGATTCTTTCTGATAATTTTGAGAGGAGATTTTGCATCTTTCTGTTGACTTGTATCAGTTTGAATGTTCACATCTTCATCTGATCCAGCCTCTTCTCTTTCTGATCCTTGGACCTGTTCATCTTCATCTTCAACTGTATCTTCTGTTCTTGATTCATCACTGCTTATATTTCTGACTGGAATTTCTTCATCAACTTTTACATCTATACAGTCAACTAGTTTATGCAGTCTTTTATTGTAGCATCTGTACCCTTTGTTGTTTGTAGAATAACCCAAGAAGATACCTTCATTAGCCCTGTCATCATATTTGCCAATATTTTCATCATTGTTTTTGGTATAACATGTGCTTCCGAAAACTTTAAAATGTTTGATTGAAGTAGGTCTTCCAAACCAAAGTTCATAAGGGGTCTTGTCACTATGTGGTCTGAGATGAGCTTTGTTAAGGATATGAACAATAGTATGAATTGCTTCCACCCAATATGTCTGAGGTATGTTCCTTTCATTCATCATTGATCTTGCCATTTGCCGCACTGACCTATTCTTCCTCTCAACAAATCCATTTTGCTGTGGAGTATTTGGAATTGTGTACTCTCTTTTGATCCCATTTTTGTCACAGAATTCTTTGAAGTTTCCAGAACTGAACTCTCCTCCTCTATCAAACCTTACTGCCTTTAACCTTTTCCCTGTTTGATTCTTAGTCAAAGCCTTAAACACTTTGAATTTTTCAAGTGCTTCAGATTTTTCTTTCAAAAAGGCAACCCAAGTTAGTCTAGAATAGTCATCAATAATCAACATAAAGTAATTTTCTTTTCCTGTACCTTCTTTCCTTGATGGTCCACATAGATCCATGTGTACTAACTGGAGAGGTTTTTCTGTTGAAGGAAAGGTTTTTGATTTGAATTGAGTGCGAGTAAGCTTTCCTATCTGACAAGGCTTACAGATAGAGTCATATGGCTTTGATATCTTCGGAAGATCTTTTACTGCCCCATTGTTTTTGAGCTTGATTATGTGATCAAAATTTAGGTTCCCAAGTCTCCTATGCCACAACCAACTTTCATCGTACTTGCTTAAGTTGCATTCTTCTTGTTCTTCTTCTTTTAAAACATAGACATTGTTTTCTGTCCTTATACCTTTTGCATCTAGCTTACCTGAATCCACAGATTTGATTTTACAGTCTTTAGAGGTAAAAACAACTTCACATCCTCGGTCACAGACTTGACTGACACTAAGCAGGTTATGCTTCAAATTCTCTACAAGTAGCACATCTTGATATTTTCTTTTTCCATTACTCAAGCTCACAATTCCTTTGCCTTTCACCTTTCCTGGTGCATCATTTCCAAAAGTTACATTCCCTGATTTGCTACCACTTAGAGTTAGAAACTTACTTATGTCTCTAGTCATGTGTCTGGAGCATCCACTGTCAATATACCAGGGATTCCTTTTATTTTGGGCTGATAGCGCTAGACCACATTTTTCATCTACTTTCTTCTTCCAGACTTTGACATTTTCATCAGTGAGATTCCGATCTGGGTTATATTTCTTTAAATGACAGTTTGTTGCCTTATGTCCATAATTTTGACAGATGTAGCATTCTGATTCACTGTATAAAAGATCATAATGATTGTTATGCTCATACCTGTTGTTATGTTTCTCCTGTGTCCTTCTTCCAGTCATCACATGATTCATAATCTGTGAATGTTTGTTGCTTGGCTATCTCGATCTTTGTTGTGGTAGATAGTTATTCATTGAGTATCTTGATTGTTCATATCTAAATCTTAGAAAACAATTTATAGCTTTGTGTCCAAAATTAGAGCAGAAAAAACAGTAACCATAGAAGAAATTTTTGTACCTTGAAAAAATCTGTCTTCTTTGAGGAGGTCGATAAACTTTCTGGTCTACAAATTCTGTTCTTGGGTTTTTCCTTTCATTCCATTTTGATGGATGATCTTTTTTCTTTGTCTCTGCAGGGTGACTGTTGTCAATGTTTGAGGATTTGACAAACTTGATAGAATCAATGTTACTTGGATGATCACTACTTGATCCTTCTTCATATCCCAATCCAGCTTTCAACTTTGAATTTCTTTGCTGATTTAGAATGGAGGTTAATTCTTCGGATGCTTTTATGCTTAGCAGATTTTGATGATACAGTCCTTTGAATTTCTCCATTTCTTTTCTAGTCTTAACTATTTCTTCTTCTAGAGCTTCACACCTGAGTTTCTTCTCTGACAGTTGTTGTTTCAATATGTCTTCTATCTTCTTTGCCTCTTCCAATTCCACTTTCAGTAGAGCAAAATCTTCTTCAGGTTCTTTACTGTCTTTTTCAAACTGTGTTAGCACTTGTTTTAGCTTTCTGTTTTTAGATCTGAGTCTATCAATTTCTTCCAATGCGCTGATTAGTTCTCCTTCCAAATCCACTACATCCTCTTCTTCATTATCAATGTTTCCTATGATTTTATTATCATGATCCTCTTTGGCCATGAGTACGAAGTCATTTGTCTTATCATCACAGGATGAGTCACTGTCTGTTTCTTCTGAGGAATTGTCATTATTTACAACCAAGCTTTTCTTCTTATTATATTTCTTGTATTTGTACTTCTTTTCATCATCAAAGTTCTGAGCCTTTTTCTGATGAGGACACTTAGATAAAAAATGACCTATCTTCCCACAGTTAAAGCATTTGAAGGGCAACTTCCCTTGATATTTTCCTGAACCTTTCTTTAATCTTCTCACAAATTTTGCCTCAATTTCATCAAATTTTGAATCAGTATT
>JASDQU010100358.1:380123-395265 GCA_032191745.1 Picea mariana
CATCAAACGTTTCACCTAGACCCTTCATGGCATTTACAAGTTCTTCAACTCTTAAAAAATACTTGCTAATTGTCTCATCTTCATTCATCTTCAGTTGTTTAAATTTCAATATGTATGTTTGAAGTTTGGCACCTTTTACTTTCTCATTTCCTTCATAATTGTTAATAAGTTTATCCCACATTTCTTTGGCAATATTAAGATGCATCACCTTTACAAACTCAGCTTCAGCAAGTCCATTCAGGATAGCATTCATCCCCTTATCATTAAAACTAAATTCTAACTTATCATCCTTGTTGGCTAGCACAACAGGTTTTGTATATCCAATCTCTACTACATCCCAAACATCAGCACCCAAGGCCATGAAATATGTTCTCATTCTAATCTTCCAGAAGGAAAAATTTGTTCCATCAAATAGAGGGGGCTTAGAGGCTGAAGTCCCTTCATGACTTGTCATGTTTAAGCTTACATATCTACCTTTAAATAAAAGGAACCAACTCAGATACCAATTGTTGAAAATACTAAAACAACTGAGAGGGGGGGGTGAATCAGTTGTTTATAAGCTTAAACAATTTTAAGTTTGTTAAAACATTATTAATATTTATTCTTGTGGTCATCAACAATATATAGCATTTGGACAGTAAGGATAAAGACCATCAGTCACACATGAACTACACACAGAAACAGATTTTCATGAGGAAGCCCATAAAGGGAGAAAACCTCTTCTTCTTCGAAATGATAGGCAGTCTTTTGCAGTTCTGTACATCATTTACAATTGAGCACCAACTCAATGTGAGGTTTTTGCCTCTGTCTTACAAGCTGCAACTTGTTTGAGAGCTCCAACTCTCTCGTTTCTCTAGCACCCACTAGAAGGAAGCACCAACTCCCTGATTATTCCAGCACCAACTCGATGGAAGCACCAACTTCCTGATTATTCCAGCACCAACTGGATGGAAGCACCAACTTCCAGTTACACAGGCTCCAACCTGCATAACAGAGAAAACCTGTTCTCCCTAGCACAACCCTGCCACCCTAGTTTCTCTGGCTGCAACCAGATGGAAGCTACAACTTTCTATGTTCAAGCACCCACTTGAACTTCTGAGGACAACAGTCCTTCCGAGCACCTCCCAACCTCCCTAGAAAAAATAAATAATGAAAACACAGACAACTTATTCAGATAAATTACTTCTTACCATTTTACTCTGTTTTGTAAATCTAATCTTCAACAAATTGTTCTGCAATTCCTCTCTTCCTCAACAGGACTGCTCTGCAAATTGTTCCGCAATTCTTCTCTTCCTCAACAGGTCTTCTCTGCAAATTGTTCTGCAATTCTTCTCTTCCTCAACAGGTCTTCTCTGCAAATTGTTCTACAATTCTTCTCTTCCTCAACTGGTTTGCTCTGCATCACGTTCTTTTGTCATTCTGTTCTTCTTCTACTCTCCCTATCATTTTCTTTGTTTCTGATATACATTTCATTTCATTCTGTACATCAATTAAACTTGATCCTCAACACCTTCTCCTTTCTCCTTTCTTACTATTTCATTCTTTTTCCCTACAGAACAACCAACCACTTACAATGTCACTCGTTTTCTTTTATACATCCTTCCTTGACAATTCCACTTCTCATCTCCTTCGGCAAGAACAACGACAACTGTCCCTGTAACTGAAATGTTAAGACATTTACCATCACGAGTCCGTTTCACTTAACATATTCGTAACAGAGGAATTAACTGCAAGAAGGAACTGTAACCCTCCGATCACAATCAAGGTTTATCCACACTGTTGGATTATCTTTATTATTCTTGCCTTTTAAATCGGGTTTCGGCATGCTTCATGTTCAATGTTCTTTTCACTTATAAATCCCGATACACAAAATTCCATATATCGGTCGAATCAACGATCCAGATGTAATTTTGGCTCAACGGCTATGATTATGTCGCGATATCGCATATCGCAATTTCGCAATTCATGTTGCAATCCTTACCATATACCAATTCGCGAAACTCCGACGTAGAGTTTGATCAACGGTCCGGATACGAACTCGTCTCAACAGTTATGATTATATCGCGATATCGTGTATCGCGATTTCGACATTTCTAATGTTGCGAGTTCTTATCACTTTCAAATCGCGATCCCCGAAACTCCATGCAGAGATTCAACGGTCCAGATCACTTCTAGCTCAACGACTCAAATTAGATCTTGCAATTTGCACATTGCGATTAGTCCCACTTCTCCTTGTAATTTTAAAGGGCGTGCAGGTTATTTTTGATCCGATGATGATCGGGTCTTGTGCTTGGATCTAACGGTCACTAAGTCATCTCCACAACCATAATTGTACTCGCACTCTATGCAGAGATTCAACGGTCCAGATCGCTTCTAGCTCGACGACTGATATCAAATCGCGAAATTGCATATCGCGATTTCAGAGTTTTCGTTGTAATTGAACATGGGACTCGTGAAACTCCGATTCCCGATTCCTCGATGGGAAAAAATCTGACAGCGCTCGATCCTTTGCCACCTGTCCTTGCAAATGGACAGTCCCTATTCCTCCAGGATTTCTCCTCTGCACAGTAGGGCTTAACCCCTGCACTTAACCTCTGCACAGCTTCTGTAGATCTGACGGCTATCGACCTTTCGGGAAATTTGAATGGGATCCAACAATCACCATCTTCCTTCTCCTCTGCAAACTCCTGTATCTCGAGCTTTTCTGCGTGCATCTTCTTCCATACTATTCCTCCTGAGATTTTACGTTTGAATCTCTTATTATGTCATCTCCACTGTTGTCATCAATGACAAGCATTCACTGTCTGTTCACTGAATTTGCCAACAATCCATGCTTCCAAAAACTTGGAGAAATCCTTTTCTCCATATAGTCAACAAATGAGATTCATCAAATAGATCTATGGCTCCCCGAGATTGATTTCCTGTACCATCCATTGCTCTGATTGGTGAATTTCTTATATTCTCTCCATCATGAATCCATCCACCGGCTATTGTCATGGAATTCATAAAACTTCACCATGCAAGTTGTGTTGAGCAGCTCTTTTGGGTCCCTTCACAATGGTTCTTAGAGATTTTAAATATGGAATATCTTACCATGTCGCATTAGTCATTCAATTCGGGTTATGAGTGAAATTTCAATAAATCTGCCGCCGAATATTTAGGGGAGTTTGAACTTAAATTCATCATGCATTGATGGCGAAGGAAAGGGTGGTAGTGTGGTATATCATCGATTTCAAAATTTCATTGTATAATTGACGCATGAGATAGCAACTAATGCAGGATCATGCATTAACTAGTTCCTTAAATGTCCAAAATCTGATCGTATCTAATGCCAAAAATGTCCCATCGTTTCGCTCTTTCAGTTAGTGGATCGGGGGTCTGGATTGCGCTGTGAATTTTTTTTTTGTTGATATCCTCTTGCAAAAGCTCTGGCGTCGATAGATCTTACCATATAGTTCTGACGTGACAACGTTGACTTGGAGGTGTGACTAGGACCCAGGGAACCAAAAATGACTCGGTATGGAACTAGACCGTACGACCTTCTTACCTGGTAAAGACATGTTGCATTCAAGGCTAGTGACTTAATTCATTTGTGTTAATCGGAGTCAGGACTTTATTTTAATCTATTCGTTCTAAAACCAAATCCTAACTTGCTGACGACGAAAAGTTTCAGGATCAGCGATCGGTGGTGTTGAAACAGATCTTAAATTTTTATCATTAAGGCCTAGATTTTTATTTTTTGTGTTTTTCGGGTTTCGGCTTTCTTAAAACAAGAGTTTTGTCATTTTTAAATTCACGATACCTTTTTATTAAGTGTTTTTTGGATAATGAATGGAAAAAGGTTTACAAAAAATATAAAATTTCCGACGCTTTTTTGAAAATTATTTAAAACATGTTGAAATTTAAATTTATGATTTTTTAAATTAAACTTTAAAGAATTTTCAGGATTCGGTGTTTCCTGCAAACAAATTTTTGATGCAAATCGAATCAAGAAACCCCGATCCTCGATTTTCTGAAATGTTGGAGTCTTAATTTAAAAAAAAATGAATTAATTTAGACTCTTCTAAGAAAGGTTAAGAGCTAAAATAATTATGTCGCGATTTCAGGATCCGTGGTTCTGTGAGAGGATGTCTCCTATCATCATGTTTCCTGAAATCCCGATTTCTGAAACTCAGATCCATAAGTCACATTAAATTAAACTATTTTTGTTTTGGCCTTAATCGTGATTATTTATGTTAATTAAGATAAGTTAAATCCTGATTTAAAAAAACAAGACATCGCGTTTTCGCAATTTCGAAGATCGGATTTTATTAATAACACATGTCTCCTGTCATCATGTTTCCTGAAATATCGATTTCCGAAATCCTGAAAAAGTCTAATCTTAATTAATTAATGTGCTAAAAGCATTTAAATCTTAATTAAAGCATCGCAATTTCGCAATTTCGCATTTTTGGAAATTGTTTTTTCATTGACTACATACCTCTCGACATCAGGAGTTCCGAAACCCTGAAAAATGAAGTTTTCATGTTTAAATTATGATTAACATTAATTAACCTT
The DNA here is from genome assembly GCA_032191745.1 of Picea mariana. Classification (NCBI taxonomy): domain Eukaryota; kingdom Viridiplantae; phylum Streptophyta; class Pinopsida; order Pinales; family Pinaceae; genus Picea; species Picea mariana. The sequence goes on from JASDQU010100358.1 coordinate 384,681, forward strand.
TTATTAAAAAACAAGATTAATGGTAATCATTCTTAGGTGTTCATTTATGTTTCACTTACCAATTAAGTAGCTTTCTCATTTTCTTCAAAACCCGAAGGTACTTAAATACAGACATTAAAAGCGTATCTCAATAAAATATCTTCCGCATTAAGAGCTTTAAATTCGTGACAGCTGTGCAAATCTTGTCATTTTTTAAATATATTCAAAACAAACATTCGAATGTCTGTGTTTTCATTCTAAGCTGAGCTCATTCATCCATTTACTGTGACAGGTTTTCAATTAAACACATAAGTTGTGACCCAGAAAAGCACCGAAGAAGAATGAAGACGCACGGGAAGGAGATATTATCTCCGATACCACTCCACATGCTATAGATTCTATTAAATCTTGGACTCAAATCTCAGATTTACTAGAATATGAGTTTGAGAATGCTCATCTTGACTCGAAAAATCATTTCTGGGACATAGCTGAGTCAGAGCTTCATAAGATCGTTGCGCGTCTGAGGCTTGTGGCATACACTGATATGATCAGGTGGGCTCTAGATAAGGTTGATATCCCAACAAGGAGCATTCTAAATGAGCAAGGAGCTATCGTTGGCTCATTTAGACCAGAGCACATTCAAGTAATGTATAAACTCTCGCTGAATCATAAACATACTTTTAATGCTGAATTTTTAGCTGAGTTTCAGAGAAAAGAATGTATTGAGTCAGACCAGACATATCCCAATATGATTACAGGATGGGTGAGGTCTGAAGCAAATTTTAGGGCTGATGCTCATGGAATTTATGCTACAGACTCCTTAAATGAATACATGGTTTATATAGCCATTATGTTATCCAGACTTTTCGAGAGAAAAGATCCCTGTCATTTTCATGAAGATTGGGTACCCTTTTTAGAGGAAGCTTTAGCAGGAAATGGTTTTAACTGGCATAATATTTTGTTGGATAATCTAACACAAGAAGTTTTAAACCACAAAGCAACCAAATCAAAGGGACAGCCAGTAGCTTTTTATATGTCTGCATACATTATGGATGCAATCTGTTTTATGACTCCCTTTCCATTGATGAATTGGAGTTGGAGCATTTCCTGTCTAGAACCCATTCATAAATACCACTCGTCCCTTTGGGAAGAAAATGCTAAAGACACATTTTACGAGGTTTGTCATTTTATTATTATTCCTATGCACAAAATATTTTTTGGATGCAAACCCCCTCGCATTTTTGATGCAGTCATAGAAAGTCTTAAAGCAGCTGCCGACTGGTTTATTGAGGAAAATTTTTCCTACATTTGGGTTTATGGCTGTGCAATTCCACCTCACACACTCCGAAAATTCCTACCAGATAGATTGGTGTGCAGGGAAGTAGCTTATCAGATAGCAAAGGGCGGTGTTGGATTAGAATTAAAAGCACTTCAGAAGAAATCATGGTCATCTTTCCCTGGTCATATTGGGAAATTTTCTTTATCAAATTTAGGCCATTCTAAGGTAGAGGCTGAGTCTTTAGAAGAAGTGAAATTAGTAAATATTGAGCACAAAAAATATGATCCCTACCAAGTAATAAGTAGGCATTTCATACATTGTAATCTAAAGGCATATCAACATAAAGTATCTATTTATGATGATATATTTAAAGATGTTAAGTCTTATGATGAAGTATTGAATAGAGTCCAGGCCTTTCCACCTGACTCATAGACTAGTTTCACATCTTTTCAAATCCATAGGCGAAGTTGCCTACCTAAGAGTTTACAGGGTGAAATTTTGACTCCATCGCTAGAACAGCAAGGACCCCCTTCAGGGTTTGAAACTAATATACAGGATAAAGAAAATAACAAAAGTAAGTTGAAAAATACTGAGATACCTTCCCAAGACACAKAGGGTTCTTAAACTAAAGAATCGGGAATGGAGAACAGAAAAGAGCTGGAAACAGTTCCAAAAATCATGAAAAATGTTCCAGAAAAGATAGGAGGAACAGCTTCARCAGAGCTCGGTAGTCCTATCACATCTTTAACTCCATTACAGTCAACTTTTGGAACTCCCCATGAAGGAGTTTTATATGTYAGTGATCTAGAGCCGATGTCGAGAGATGAAATCCCCCCATCAAATTACATTTTCAGTAAAAAGCGAAGAGCAGTCTTGAAACAGGAAATTTATCCAAGAGGAGAATGGATGATTAAAAAGCATAGGGTTATTATAGATGGAAAGAATCTCAAGGATGGAGAATTTTCTACATAATTAGTAGGTACAATGGGTGCTATAGCATCAAAAAATATGTATTATGTTGGCAATTTGACAACTATGCTCGAACAAAAGGACCAAACAATAATTCAGTTGCAAGATAGATTAAAAGAAAATGAGAGAAATATTAGTTGGGGAATACAAAAGGGTCTAGAACAAGCTAGGCTAAAGGATATGCAAGAAATCTAGAAAATCAATAAGGACTTGGATGAAGCAAAACACATAATACAGGTCACACAGGAATAGGTTCGAAAGCTGGGAGAAGAAAACAAACATTTACAAGATAAAATTATTTCTATTACTAACCAGGTAGTAGAACTTGAAAATTTCAGGACACAAGCATTGGAGATATATTTGAGAATAGAGGAAGAACAACAGAAAGCGTTCTTGAATCTGGAAGTAATCCATATATATTTTCAAGAAACAAATAAGTCTTTGGAGAATGTGTTCTAGAAGGAAAGGGAGGCGAAAGAAGCTAGAACAACTTTTCATAAAGCAGTGGCTTTCTCATCGAAGGAAGAAATTGGAAAGATTCATAAATTATCTATTTCTGAACAGGTTAAAGGGGACATAATGATAAAAGTGTGGGAAGCAAAACTGGCTGAATATAAACAAATAACAAGAGAAGTTAATGAGGATTGTCAGGGAATCTTCGATCTCTTAGAAAGAGATTCATTGAATATCATAACAGATGACTGTTCCGGATTATTAGGTGAAATTAATATTGCCAAGCACTAGCTAAGGTTTAAACAAGAGCTAGAGGAAATGAAAACAAATATTGCAAAAATTAAATTGATCAATATTACAGAGATCAACAAATGGATGGTGACATCAAATCTAATGTTGAAAACTATTAAATTCACAGAAAGGATGATAGAAAATTGTTTGCACGAATTGCATAAAAGATTTTTCTCATTTGAAGAAAATGAGATACCAGATGCTCCCAGGACTTTTGTGGAGTTTTTGGGGAAATGTATTCAGTGTATTGAAGCAAAGAAAGGAAGTTCGTCAACGCAAGCTTAAAATCTTTTAAAATGTTTTTATCATTAGAAATTAGAAAGAAATTGTAAACAGTTGACATTATTTTTATGTAACCGTAATATTAGGAAGTTGGTTAGTCACCAACGAGAAAATTTTGATGAAAATGTATAAATATAGTTTCTAAAGACTGAGAAAGGGCTTCGAAATTTTTGGAGAGAGCCATTTGTAATAATAGTTTTCAAATACATTAGAATATGGATCACAAATGAGATTCTGAATACTGCAAATTTGTAGTTATGTGTCCTTCAACCCTGCTTATTATCCTTTGTTAAATTTTTCTTTCAAATGTTCTTCTAACGAATAATCAATTTGAAGTTATCTACATCATTGATTTATATTTTAGATTGGTTTGGATGTCAAATTATTTACAGTTTTTCCTCTGAAATTTCTATTAGTAATTTTAAGACCTGTAAAACTTTTGTACCTTAATACTTAACTTTCGTTAGAAACCTCATTTTGTTTCATTATTGTCTATTGAAATATGAGATTCTTTACTTGATTAAAGCCTCATATTTTTCTGTAGTGTTTATTTGTTATTTTATGATTCTTATAATTGTTACAAATCTAGGAAACAACCTCGAATGTATTTACATTACTGTTTTGAATTTCAAAATTGTTTTTCTTGTTCTCATCTCTGGAAAATTTGAAGTAACATTTGATTAAAATCCATTTACAAATAAATAAAGTTTTATCCTCCATGACTGTTCCAAGTAGCAGACAACCCAACATTGAACCAAGACTTCAAGATCAAACCAGTATTGCCTTGAATTTATTTAATACCATTTTACAAACGACGACTAACTGGGTTGAGTTAGAACGCTCATAGGCTACTATTGAGAGAGACATTAGCATCCAAGAACAACAGGAAGCAAGACAGAGACAGTTGAGAAAATGATTTTATTTTAATCTTTCTTTAAATTCTTATTCTCAAATTATTCCTTTAATATTTACAGATGGCTTGAAGGTATACTTTATAGCCTTAAAATATAAACTTAGGAACAACATCTTTTTGGCACCGTTGTCGGGGAACGAAGAAGTGAATCTTTTCCCTGGGAAGAAGGACATTGACATTTTCTGTTTTTGATAGTGAACAAGGACATAAAACCTTCTAAGGCTTAATATTTTTCACTTGGCGACTCCAGAATAACTAAACTGGCTATTAACTGAAAGAACACCATAAAAAACCCGGATAGCAAGCAGACATCGCCAGTCTCCGATCCAGAAAAAATTTTAAAATCACGAAAATCACTTAAACAAGTCTTTTTATTCACATATACTATATGTCAGCCTGACTTTATGCAATCAAACACATCGGAAACTCTTGAAAGCTCACTTTCAATTCCCCCCTCATTCGATACTTTCTCATTTCCTAAAGTTTATTCCCCAGTTTTCCAAGAATCTTCTCCTCACACTTTTCAAACTTCAGCCTCAAATCTAACCATGGTTGCACAAGGAGGTGCTGGAGCTAGAGGTGGTGCCCCCGGAGGTGGTCAAGTACTGCTTCCTGGGATTTTTGCTAAAGTAGCTGCTAGATATGCTCCCCTTGTCCTTCTCATTCCTCTTCATGATCTCCCTGAGAATTATATGAAAAGCCTTCCAAAATTTACAGGGGAAGGTGATCTGACTGCCCAAGAACATATAAACTTTTATGATCAATTTGCCGGCATACTCGGAATAGAACATGAAGATGTTTATTCTAGACTCCTTGTTCAAAATTTCGAGGGACAAGTGAGGACCTGGTTTCGATCCTTAGCAGCTGGATCTTTAAGATTCTATGAAGAGATTGAAAGTGCATTTATTAGACAATGGGGAGAGAGGAAGGATCACCTCTACTACTTGACTAAATTTGGAGCTCTTAGAAAGAAAAACTCTGAATCAGTTCTATAATTCACACAGAGGTTTAATAAGTTGTATAATAAAATTCCAGTTGAGGTTAAACCTTCACAACCTGCATCAAAAGTGACTTTTGCTGGCACTTTGATCCTAACTTCACCTTATTATTGAGAGAAAAGAGATCAACAGATCTCACTAAAATGCAAGATGATGCACTTGAGATTGAATCAAACATGATGGCATTAGGGAAACTTAAAGCAAAGACCTAAACTGGAAACAAAGAAAATAAGAAATTTAAAGAGCAAGGTGGATCTTCAGGATTAGGAAAATCCTCTGGAGATAGAATAGAAGAGATGGCTAGGGTCATTCGAGAACTTTCAAACAAGATATCAAAAATGGAACTAGAGAAATCGAAAAGAGATAACTTCCCCAGAAAAGATTTTCGAAGAAATCCTGAACCTTAGGGACCACAGAAAATAATTAAAAATGAAGATAAAAAAATTCCAACACCTTTTAAAAGTGAAAACTACATTGGAGAGGAAGATTTTGAAGATTTTGAAGAAATCAATGAATATATTAGTAACCTTGGCGATGCTAATAAATCATCTTACTTATCAAGATAGGATTACGAAGCATCTTTAAGTAAAGAAAGTACATCGGAAGAACAGGTTAGCAATAATATGACTGATGATTTCACATATCAAGATATTGCAAATGATATTATTGCTGAACTACACGGAAAATATAATTTGAGACCAAGAAATAAAAATCTCCCAAATGTTCCCACAAAAAAGAGTTTGCCAAGAAGCGAAACTGATGAGGTAACTCCAAAAGTTGTTGATAAACAGTCCGTGAAAAGAAACACAGCTGATACGCAACCTGTCCAGTCAGAACCAGTAGGAACACTCCCTGTGAAGACACAAGCTCCTATAAATGAAAACAAGCTCACATCTCAACGAAAAACTGAAAAGAAAGGTATGGAAGCCCCGAACATCGAAAATGACAAGGCTCTAGGAAACTTTAATTTGGAAAATGAAATAAATAAAATCAAAATTCCTATTCCCCTTGTTGAGTTATCTAAAAATCCCATATATAGAAAACAAATCACCAAAATGATTAATTTTTCTGAAGATGAAATCCAGGCCAACGTCATCAACTTAGAGGATGACAAACCTAACATTGTCTTCGGTCCACACTTCGAAGGTGCAAGAGAAACTGTGGCTCCTTTTTATATTATGTTAACCCTGTTTGACCACCTTCTCCATAACTGTATGTTGGATTCTGGAGCTTCCCACAATGTTATGCCAAAGGAAATTATGAAAAAACTTGGTCTTGAAATCACAAGGCCCTATGGTGACTTATATTCTTTCGATTCGAGGAAATTAAAATGCATAGGTATGATTAAAGACCTAGTGGTAGGTTTGGCTCAAATACCTGCTAAAAGTATTCTTATGGATGTAGTAGTCATTGACATTCCCCCTAAGTATGGTATGTTATTATCTAGATCATGGGGTGCCAAGCTTGGAGGATCTCTCCAACTAGATATGACATATGCTACAATTCTAGTTTTTGGAGGTCAATACAGTCGTCTTTACATAAAGACTAGGTTGGAATTTACTATAGGTGACCCAAACAACCCCAACAATCATCCAGTTTATATTGCCAACCAAGATTTAGGAAATTGTATATTATCTATTGATGACGATTTTGAAGTAGATGTAGACAATAAATGTATAGAAGAAAAAATTGAAAAAAAAGAAATTGAGAAAAATGTATATAGCACTGGGGTATGGAAAATGTATTTTGATGGTGGTTCATCTTTCCTTAGAGACGGGGCAAGAGTACTTCTTGTGGCTCCCGATGATCAATTTGTTATTCCTTTTTCATATAGGCTTCAGTGGAATGTGGATTGTACAAACAATGTATGTGAGTATGAAACTTTAGTGCTAGGATTAGAAGCTACTAGAAGGATGAAAATTAAGAAACTTGAAGTCTTTGGTGACGCAGAGTTAATTATAAAACAAGTGAATCAGCAGTATCAGGCTACGCATCCTAGATTACGGTCCTATAGGAATTGTGTCTGGGATTTAATCGAGAACTTCTTCACATATGTGAATTTTCATTTCGTCCCAATATCTAAGAATCAAGAGGTTGATGCTCTAGCCAAAGATGCATCAACTTTCACACCCCCGACTACTTTTAAATTAAAATATCATATACAAATGAGACATCGCCCTTCGATACCAAATAACATATAACATTGGTAGGTTTTTTGAGACGATGAGCAGCTTTGAAAGTTTCTAGAATCATTATATGAATTTGCAGAAACACATACTGATCAAGAAAATCAAAATGATCCTATTTGGATCATGCAAGAAGGGGAGGATTCTAAAGAATTTCACGATAAAATTGCAAATCACTGAATGCTTGTTCTCAAGAACAATCAAATTCCCAAGGGCCTAATCCCTTTGGAAAGACTTTTTAATCAAGATGATATCCCTTCTAAAGATACCCTACAACCCCAACCAGAGGAGGTTGAAGATTGTAATATAGGAACTAAAGAAAACCCCCGAATGGTTAAACTATCCAAATATTTATCAACAGAAAACAAAAATAAATACATGGAGTTGTTAAGAAAATACAAAGATGTTTTCGCATGGTCGTATGAAGAATTGAAAACATATGACACTTATATGATCGAACATAAAATACCTCTCAAACTAGGTGTCAAACCTTTTAAACAAAAACTTTGACAATTTAACCCTATTTTATTACTTGTTATTGAACGCGAAGTCAAAAAACTTCTTGATGCTAAGATAATTGTACCCCTAAGATATTCTGATTGGGTAGCTAATCTAGTCCCAGTTAGAAAGAAAAATGGGGAAATTAGACTATGTGTTGATTTCAGGAATCTTAATAAATCTTCTCTCAAAGATAATTATCATCTACCTAAAATGGACCATGTTCTTGAAAAAATAGTACGAGCTAATAAAATGTCAATGATTGACGGATTTTCAGGTTATAATCAAATTGCCGTCAGTGATCTTGATAAAGAAAAAACTGCATTTACCACTCCTTGGGGCATGTTTATGTACGATAAAATGTCATTTGGACTAATGAATGCAGGTGATACTTTTCAATGCGCGATGAATATTGCTTTCGTTGGCGAACGAGACAAATTTGTAGTCATTTATTTGGATGATCTTACTATTTTTTCTAAATCGGATGAAGACCATATGATTCATCTCAAACAAACATTTGAAAAATGTCGCAGGTTTGGTCTATCCTTAAATCCTAAAAAGTCTCATTTCGCTATGCAAGAAGGCAAGTTGTTGGGTCATATCGTATCTCGAAATGGAATTAGGGTTGACCCTAAAAGAGTAGAGGCTATAGATACAATAGCTATTCCTAGGAATGTGAAGGAAATTCAACCATTTTTAGGAAAAATAAATTTCTTGAGAAGATTTATTCCTAACTTCGCTGAAATTGTGAAATTGATTACAGATATGCTCAGAAAAAATAGTGAGGTAAAATGGACAGCAGAAGCTAAAGCATCCTTTTCCCATATTGGGAAGGTTATAAGTGAGGCACCAGTACTAATGAGCCCTGATTATCTCAAAGATTTTCTTATTTTTTCATTTGCCTCTGAACACACGCTTGCTATTGTACTCCTTCAAAAGAACGAAGAAGGTTTCGAGCAACCGATAGCCTTCTTTAGCAAAAGTCTCCGAGATGCTAAACTCAAATATAATATAATGGAAAAGCAAGCATATGCTATGGTAAAAGCATTGAAAGCTTTTAAAACTTATGTTTTACATTCTAAAGTGATTGCATATGTACCCACTAGTTCTGTAAAAGATATTTTGGTTCAAGAAGACAGTGATGGTAAAAAAGGAAGATGGCTTGCCAAAATTCATGAGTTTGACTTGGAGGTTAAATTGACCAAATTGGTAAAGGGACAAGGTTTAGCTAAACTTTTAGCTGAATCCAATTTCAAGGCTCTTGGGATAAACAGTTCTCAAGAGGAAGAAGAATGGGTAGACGTGAATGAGCTTGAGGACCAAATAGTTGAAAACAGGATCGAGGAGAAATTCACGTTGTCGAATTGGTACAAGGACATAGTAACACACTTATTAACATTGAAATGTCCAACTAAATTGCCTCCATCCAAAGATAGAACGCTAAAGCTGCATGCAATCAAATACTGTATTTCTAAAAAACAATTGTATTGGAAAGACTCGCTTGGCTTCCTCTTGGTCTGTCTGGTAGAATCAGAAACAGAAGAAGTTATAGGTCAATTTCACGAAGGAGTCTGTGGATGACACCATGCATGGAGGGCTATGGCATATAAAATTCTAAGGGCTAGTTATTACTGGCCTAAAATTTTCCCAGATGTTAATGCTAAGGTATGAGCTTGCGGCCCTTGACAATTTTTTGCAGGAAAACATAAACTACCAGCGATGCCATTGGTCCCAGTCAAGATAGAAGCTCCTTTTCAACAATGGGGACTAGAATTCATAGGTGAAATTAATCCTCATTCAAGTGCTCAACACAGATGGATCTTGACCACTACAGACTATTTCACCAAATGGTTGGAAGCTATCCCAACAAGGAAGGCTACTGATTCAGTAGTTATAGACTTCTTAGAAGAAAATATCTTGTCTAGGTTCGGTTGTCCGAAAAAGATAGTCATAGACAATGCGCAGGCTTTTAAATCTATGGCAATGGTCATCTTTTGCCAGAAATATAATATTGTGCTGGGTCATTCCACAGCATACTATCATCAGGGAAATGGTCTGGCAAAATCTTCAAACAATATCTTAATCAGTATAATCAAGAAAGTCTTAAATGAAAATAAAAAGTCTTGGCATTTGCATTTAAAATATGATCTGTGGGCAAATCGGATAGGCACAAAAAAGTTTATCGGTACTTCTCCTTTTCAAATGCTATATGGAGAAGATGTGGTGTTGCCCATAAACCTAGCACTTCCTGTGATGAAACTATGGCAAGACGAGAAGGAAGAACCAAATCCTCTCACAAGAAGGATAAATCAGTTGATTGAAGTTTAACAGCACAGGGTTGTAGTGGATGAAAAGTTGCAAAAGTACCAAGACGAAATGAAGGTATTATTTGATCATAAAGCCAAGGATGGGAATTTTCTCCCTGAAGATCTGGTTTTCAGATGGGATGCTCAAAAAGAGGATTCAGGAAAAAATGGTAAATTTGATCATATTTAGTACGGACCATTTAAGGTAGCATCTCTTGAAGGAAAAAATTCATTTCTGCTTGAAAATTTGGACAGTAAAATTTTGAATTCCCCTGTCAATGGGCATTTTTTAAAACATTATATGGAATAATTAATTTACAGAAACTCTCATTGTATATACTGTTTTGTTTTTTATTTTAGACAATCTATTTTCTTTTTGTAAATAAATAAAAATAAAATAAGAATTAGTTAAGTTTTTATTCAATAATAAT
>JASDQU010100358.1:395427-430702 GCA_032191745.1 Picea mariana
AAAGTATTTGTTCTTAATACTTCGACCTTAAAGGTTTCACTTAGAACAAGTTTAAAGGCTTTTCAAAGTAAAATTTTTTAAGAAAAGAGTCCAAAGAGTTATTTTTGAAATCACAACCTATGTTTTCTGGCTTACAGATTGTTGGACATCTCCTTTTATACCCTCAGTACTATCTTTCACATTTTCGGGCTTTCTCATCGAAGTAGGAGAGATTATGTATTAACTTTTGAAATCAATAAATGATTAAATTCAGTAAGACCAGTCTTCATATTTCTTATTCTCTGACTAAAAGTGGTTATGTTTGGGTTGATTCTGACTTTCTTAGGTTTCTTAACAGTTTGTCTGAGGATTTAAGCTTGCTCAAAAGAAAACCCCTAAAAATATTTTTTCCCTTTTTTCTCTACAAAATGAGGGGTTTTGAAAGTTGAGAAAAGATTGGTCTAGAATAATCAAAACAGGTTGACAAACCTCTATTGTAAATTTTTACACAGATAATCACCCCTTATATTTTAAGTATCACTCATTGACCCCACTTTGTATGCATAAGCTAACTATAAGATAGATGGTGAAAGGAAATTCATATTTGATTGCCCCCATCTAGTCCCAAAGATGATGAAAGGAAATTCATTTAAATGATTGCCCTCGTTTAAATATAAAAGAAAAATATAACTTCACAGGGGTACTAAATAGGCCTATTGGCAGTGAAGCAATATCTGAGTATAGATATATAATTAGCACTCAAAGCGGTGAAAGGAAATTCAGTAAAAAGGGACAGATAACTTCACCGGGGTACTGAACAGGCCTGCTGGTAGTAAAGCAACATCGGAGGTGTCTATAAGGTTGTCATACTTATCTATCACTCTATTCTAGTTATCAATTTTTTCAAAACCGGATATTCATCTTAAGTCAAGATAGAGCTCCCCAATTAAAGATTATAAATTTTATTTCGATTGATGCAAGCCAAAATTTACAAATATGTTGATTTTCCTAAGATTGTTCTAATCATCTTAATACTAACTTAAATTCAAAACAAGAAGGAGAATATTAGGAAGAAGACTACACCTGAGTTTAAAGCAAATCAGAAATTTTGAAAATATTTTCAAAGGTTGAAATGAAATCTCTTTTTCCTCTCCTTTAGCAGTTTAGCAATGATAAACCCTTCACACCATTTACCCAATGCAAGCACTGAGTCTACATGTTCTCCTCATCCCAAAGGGAGACGAGGTCCCCAGTTGGAGCCTATGTTGAAAAAGATCTTAAATTTTTATCCTTAAGGCCTAGATTTTTATTTTTTGTGTTTTTCGAGTTTCGTCTTTCTTAAAACAAGAGTTTCGTCATTTCTAAATTCACGATACCTTTTTATTAAGTGTTTTTTGGATAATGAACGGAAAAAGGTTTACAAAAAATACAAAATTTTTGATTCTTTTTTGAAAATTATTTAAAACGTGTTGAAATTTAAATTTATGATTTTTTAAATTAAACTTTAAAGAATTTTTGGGATTCGGTGTTTCCTGCAAACAAATTTTTGATGCAAATGGAATCACGAAACCCTGATCCCCGATTTTCCGAAATGTTGGAGTCTTAATTTAAAAAAACCGAATTAATTTAGTCTCTTCTAAGAAAGGTTAAGAGTTAAAATAATTATGTCGCGATTTTGGGATTTGCGGTTCTGTGAGAGGACGTCTCCTATCATCATGTTTCCCCAAATCCCGATTTCTGAAACCCTGATCCATAAGTCACGTTAAATTAAACTATTTTTGTTTTAGCCTTAAGCATGATTATTTATGTTAAATAAGATAAGTTAAGTCCCGATTAAAAAAAACAAGCCATCGCAATTTCACAATTTCGAAGATCGGATTTTATTAATAACACATGTCTCCTGTCATCATGTTTCCCGAAATCCTGATTTCCGAAATCCCAAAAAAGTCTAATCTCAATTAATTAACGTGCTAAAAGCATTTAAATCTTAATTAAAGCATCGAGATTTCTCAATTTCACATTTTTGGAAGTCATTTTTTCATCGACTACATACCTCTCGACATCAGGAGTTTCGAAACCCCGAAAAACGAAGTTTTCATCTCTAAATTATGATTAACATTAATTAACCTTTTCTTAAAAAACAAGATTAATGGTAATAGTTCTTAGGTGTTCATTTATGTTTCTCTTACCAATTAAGTAGGTTTCTCGTTTTCTTCAAAACCCGAAGGTACTTAAATAATGACATTAAAAGCGTATCTCGGTAAACTATCTTCTGCATTAAGAACTTTAAATTCGTGACAGTTGTGCAAATCTTGTTATTTTTTAAATATATTCAAAAGAAACATTCGAATGTCTGTGTTTTCATTCTAAGCCAAGCTCATTCATCCATTTACTGTGACAGGTTTTCAATTAAACATAGAAGTCATGGCACCTAGAAAAGCACCAAAGAAGAATGAAGACGCACAGGAAGGAGATATTATCTCCGATATCACTCCACATGCTATAGATTCTATTAAATCTTGGACTCAAATCTTAGATTTACTAGAATATGAGTTTGAGAATGCTCATCCCGACTCTGAAAATCATTTACGGGACATAGCTGAGTCAGAGCTTCATAAGATCACTGCTCATCTGAGGCTTGTGGCATACACTAATATGATCAGCTGGGCTCTAGATAAGGTTGATATACCAACAAGGAGCATTCTAAATGAGCAAGGAGCTATCGTCGGCTCATTTAGACCAGAACACATTCAAGTAATGTATAAACTCTCATCGAATCATAAACATAATTTTAATGCTCAATTTTTAGCTGAGTTTCAGACAAAAGAATGTATTGAGGTAAACCAGACATATCTCGATATGATTAGAGGATGGGCGAGGTCTGAAGCAAATTTTAGGGCTGATGCTCATGGAATTTATACTACAACCTCATTAAATGAATACATGGTTTATATAGCCATTATGTTCTGCAGACTTTTCGGGAGAAAAGATCCCTGTCATTTTCATCCAAACTAGGTACCCTTTTTAGAGGAAGCTTCAGCAGGAAATGGTTTTAACTGGCATAAAAAAATTTCGGATAATCTAACACAAGAAGTTTTAAACTACAAAGCAGCCAAATCGGAGGGACAACCAATAGCTTTTTATATGTCTGCATAAATTATGGATGCAATCTGTTTTATGACTCCCTTTCCATTAATGAATTGGAGTTGGAGCATTTTCTGTCCAGAACCCATTCATAAATACCACTCGGCTCTTTGGGAAGAAAATGCTAAAGACACATTTTATGAGGTTTGTCATTTTATTATTATTCCTATGCACAAATTATTTTTTGGATGCGAACCCCCTCACATTTTTTATGCAGTCATAGAAAGTCTTAAAGCAGTTGTCGACTGGTTTATTGAGGAAAATTTTACCTACATTAGGGCTTATGGTTGTTCAATTCCCCCCACGCACTCCCAAAATTCCTACCAGACAGATTGGTGTGTAGGGAAGTAGCTTATCAGATAGTAAAGGGTGGTGTTGGATTAGAATTAAAAGCACTTCAGAAGAAATCATGGCCATCTTTCCCTGTTCATATTGGGAAATTTTCTTTATCAAATTTAGGCCATTCTAAGGTAGAGGCCGAGTCTTTAGAAGAAGTGAAATTAGTAAATATTGAGCATAGAAAATATGATCCCTACCAAGTAATAAGTAGACATTTCATACATTGTAATCTAAAGGCATATGAACATGAAGTATCTATTTATGATGATATATTTAAAGATGTTAAGTCTTATGAAGAAATATTGAACAGAGTCCAGGCATTTCCACCTGACTCACAGACTGGTTTCACTTCTTTTCAAAGCCATAGGCGAAGTTGCCTACCTAAGAGTTTACAGGGTGAAATTTTGACTCCATCGCCAAAATAGCAAGGACCCCCTCCAGGGTTTGAAACTAATATACAGGATAAAGAAAATAACAAAAGTAAGTTGAAAAATACCGAGATACCTTCCCAAGACACAGAGGAATCTCAAACTAAAGAATCAGGAACGGAGAAGAGAAAAGAGCTGGAAACAGTTCCAGAAATCATGAAAAATGTTCCATAAAAGATAGGAGGAACAACTTCAATAGAGCTCGGTAGTCCTATCACATCTTTAACTCCATTACAGTCAACTTTTGGAACTCCCCATGAAGAAGTTTTATATGTTAGTGATCTACAGCCGGTTTCGAGAGATGAAATCCCCCCATCAGATTACTTTTTCAGTAAAAAGCGAAGAGCATTCTTGAAACAGGAAATTCATCCAAGAGGAGAAGGGATGATTAAAAAGCATAGGGTTATTATAGATGGAAAGAAATTCAAGGATGGAGAATTTGCTACACAATTAGCAGGTACAATGGGTGCTATAGCATTAGCAAATATGTATTTTGTTGGCAATTTAACAACTATGCTTGAACAGAAGGACCAAACAATATTCAGTTGCAAGACAGATTAAAAGAAAATGAGAGAAATATTAGTTGGGGAATACAAAAGGGTCTAGAACAAGCTAGACTAAAGGATATGCAAGAAATCTAGAATATGAATAAAGACTTGGATGAAGCAAAAAACATAATACAGGTCACACAGGAACAAGTTTGAAAGCTGGGAGAAGAAAACAAACATTTACAAGATAAAATTATTTCTATTACTATCCAGGTAGTAGAACTTGAAAATTTCAGGACACAAGCATTGGAGATATATTTGAGAATAGAGGAAGAACAATAGAAACTATTCTTGAATCTGGAAGTAATCCAGAATTATTTTCAAGAAACCAGTAAGTCTTTGGAGAATGTGTTCCAGAAGGAAAGGGAGGCGAAAGCAGCTAGAACAACTTTTCAGAAAATAGTGGCTTTCTCATCAAAGGAAGAAATTGGAAAGATTCAGAAATTATCTATTTCTGAACAGGTTAAAGGGGACATAATGATAAAAGTGTGGGAAGCAAAACTGGTCGAATATAAATGAATAACAAGAGAAGTTAATGAGGATTGCCAGGTAATCTTCGATCTCTTAGAAAGAGATTCATTTTATATCGGAACAAATGATTGTTCTGGATTATTAGGTGAAATTAATATTGCCAAGCACCAGCTAAAGTTTGAAGAAGAGCCGGAGGAAATGAAAACAAAGATTGCAAAAATTAAATTGATCAATATTATAGAGATCAACAAATGGATGGTGACGTCAAATCTAAAGTTGAAACTGTTAAATTCACAAAAAGGATGATAGAAAATTGTTTGCCCGAATTGCAGAAAAGATTTTTCTCATTTGAAGCAAATGAGATACCAGATGCTCCCAGGACTTTTGTGGAGTTTTTGGGGAAATGTATTCAGCATATTGAAGCGGAGAAAGGAAGTTCGTCAATGCAATCTTAAAATCTTTTAAAATGTTTTTATCATTAGAAATTAGAAAGAAATTGTAAACGGTTGACATTATTTGTATGTAACCGTAATATTAGGAAGTTGGTTAGTCACCAACGAGAAAATTTTGATGAAAATGTATAAATATAGTTTCTAAAGACTGAGAAAGGGCTTCGGAATTTTTGGAGAGAGCCACTTGTAATAACAGTTTTCAAATACATCAGAATATAGATCACAAACGAGATTCTAAATCCTGCAAATTTGTAGCTATGTGTCCTTCAACCCTGTTTATCATCCTTTGTTAAATTTTTCTTTCAAATGTTCTTCTAACGAATAATCAATTTGAAGTTATCTACATCATTGATTTATATTTCAGATTGGTTTGGATGTCAAATTATTTACAGTTTTTCCTCTAAAATTGTTATTAGTAATTTTAAGACCTGTAAATCTTTTGTACCTTAATACTTAACTTTCGTTAGAAACCTCATTTTCTTTCATTATTGTCTATTGAAATATGAGATTCTTTCTTGATTAAAGCCTCATATTTTTTTGTAGTGTTTATTTGTTATTTTATGATTCTTAAAATTGTTACAAATCTAGGAAATAGCCTCGAATGTATTTACATTACTGTTTTGAATTTCAAAATTGTTTTTCTTGTTCTCATCTCTGGAAAATTTGAAGTAACATTTGATTAAAATCCATTTACAAATAAATAATTTTTTATCCTCCATGATTGTTCCAAGTAGCAGACAACCCAACATTGAACCAGTATTGCCTTGAATTTATTTAATACCATTTTGCAAACAACAACTAACCGGGTTGAGTTAGAACATTCATGGGCTGCTATTGAGAGAGACATTAGCATCCAAGAACAACAGGAAGCAAGACAGAGACAGTTGAGAAACTAATTTTTTTTTAATCTTTTTTTAGATTCTTATTCTCAAATTATTCCTTTAATATTTACGGATGCCTTGACAGTATACTTTATAGCCTTAAAGTATAAACTCAGGAACAACAGGTGGTAAACCTAGCCAAGTGCTCTCAGTTCGACTCCCTCCAAAAAGTCTCGGTGCCGATAACGAATCAGGGATTGGCAGTCATATATAACTATATTGCGGTCAAAATTCTTTGTTGTGATCCTTCTAGATTTTCTCTAATCCCAATAAAGTGCATCGAGCATCGGTTATCGACGATTGTATTACATCATTTGTTAACGTCTTTCTTCTTCATATTTTATCGATGTCGAAGGGGATCGGCTATCTCTTGAATATATATATGCGAATAACTTACAAAAACCAAAACTTCCTTCTATTAATGCTGATGAGGATCGGCACTCGACGAATTTTGTTTTCTATGTGTTTCCTTTACTTGAATTCTTTCCAACGTCGAACCTGAGCACGTTAGGTGCAGTGTTTGGCTGTCGATTCTTAATTCAGGTTTTAAGGTATTTTAGTCACGAGGTTTCATAAGTTCAAAAAAACATGAATAGGTGATGGGAGTCATGAAAAAAAACAAAGATAAAACATTTCTTGAAATGAAAATCGAGTCAGATAGTGAATAAAACAAGTGGTACCCAGAAAGTGAAAAAATTTGATAAGGATTTTTAGGGTGTGTTGAGTGCTCAATTGTTGGCCCTTGACCAATTTTTTGAGAGTCTTGGTCATGTTTGACCATTTTTGGGACTTCGACAAGATGGGAGAAGACGGAGTGCCCAGGCGAAGAGGAGATCACAGGATCTTTCCCCCTTTTGTGGGTGTTTTGGGTTTAGGGTTTATGTAATGGGTATGGGATTTCATCCCATGGGTTTACCCATGATTAGGCCTCATTTGTAAGGTATAAATAAGTATCTAGGAACAATAAGAAGAATTAGACCTAGTAGGCTAGTGTGATAAGTGCGAATAATTGTGAATACTTTGTGCATACTGTATATTGAGGCTTCCAGAGCTAAGTGCAAGTGTTTGTAAGTGATTTGTGCACAGACTATGTAGAGGCTCTATGCTTGGACCTAGCCCGTGGAAGGAGGATCTGGTGAGGTGCACACAGATCTCCTATCCTATGCGGAGTTGGCTTAGTGGCTCTATGCATGTAAGGAGATGGGAAGAAGCTAATAAAAGAGGAAAAGAGTTGGTGGATGTATCCCCACGCTGGTGGTGAACCACGTATGTCTCGTTTTGTGGTTTCTTTGTGTGATTGATGTGATTTATGCTTAGTGTTGTAATATTTATGTATGTTAGATGCACCTAATGTAGTATCTTAGTGCTTAATAATGTGAATGAATGTTAGGCATGCTTAAATCTATGTATTGAATGGTTAGATGTGATTAGATATTGATTAATACTGTGTTGTTATGTAAATAGGGTTTTAGCCTATGATGTAAATTGGGTTAAAGACTCATAAATTTTAACTACTAAGTGCTTTGTTAAGTGTTGTAATCACAGATCTGTGTCCCAGCTAGGTTCTAGACACTTGAGTCCTACAACCCCCCCTACCTCTACCTTGAGTGAGACTTCATCTTCTTCACAAGTGTTGTCGAAAGGGCTAGTAGTTAGGGTTTTGTTGCTTTGTTGAAGCATTGAACCCTAGGTCTGTCCCTGTGCCAACAAATGGTTCCATTGTTGGGACCTGAAACTGTGATTTCTGGGAACTGAAGAAAAGAGAAAGGTTTGTGCATAGGTTTGTTGTTGTAGTGTGCAACATTCTACTTGAGTTGCGAAGATCTGTGCTAAGAAAGGAACTAGATTTGAAGAAAAGAGGTAAGATCTTAAAATCTTTGTGCTCTGATAAAGGTAAGATAAGTGGAAATTTTTGTTTGAAAGAATGGATCTAGGTATGTTTGATAGATTTTTTCCTACTCCGAAAACTAGGACACATATAGAATAAGGAAGATGTGATATGAATAGATTTGATAGAAATAGTGAAAGATATGTTATTACTATGCATAGAAATAATTTTTGGACTAACAAGTGGATGCAGGATCCTAGAAAGAATTTTTTGCAGGCCCATCATTGTGATCTCAGTGCACAGTATAGGAGAGGTTGGGGATCATTTAAGAGAAAGAGAGGATTGAATATTTGTTATAGTTGTAGAAGACTGGGACATCTTGCTAAGGAATTCTCTGGTAGAGTTCCTATTTGCTTCTGTTGTAAAGCTACTGGACATGAAGTTTTGGATTTCCATAGAATTATTTCTAAAGTTGAGAAGATGAACATGAGACAAGAAAACTATGAAGAGGGTCAAGAGATTGAGGATGTGCTAGAGCACTAGAAAGAATAAGAGGCTATATTATTCCAGATGAAAGAAACACTGAATGCTCACAGAGACATCAGTTTACCAGATATCTTAAAAGAGAAGCAGTGCATAGAAACAAGAATAGGATACTTCGACATAGATTGTGTATTGGATGCAAAAACAAAGGTGAACATTATGCCAGAAAGTACTTGGGAAATTTTGGGAAAGCCTGCTATGATTCCTTCATTGGGAGGAATAGGATTGTTTAAAGGAAAGATGATAACCCTATGTGGAAGACTTACTCATGTACCTATGATAGCTCATGGAAAATCGACAGAAGAAGAATTTGAGGTCAATAATTTTGTTGAGAACAATGCTCCTTTTGCACTTTTTTTAGGAAGGACATGGATTGAAAAATATCAGATCCAAAGGAAAGAAGAAGAGGAAGTTATAGAATAGAAAAAACAATAATTAAGGGATTTCATGGCTAGGAGAAAAACACGCTTGATAGAAGAACAAAGATACAAGTCGAAGAAACTGAGGGCCAGAGGCCTGGTTGTCGAAGTTAAAAGAATGCAAGAAAGGTAAAAGGACTTATCCATACAAGAGAGAAGAGTACCTACTCGAGAAACAATAAGAGAAGAAGTATTACCCTTGAAACCTGTGAAAGACCCTCAACAGTGCAAAGTGTTGGCATGTTTCTAGAAAGAGGCAGAGTATGTGTGTTTGTCTTTGATGGTGAAGATCAACACAATTATTAGCACAACGATAATGGCATGGAAATGGAAAAATCAAACGTGAAGAGAAACAATGATCGTTGGATCCGAGTAAAAATTCTCGATGACTCTTAGATCTGAATTCAGATAGGAGGAGTGCATAGTAGAAAAGAGTAGATCTCAGGTGTCATATCCGAGCCCGAAGACTGACCGTCGTTGGATCCATAAGAAGGAGCACGGTCTTTAGTGCAAGATGAAGCGGGCCTACAAAATACTGAAATAAGGAGGATCGTCCATATTCAAGAATGACACGTGGCAAGCGACTATAATTTTGTTGACCTGCACATTGGAGGAGTCAAAAAAACATGGTGTGGGAACTTGCAATATGTGAAATCTTGAGAATTGATCTAGACCTTTGGATTGAGGTATGTTGTGGAACATTGGATGCAGAGCACACATGGAAAGAGATTGGCATTTCCCTGACTGGAAAATCAAAGAAAGGAGGTGCTCTATCCTATGAAATCACGAAATGCGAAACCACGACTTAATCTAAGTCATTAATCAAAGGGAGATCATGGACCGTTGATCAGGCATGACGAAGGCCCGTGAAGTTGCAAAATCCCGATAAGATCTTGACTGTTGATCCAAGAGGGACATGTGGCGAGGGATTAACATTTCGCTGAGTGGAAATTTAAAGTAAGGAAATGCTCCAACCTTACAACTCGCAATATGCAAAATCGCAATAAGTTCTGGCCTGTGGTCATAGACAAGGTCACATCGTCTAAGGCTTAAGGGAAGGAGCTAATTTCTAAGCTCCATTTCGGGGATCGCAAATTGGAGTGTTGAGACCCTTCATCACAGGAATCCCAAAATGCGAGATTGCGATGAGATCTGGACCGTCAGATCATTCTATATCTCGACCGTTGATCAGGCTTGATGAAGTTCATAAGTTCATGAAATGCAAAATGCCTTTTGGTGTAGGTTGTGCTCATCGTTGATGGTCAAATGAGTGGGAAGAGCTATAATGAAGCTAAGCTCAATTTCAAGGATCACAACTTGGAGTGGCAAGACCCTCCAACAGAGGATTGTCGAAATGCAAAATGCAAAACACATTTTGACTAGGCCCATGGTCACAGCCAGTGGGCATATGGGATAAACACAAGACCTTGCAGAATTAATTCAACGATGGTCCTTAAATGGAAATTTGATCGAAGGGATATTGTTGATCTTTACGATTAACTGTTCAGTTACAATTCAGTTAGCCGAACTGAATCATGGCTCTTAGATGGTTGGTGATTTAGTGTCTGAAGCATTATTGTCCTAGGAATTCGATGTGTAACTGAAGTTGTGTAAAAAGTGAATAAAAGAAAGACACAGTGACTGTGTATGGTTGGTTGTTCAAACCGAAACAATGAGATGAACAATAATAAGAGTAAAAAAACATAATGCAGAGCATGAGATAAAACTCAGAGATGACTAACAGTCATCGAACAGACAAAAGCAAGAGTAGAATAATCGAATAGCATGAAGCAAGAGAAGAATAGTAGAATAGCATGAAGCAAAGCAGAATTGCAGAACATTTTTTGGAGCAGAGAAGAATTGTGGAGCAATGAAGAAGGGGTAAGAATTGAAATAGCTGTATTGTTTGTTTGTCAATCATTTATTCATAATCAGGGAGGAAGGGTGGTACTAGGGAGGAATGTGGTCCTCTAATATTCAAGTTGGTGCTTCAATATTGGAAGTTGTATCTTCCATCTAGTTGTGGCTAGAAAACAAGGTGGCAAGGTGGTACTCGGGAAAACACAGAGTTTTCTGTATACAAGTTGGGGCTTGTATAAATCTAGTTGGTGATAGAATATTTAGGGAGTTGGTGCTTCCTTCTAGTGGGTGCTAGAGAAACCAGAGAGTTGGTGCTCTAAACCAGTTGGAGCTTGTAAAACAGAGGTAGCAGCCTCACTTTGAGTTGGTGCTCAAACATAGATGATGTACAAAACTTAAAAGACTTCCTATCATTTCGAAGAAGAAGAGGTTTTATCCATTTATGGGTTTCCTCATGAAAATCTATATCTGTGTATATCTTATGTGTGATTGATGCTCATTATTTATGTTTTCCATATGATGTATAATATTGATGGTCACTTGATGAAATATTAAAAATGGTTTAATAGACTTAAGATTGTTTAAGCACAGTAACAATTGATTCACCCCCCCTCTCAATTGCATTAGTAATTTCAACAATTGGTATCAGAGAGGGTTCCTTTTATTTAAAGGTAGATCTGCAATCTTAAACATCACAAGTCATGAACGGACTTCATCTAGTAAGCCTCCTCTGTTTGATGGAACAAATTTTGTCTTTTGGATGGTTAGAATGAGAACATACCTAATGGCCTTAGGTGTTGATGTCTTGGATGTAGTAGAGACTAGATACATAAAGCCTGTTGTGCTAGCTTCCAAGGATGATAAGTTAGAATTTAGCTTTAATGCCAAGGGAATGAATGCTATCTTGAATGGACTTGCAGAAGCTGAGTTTGTAAAGGTGATGCATCTTCAAACTACCAAACAAATGTGGGATAAACTTATTAACAGTTATGAAAGAAATGACAAAGTAAAAGATGCCAAACTTCAAAAATATAGATTGAAATTTGAACAACTAAAGATGAATAAAGATGAAATAGTCAACAAGTATTTTTTAAGAGTTGAAGAGCTTGTGAATGTCATGAAGGGTCATGGTGAGAAAATTGAAGAATCATTTTTAGTTCAGAAGATTTTGAGATCTCTCCTTGATAAATTTAATCCAAAAGTCTTTGCAATAGAATAAATAAATGATCTTAAAAATCTGACCATTGATCAACTCCTAGGAACTCTAATTGCATATGAAATGAAAATTAGAAAAGATAAATCCATTACTAGTGAAGCATTTTTTAAAGAAGACAAGAATACTAATTCAGAAGTCGATGATATTGAGCCAAAATTTGTGAGAAGGTTAAAGAAAGGATCAGAAAAATATCAAGGCAAGCTCCCTTTAAAATGTTTTAACTATGGTAAGATAGGTAATTTTGCATCTAAATGTCCTCACTAGAAAAAGGATCATAACTCTGATGATGAAAAGAAATACAAATTTAAGAAATATAGTAAAAAGAAAAGTTTGTGTGCAAACAATGACAACTCCTCAGAAGACATAGATAGTGATTCATCCTGTGAAGAAAAAGTGAATGATTTTATGCTTATGGCTATGGGAGATCTTGATGATGAACATTTAGGAGGTGAAATGGATGATGAAGAAGCTGTGGTAAACATGGAAGGTGAATTAATCAGTGCCTTGGAAGAAATTGACAGACTCAGATGTAAAAAGAGAAGAAAAAAAGGTTGTTGATGCAGTTTAAAATGAATGATAAAAAATCTGATGAAGACTTTGCTCTACTAAAAGTGGAGTGAGAAGAGGCAAAGAAAATAGAAGAAATTCTGAAACAATAGTTATCAGAGAAGAAATCAAGGTGTGAAGCCTTAGAAGAAGAGATAGTAAAAACTAGAAAGGAAATGGAGAAGTTTAAGGTATTATATCACCAAAACCTGACAAGTATTAAAGCCTCAAAAGAACTAACTTCCATTCTAGATCAACAAAGGAATCCAAAGTTGAAAGTTGGCTTGGGGTATGAATAAGGATCAAGTAGTGATCATCCAAGTAATATGGAACCCATCAAGTTTGTTAAATCTACAATCATTGACAACAACCATTCTGCAAAAACAAAGAAAGAAAATAATCCACCAAGAAGTAACGAAGGAAAAGGTACCGGAACTGATCAGAGAAACTATCAACATGAAAGAAATCGATCCACTCAGCGAAGACAGTCTTTTCCCAGGTACAAAAGTCTTTTTTATGGATATTGTTTTTTCTGTACTAACTTTGGCCACAAAGCTATAACTTGTTCTTTAAGATGCAAATATGAGCAAACAAGTTATTCAAGGAATAATTATCTACCACACCAAAGATTGAGACAACTAAGAAACAAACATAATAACAGTTACGAGCATAACAATCGTTACAGTCTGTTATTCAATGAACCAAAATGTTATGTCTGTCATAACTATGGACATAAAGCCACAAATTGTCGCTTAAGAAATTATAAGCCAGATTTCAAGTCCACTGTTGAAAATTTCAAGGTTTGGAAGAAGAAAGAAGATGACAAGTGTGGGCTAGTGTTATCAGCCCAAAAACAAAAGAATCTCTAGTATATTGACAATGGATGCTACAAACATATGACTGGAGACAAAAGTAAGTTTCTAACTCTAAGTGAAAACAAATCAGGAAATGTAACTTTTGGAAACAATGAACCAGGAAAAATAAAAGGTAAAGGAATGGTAAGTCTGAGTAACGGAAAAGGAAAAACTCAAGATGTGTTATTTGTAGCTGGTCTGAAACATAATTTTCTTAGTGTCAGTCAAGTTTGTGACTGAGGATGTGAGGTTGTTTTTACTTCTAAATATTGTAAAATAAAGATGTGAATTCAGGACAGCTGGTTGCAAAAGGGATAAGAACAGAAAATAATGTCTATGTGTTAAAAGAAGAAAAA
The DNA here is from genome assembly GCA_032191745.1 of Picea mariana. NCBI lineage: Eukaryota > Viridiplantae > Streptophyta > Pinopsida > Pinales > Pinaceae > Picea > Picea mariana. The sequence goes on from JASDQU010100358.1 coordinate 409,292, forward strand.
GAAGAATGCCACTTAAGCAAGTATGATGAAAGTTGGATATGGCATAGGAGACTTGGACATCTAAATTTTGATCATATAATCAAGCTTAGAAACAATGGGGAGGTAAAGGATCTTCCAAAGATATAAAAGCCATATGATTATGTTTGTAAACCTTGCTAGATAGGAAAGCTTACACAGACACAATTCAAATATAAAAACTTCCCTTCAATAGAAAAACCTCTTCAGTTAGTTCATATGGATTTATGTGGACCATCAAGGAAAGAAGGTACAGGAAAAGAAAACTATTTTATGTTTATTATTGATGATTATTCTAGACTAACATGGGTTGCCTTTTTTAGAGAAAAATCTGAAGCATTTGAAAAATTCAAAGTGTTTAAGGCTCTAACTGAGAATCAAACAGGAAAAAGATTGAAGGCAATAAGGTCTGATAGAGGAAGAGATTTTAGCTCATAGAACTTCAAAGAGCTCTGTGATAAGCATGGGATCAAAATAGAGTACACAATTCCAAGAACCCCACAACAAAATGGAGTTGTTGAGAGGCAGAACAGATCAGTACAACAAATTGTGAGATCAATGATGAATGAAAGGAATATATCTCAAACATATTGGGTGGAAGAAATCCATACAATTGTTCATATTCTTAAAAAATCTCATCTCAGACCACACGGTGACAAGACTCCTTATGAACTATTGTTTTGAACACCTGCCTCAATCAAGCATTTTAAAGTCTTTGGGAGTAAATGTTATATCAAGAATAATGATGAAAATATTGGAAAATATGATGACAGTAATGATGAAGGTATATTATTAGGTTATGCTGCAAACAGTAAAGGATACATATGCTACAATAAGAGGCTGCATAAATTGGTTGATTGTATCGACATAAAATTTGATGAAGAAATCCCGGTAAGAAATGTAAGCAATGTTGAACCAAGCACAAAAGATATAGTGGAAGATGAAGATGAACAGGTCCAAGGATCAAAGAGAAGAATCTGAATTAGATGAAGATACAAATAATCTGACTGACACAAATCAGTAGAAAGAAGCAAAATCACCTCTCAGAATTGTTAGAAAGAATCATCCTGAAAATCAAATAATTGGAGATATAAATAAAGGAGTTCAGACAAGAAAGAAATTGATTAAAGACTCAGAACAATCTCATGTTGCCTTTTTATCTATGATTGAACCTAAATTTTTTTATGAAGCTAGCCAGCATGATGATTGTATTAGAATTATGAATGAAGAGCTTGATCAGATTGAGAAGAACAATACTTGGGAGCTTGTCCCTAGACCTGAAGATAAGAATGTAATAGATTCCAAATGGGTGTTCAAGAATAAAATGAATGAAAAAGGACAAGTTGTTAGAAATAAATCTAGATTGGTCTATAAAGGGTATGCACAAGTTGAAGGTCAGGACTTTGATGAAAATTTTGCACCAGTGGCAAGATTGGAAGCCATCAGAATGTTTCTTGCATATTCATGTCATAAGAACTTTAAAGTGTATCAGATGGATGTTAAGTGATCATTTCTTAATGGAGATCTAGAGGAAGAAGTATATATGGAGCAACCTAAAGGATTCTCATTGACAGATAATCCTGATCATGTTTGCAAGCTGAAGAAGGCCTTATATGGACTGGAACAAGCACCACGAGCTTGGTATTATAGACTGGACAAATTTTTACAAGACAAAGGGTTCAAGAAAGGTATTGTTGACAACAATCTTTACATTAAGTCTAAAGGTGATAATTTACTAGTTGTTTTGGTTTATGTAGATGATATTATTTTTGGTTGTACTAATGAATCCTTTGTCTAGTGGTTTTCTAACTCTATGAAAACAAAGTTTGAGATGTCCATGATAGGAGAACTATCATACTTTCTTGGTTTCCAAGTAAATCAAAGTTCTGCAGGAATATTTATCTCTCAAGAAAAATATTTGAAAGAGATGTTGAAGAAATTTTAGATGGATAATTCCTCTCCTATAAGTACACCTATGGTGGTTGGTTGCAAGATTAGTAAAGATGATATTTCACCTGATGTTGATCAAAGGACATATCTCTCTATGATAGGAAGTCTTTTGTACATCACAATATCATGTCCTGATATAATGTAAGTTGTTGGAATGGTAGGTCATTATCAGTCTGCTCTTAAACAAAGTCACTTGGTAGATGTCACAAAGATATTCAAATACTTGAAGGGAACAATGACTTATGGTCTGTGGTATCCCAGAAATCAGAATATTCAGTTAACTTCTTATTCAAATGCAAATTGGGCAAATTGTGTGGTTGAGAGAAAGAGCACCAGTGGAGGTGCCTTCTTCTTGGGTGACTCGTTGGTAGCATGGATTAGTAAGAAGCAGAGATATGTTTCCTTATCAACTACAGAAGTAGAGTACATTGTTGTTGCTACTTGTTTCACTCATATTTTGTGGATGATTCAAACTCTTGAAGATTTGAAGGTAAACTACACTGTTTCGATTACAATTCACTGTGATAACACCAGTGCCATTAGTATCTCCAAGAACCTAGTTCTTCACTCCAAGACTAAGAATATCCCAATAAAATACCATTTTCTCATAGAACAAGTTACAAATAGAGTGTTTTAGTTGAATTATATTCCTTCCATAGAACAAATAGATGATATCTTTACTAAACTGCTAGCAATGACCTCTTTTGGATATCTTCGTCAAAAGTTGGGGGTTATAACTTCCTTCATATAATCTGTTCACCTGGTCAAGGGGAGTACTTATTGAATATCTATTGTATTTATAAGTTGCTCATACTTGACAGGGGGAGTATGTACCACAACATCTCAGGGGGAGCGTCTTTCTTCTTTGACATTGATGTCAAAGGGGGAGAAAGTGTGGTAATTTCAAGGATGCTACAGTGGTATAGTTGCATGTTTTTCAAGGGGTTGCCATCAATGCCAAAGGGGGAGACTGTTGGCATGTTTCCAGACAAAGGCAGAGTATGTGTATTTTTCATTGATGGCAAAGATCAACATGATCAATAGCACAATGATAATGGCATGGAAATGGGAAGATCAATAGTGAAGAGAAACAATGATCGTTGGATCCCATTGAGAATTATCGATGACCATCAGATCTGAATTCAGATAGGAGGAGCACACAGTAGAAGAGAATAGATCTCAGGCATCATATCTAAGCCCGAATACCGACCTTCATTGGATCCATAAGAAGGAGCATAGTCTTTACATGCAAGATGAATCGGGCCTACAAAATCTCGAAAGTAGGAGGACCATCCATCTTCAAGAAGGACACATGGCAAGAAACTAGAATTTCGCTAACCTGCACATTGGAGGAGTCAACAGAACATGGTGTGAGAACTTGCGATATGTGAAATCCTAAGAATTGATCTAGACCTTTGGATCGAGGTATGTTGAGGAACATTGGATGCAGAGGATACATGGTGAGCGATTGGAATTTTTCTGACTGGAAAGTCAAAGAAAGGAGGTGCTCTATCCTATAAAATCATGAAATGCGAAACCATGAATTAATCTGAGTCATTGATCAAAGGGAGATCATGGACCATTGATCAGGCATGATGAATGCCTGTGAAGTTGCAAAATCATGATAAGATATTGATCGTTGATCCAAGAGGGACATGTGGCAAGGGATTAACATTTCGCTGACTAGAAAGTCAAAGGAAGGAAATGCTCCAACCTTGCAACTCACAATATGTGAAATCATGATAAGGTCTGGCCCATGGTCATAGACAAGGTCACATCGTCGAAGGCTTAAGGGAAGGAGATAATTGCTAAGCTCCATTTCGGGGATCGCAAATTGGAGTGTCGATACCCTTCATCACAGGAATCCTGAAACTTGAGATCGCGATGAGATCTAGACTGTCAGATCATTGGAGATCTTGACCATTGATCAGGCTCAATGAATTTCATAAGTTCACGAAATGTGAAATGACTTTTGGTGTAGGCTGTGGTCACCACCGATGGTCATATGAGAGGGAAGAGCTAGCATGAAGCTAAGCTCCATTTCAGGGATCACAAATTAGAGTGTTGAGACCCTTCAACACAATATTGCCAGAATGCAAAATGTGAAACACATTTTGATTAGGCCCATGGTCATAGCCAGTGGACATATGGGATAAACACAAGATATTGCGGATTTAATCCAACGATGGTCGTTAAATGGAAATTTGATTGAAGGGCTATTGTTGATCTTTACGGTTAACTGTTCAGTTATGATTTAGTTAGAAGAACTGAATCATGGTTCTTGGATGGTTGGTGATTCAATGGACGAAGCTTTGTTGTCCTAAGAATTTGATGTGTAACTGAAGTTGTGTAAAAAGTGCATAAAAGAAAGACGCAGTGATTGTGTATGGTTGGCCGTTCAAATGGAAACAATGAGATGAACTGTAAGAAGGGTAAAACAACATAATGCAAAGCATGAGATAAAACTCAGAGATGAGTAACAGTCATCGAAAAGACAAAATCAAGAGAAAAATAATTGAATAGCATGAAGCAAGAGAAGAATAACAGAATAGCATGAAGCAGAGAAGCACTGCAGAATAGTTTTTGAACCAAAGAAGAATTGCAGAACAGTGAAGAAGGGGTAAGAATTGAAATACCTGTATTGTTTGTTTGTCAATCATTTATTCATAATCAGGGAGGAAGGGTGGTGCTAGGGAGGACTGTGGTCCTCTGATATTCAAGTTGGTTCTTCAATATTGGAAGTTGTATCTTCCATCTAGTTGTGGCTAGAAAACAGGGTGGCAGGGTGGTGCTTGGGAAAACACAGAGTTTTCTGTATACAAGTTGGTGCTTGTATAAATCCAGTTGGTGCTGAAATATATAGGGAGTTGGTGCTTCCTTCTAGTGGGTGCTAGAGAAACCAGAGAGTTGGTTCTCTCAACAAGTTGGAGCTTGTAAAACAAAGGTAGTAGCCTCACTTTGAGTTGGTGCTCAAACATATATGATGTACAGAACTTAAAAGACTACCTATCATTTCGAAGAAGAAGAGATTTTCTCCCTTTATGGGTTTCCTCGTGAAAATCTATCTCTGTGTATATCTTATGTGTGATTGATGCTCATTATTTATGTTGTCCATATGATGTATAATATTGATGGTCACTTGATGAAAGATTAAAAATGGTTTAATAGACTTAAGATTGTTTAAGCACAATAACAATTGATTCACCCCCCCCCTCAGTTGTCTTAGTAATTTCAACACGAAGTTACTATGATAAGAGAAGATAGTAAAAATAATGGAAAGAGGAATCTAGAGATGCATATCAAAATAAAGAAAGAAAGAAAATGCACTAAGAAGAGAGAAAATCTAGAAAAGTTTCAAGAGGTTCTAGAGAGGACTTCACAGAAGGAAGGCTTGCAGAAATTGAACCTCGCCGAAATAACAGAATAACGCAGACTGACACTTAGCCATGGTGAAGCAATATGACCGTTGGAGGCGTCTCGACCATTAGAATGATGCCCCAGAATGACTAGAAACATAGTTATTGTCAGAAAGATTGCCATTGGACCATTGGGACTGCACCATAACAGATGGAATTGTATTGATTGAGGCATTCTTGCTCGTTGGAGGAGTTTGTTACTACGTTTTCTATTTAGTCCATCGCATGTCACACCAAGGAAACTTTTGCAAATTGTGATTATCCAAGCCCATAGAGAATTTATTGCTATCGCACTGTGCTTATTGAGACCTTTCCACTTGATTTTCTTACCTTGAACATTTGTCTTCTTACCCGAGATATTTGATTTGAAGCATGTATGGTAGGCGAACGTAGCACAGTAGAGAAGTTTGTGGAGGATATCCTAATAGAATTTATGTTTGAAAAGGTCATGTATGTAGGAGTACAGGCCTCATAAACATGATGATTGGAAGCATCCCAATTGACTGCACATCGATCTAGTCCATCCCAAATGATGATAAAGAAAAGAAGCAAGCACCGCGATGACCTGGCAATTGAGAATCTAATCCTGATGGTCTTGCTTGACTATATCCTACCTCTGGCTGGCGCATTTAGTCATGACAGGGTCCCGAGAAACTTAAACTATACATGGATCATTGCATACCTCTCGTAGGGGATACGCACAATTGGACCACAGTTGGGACAGATTATGACGTTAAATATCAATGATTTCAACTTAGGAGACCACAAAAATTATGGAATGATCGCACCACATAAGTACTTGAAAAATATAATGGGGAAGAAGCCAAAGATAATTCCCCAACCGTGGACCATGGACATCGCAAGATCAACAATCCTTAATGTGATGAAGATACCACACTTTGGAAGTCATCAAGAGGTTAACACGTGCGTTAAACTCCTCCTGTCGTGTTACCATGGAGGTTACCTATGGTTGGATAGGCACATCATTGTGGATTTGACGTTGATCCACCAGATCACAAGATTGAGCATGAAAGGACCAGACCCTCAGGATTTTTACCCAGGGAAGGTTGCATATTGCACCCTCGCGCAATGAATAAAAGACACCTATGGCGATGTGGAGAAAGGCAAGCGGGGATGCAAGGTAGCCTCCATCCAAAATGGTGCAGTGCACCTATATTTCCAATTGATTGCTAGTAATATCTTCARGAATAATAGACCAACGCAGGTCATGGCGTTCGTCGTCGACCTCACTGGAAAGTGCATTGAAGGCATGCAAATGAACTAGGTGAGCTACCTCGTCAACCAGTTGGAGAAATATTGTTTTGAATCACATGACCARGGATATGAGTTTCACTTCGGCTRGTTGTTGATCCTCATTTCCTTTATCACTTGGGAGATGCCGAAGGCAGAAACCTTCCCTGAAGTCGAGCCATTCGAACCACTGGCCGCGAGGTTCTCTACCCTGTGGTATTCGAGCGACATGGAAAAGCAATGGCAATCCAATGCGGTATTCCACACCTATTACTTGTAGCTAAATAATTCCATTGAATCCTTCCCTCGTATGATGCCGAATACACTCCATCGGTTTAGGCCAATAACGAAGTTCCACGCAGATAGGCACTTCATTTACATCACTGTGTGTGGGGACAAACAAAAGGAAGAGATCCAATCCTATTACAAACTCACCAAAGAATATATGGAGGAAATAACCAAGGAATGTCCTACAGAATTCCTTGTACCAGTCGAACAGACATAAATCTCCGACCCCGACCTCATTGGAAGTCTTGTAGTCACCCGAGAAGAGTACGATGGACCCAACAACAACAAGAAGAAAAAAAAGGAAGAGGTGCAAGAAATAAACAATGCATAAGAGGAAACTACACCTAATTCACCTGGAGGAGGAGGAGATGATGAGACCAAACCTCCAATAAGAAAACATGGCAGCACTAGTTTTGCAAGAATTATTTAGAGAAATCCTTTTTGTTTGCATAGTCCCAAAATAATTGAGGAGTTGGTCAAGGTGATCAACAACTAGATAAATTTTTCATGAAGTTGATATTTCATGTCTTTGAGGAGATGATATTGGTTTCTTCATATTTTCCTCTCAGTAATTTCTTGAATGGAAATATAGATGCAATGAGCTAATGGTGACTGGGATAGCTTCATATAGGGTAAACCTTGATTGTTTTGACATAGTTTGGAATCTTCTATCACACTGCCATCTGGCATGGTATGCTATTGTACTCATTCTTTTGGTTTTATCAATGACACATTTACATCCTCCTGTTCTCTTTTGCAAAATGGGCATTGTACACTACTATACTCAATCCATCGATTCTATCAATGAGACTTTTACACCTTTCCCTGAGAATGGGTAAGATATAACTCTTGGTGCACAATCAAAAAAAAAACTCTAGATACTATGGAGAAAGTCAAAGTACTAATGGTGGTACGTGCTTGGATGAAAGGGAGAACGAACAAGACCTTCAGTGAAGCTGCAGCTATTGTAAGAGCAGTAGTGTATTTTGAGGAGATATTAGGTCAAAATCATTGAAGGTCATGGTGAGATGCCTATTTTCATCTGAGAAATCTATACATTATTTATTAAATTTGGTAAGCAACACAATATCCTCAGGTTCTACTGCTTACATGTTGCATTTTCTAATTTTGCAGAAACCACCTATAGGCTATTACAAATTCTGCTTAGATATATGGGTTATTCATGCCATAGCTTGTGCTCATGTTCACATTGTACACTTTTATGTAGTATCATATGATAGATGTCAGGGAGTATTTTGTACCTTTGAAATGTCACATGCTTACATTTTGCTACTATGACGGTATGACAAAATCAATAATCAGTGCATCGAACTTCTTGAAATTGATTCCATTGCCCGTGGAAGAAGTTATCATTTTACTAGCCTATAATAGAAGCTAGAACCAACTAAATTAATAGTTAAGCACATATTATACAGTTTGGATTTTCAAATTAGACTTCTTTCTTCCTGAGGCTGGTTACGCTTGGTTTGTGTGTATTTGAAGTAAGATGTCCTTATATAAACTATTGACATTTTGTGTACCTGATAACACAGTTTGAGACCCTATATTTTACTATTTCCCAAGATTCGTCTGTTGGTTTCCTGCAATCATTCTAAGCAATATTCTTTGCATGATGATCACTGAGAACTCATGTGGTAGTAACTTTCGCCATGTATGATGTCAAATTCCATCTTTTCTTATAAGAGAACTGATAAGATAATTTTCATTGCTTCTCTAATCCATTATTTTGGAAGGAAAATGGGTTTTGGAACAAGGTAGTGTATCCTGGAAAAACTAGGGTAGAATTCTTCAACAACACCACAAAAATTATTTAATATACAGAATAACTGTAGAAATACAAAACATTCATTTCCAAGGTATGTATGTGTGTGTATAAGTAAATAAATTGTACATACCATGGACACAAATTTGAACAGAAAATGTGAGTTAAGGACTTCAGAACATGGGTAAGGAAGACAGATTCGATCCAAAGAATAGGACTGAGAAGTTGCAACAGTTCCAATATTGCAATGATTTCAATTCTACATGTCATAATAGCTATTGATAACAGGTCTCTGGAAGAGGACTAAATTTCATTAACAGATTACAATAAAATATTCCTATACGAAGGAATGAGAGGGAACAAAAATCCAAGGCAAAGATGAAGATTTTACCTGGAGTGGGTAGTTTTACATCATTAAAGTAGGGTAGGTCATATGAACCAATATAAACAAAGCAGATGCTGAGAGCTCAACCACTAGTCAGTTCAGTAGGGTCAAGGCTTCTAAAATTCTGGGGGTGGTGAACATTAAAATATGTAGACTCGAGCTAGTAGAAGATACACTAGAATCTAACTCCCAAATAAGGAGCGCCCACTTTTTTGGGCAGCCAAATATAGCCTCTTCGAAGAGGAGCTACTGTTGCTACTCTAACCTTCTGATTAAAATACATGCTTCTACTTTTTGTGGGGTTTTGTACAAGATTCATAGCCCATAGCATTCCTCTTCATTTTCATTAGCAATGAAATAATTATTAGCCCACGGTATTCTATCAGAGTTTTCACTAAACTCCTTATGCTTTATACCCTAGAATTTTTCTCTGGGCATTAAAGCTCTGGAATTTCAGACAACATAAAAAATGAAGGATTAAGAATTCACATATATGTCCTATACAGATATACCATATGCAAACATGCTTAGCAGGATGAAATCGATATGTATTCCAGTTGGTAATATTCCATATCACTTTTGGGATTCTATTTAATTAACAAAACTCTACCCATCATTTTTGTTTGGAATATACATCATATATTTGACTGGGACTAAATATAAATGGACATCAATACTATTAAGGACATGCCATCCATTCGTATCCCCTATTGTGCCTGCACACAACAAATGAAAAGTGTGCACACAACAAATCAAGATCAAGTCTTCCTGTCTCCTCCTACTTTCAATCTAATGATAAAAATTGGATTACATGGTCCACCAAATTCAGGTTTTGAGTTGGGGATTATGCATTTTTAGGGAATGATTGAATTTGATCACAGCTTATAGAAAAACATGTTTTTCTTGGAGATAACCAACCCACACTTGTCCTGAAAATACACAAACAACTGTACTGATCTTTACTAGTAGTATCATTAGTTTATAAATATATATAAACTATATCAGACGTTCTCATTGCATTGCTTCAAGATCAATATGCTTGTCCACTATGTCTCATATCTTCACTTCTTTAGAATTATTCTCAATAGGAGCGAGTTTATAGAAGAAAGAGAAATTGCAGATAACTAGTTCTTCGTATAATTTCACTGGACTGATATTTATGGCAAGGTTGTTTTATTGTTATGATGTTCTATGGTTGGAGATGATTTTCACTTTTGTTATAACTTCTCTTAGCCATGGTTATTGCAGAGGTTCAAAGCTCTCTGGTTGCTAATGTCGATCTATCTTCTAGATCCTTAGTCAAACAAGATTAGCAAAATGGTTATGGAAACAATAGGATTCAAGTTCAGGATCTTGTATTACATAGAAGGCCCTCCCATGATTTCATGAATATGTTTCATATTCTCCCCAAAGGTCTGGTTCCTCCATCCATATAACAAACAACTATGTAACATACAACATACAACTAATGGATGTGGATTATTACCTGTATTTTTTATCTTATGCACCGGCAGTTGCTTACACAATTCTCTAGTTCAGGAGTAGAGGAATGGGTGCCCAGAAGAATGAGGTGGGTGTGGATTAGGAGGAGGGGAATGGGCATGCACAGAGGGAATAAGGTGGGACCATGAAGGAAGAATGAATTTGTCTTTAACGGACGGAAAGATCGCATGACTTCTGGTGGGAGGGTCGACGAGGATGTGACAGGTAACGGGGAGTGGGGGATCTGACATGATCGATGACAGCAAATCGACAGAAAATGGGTGCCGACAAAGGTCCCTTTTGTTTTGGGTTTAGCCTACACCTTTTATTATTAGTAATTGGAATGATTTTTATGTAGGCATGTTTGAACAACAAAAATTGCAGGGTTTACGTGTTTAAACAAACAGGGTCTGTGCACTGGTCATCATCCTTTAATGCTCAAAGCCTTTTAGGCTTATTTTAAAGATAATTTTTTTATCAACAGAACATCTATATGCATAGATGGTGACTTGATAAATTAGAAAGGAAATGTAGGTTTTAATTACAATTCAACATCATCTCATACAAAGTCTGACAGTGTTGGGAGAAATTCAGCTTTGAAGAGTTTTAAAAAAGACCGCTTAAATACTTAGAATGGTAGCATATGCAATAGATAATGCATATGAAAGCCTTTCCGTGTTGAGATACTCAGAATGGTAGTAGCTGTAATAAATAATTCATATGAAAACCTTCTCCTGCCTCCCACTTTCTTATGGGGAGAAATTCCTCTGTTTATAACTAGGACAATTGCAAAATGATGCAATAGTCTCTTCAATCCCTCACCTACAAGAGCTAATCACTCGCCTACATTCATAATGTAACAAATGATCAATCTAGATAAAGTGTTGCAGTGGTACTGGTTCTATATTCCAGTCCATGACAACTGACATAGCACAAATATATCACATACAAAGAAATGTAGATCAAGGAAAACATATTGTCTATGTCAATTGTTTCTGCTTTCCAATTAATTTTAAACTGTCTGTCATTCTTGTGACCCATGATAGCTTTCATTAGGTAGGAAAGGCCAATTCTCCAGCTTGACAAAATAAATGACAACCACAGAATGAGGTAAAGAATCATTGTATTTCTGCAGCATGAGGGTCCAAACATACAAGTATATGCATCTTCTCATTAGTGAGATACACCTCCTACATGAACTTTTCCAAATCATCTCAGCGCCTCTCTATCAGTAGTGGTTGAATGATTGACCCTAAGTTACAGAGATAGAAGGGTGTTAGATTAATGACACTACAAAGAAATCCCTGCAACAATATCTCATGTGTACTCTATGAAACCAACATTGCAACTCCACAAACTATTTAGATATATATAGATATAAAGAACCTGTGTATTACCTACAATCTCTTGTTTTCTAGACCTTTCTTTTTCCCTGGCAATCTTGTCCACAATATCTTCCACAACCATGCGTCTCAAAAGAAGGCCAAAAATTAAAGATGTTGAATACACCATTCCATCCATTTGTAGAGATAAATCCAATTAGAAGTGGCCCCAAGGAAGCCCCAAAATACCCAATACCATCTATAATAGCCGTGACGATTTCCAAATCTCTCGAATTGCCCTTAAGTGAGATATGTGTACCGAGATCAGCTGAAACGAATATGGTAATGAGTGCATAAGGTCCATTAACAAACATTCTGGAAATCATCATCAGAACAATATTGGCAAACATTGAGACACCTCCATAAACCCGATATAAAATGAGTGTTGGAATTGCATAGTACATGAAACTAGTTGTTGTGATAGCCCTGACATCAAGCCTATCAGAAATATGGCATGCAAGAATTCCACCCACCACTCCTCCCAAATCGAATAAATTAGAAAGGTTTCCATATGACATTATAGACAAATAATCGCCTCCAATAGCTACAATATCCAACCAAAATCAAAAGAAATTAGTAAAGATTAATAGAGTAAATAATTTAATGAACTCCTAAATAGTCTTCTTGCACCAAGCCAATTTCAGAGAGAGAGCTTAGTAAGGTAAAAGGTTAACATATCTCCCTACTTGTTTAAGAAATTTCTATTCATATATTTGAAACATAAAGTTTCACATAGATGGGTTGAAGATGACATGCGACTAAAATGGCTAATTGGTTTGTAGAATAAGGCAAGAAAGGTTAGAGATAATTGATCAGATAATTTGTTGAATAAGATGAATGAAGAAAACTAACTATATCAGGAGTATCACATACATTAAAAACATATGAAGGGTCGAATATAACTAACAATAGTTACTTATGATTTTAGTTTACTAATGTAGAGGTAAGATGACAGTTACCAATCATTAAGCAAATTGTCAGGCTGCGATATTAAAGATTTTAATGACCTGAAACACTGAATTTTCAAACCAGGGTAAGTAAACTTCGAGCTGCTACACTCTATGTGCGGGTAAGATTCTAATCCCTATCTAAAAACTATCTTGAAAAGAAAACACAAACTCACTCTGAGAAACTGAATCCTAATGACTATCCTGAAACTTATCATTTCCTATTTAATTCAGCAACAGAGAACAATCCTATGCTTAAGTGTGGATTCTTCTATTTCTACTCTAATGTAATCTCATAAGACTATCTACCTCTACCTTTAATCATCTATCATCACCATTTCTATTTAAGCCATGACAGAAAAAGTATTTCCTACAATGCATTCAATCTACACATCGAAAATAAATCTAAATCTGTCTACAGGAAAACAAAGGAATATACTACTTACCCTATTGGTACCGGAAGCTTCCTCTAAGTTGATTGCAACCTAACTATCTAACAAAATAGAGTAGCCTAACTATCTAATAGAGCAAGGTATATTCAAACTCTAAGTTATGGTTAGATTGAAAACTGGAATCGAAACAGACCTAGCTCATGCTCTAAACTCTACAGGAATCAACCATGCTTCAATACTCATCAACGTAGCAGATATTTAATAAGCTGGAAATGATACAGTTGAAGAATAATCAATCAATAATCTGAACAGTTAATTCCAAAACTCAATAGACTAACATGCATGCAATTACTACGATACTGAAATAAACTAAATTTAATGTAGAGAACAACAACGACTTGAACATGTTTGGCGGGCCCATCCAAAAGGTACAAACGCCAAAAGGAAGAACCAGAACTAACTATATCATTCTATGCAACCACTGTGTATACTTCATACTCCATTTACTCAAAGAAAATGGCTCAAATCGTATGACAGTGAAATAACACAATGCAACAACAAATTGTATTCAGAAATGTGTGTCGTAGCATAACATGCTCTAACTGTTCTTAGGAGTGATCTTCTATTTATATATAGATCCTCCTCCATAACAGTCTAAAGAAAAAATACATAAATTCAAACGGATCCCTGATCCGAAAATAACTTGAAATCAAGTTTAGAAACGGTCTTCACATCTTCGTGACACGTAGTGTCACGAAGTGTGAATCATGAAATATTAACAACTCAGTTCTATCATTGTGCCTTCAATCATCATATGAGCGATGACTCCATTTGTCATGTAAATCTCGTTGTCTCCCACTCTGGCCATAATGCGCGGATCTTGACCATCTTTGTAGGTATCTCCATGGGGTACGAGCTACTACCTGGTACTGGCAAATCTTGTTTAAAATAGAAATAGTACCTAACTCAAGCCATATTAGTTTCAATGTTAATTTAAAGAATCAAAATACATAAAAATAACTTGAAACGTAAAAATACCTTGAGTGACCCCATTGAGTGGTAAAGAGATGTCAACTATGTCAAAACAAGGCCAGAAGGGGTGGTACTGGGTATGGAAATGGAGGTCTTTGTGATATACTATAGGAAAAAACATGATCAAAACTAGAGACCAACATGCCCCCACACTGAAGTCTTTGCCTATCCTCAGGAACAAAAAGTCAAAGACTGGTAGCAATCAGAGGGTTGCAGCAGCTGCAACCAACATTTGTAGCCTCTCCTGTTTCTTCATATTTCTGATTTCTTTCTTGACGACTCGGTTGATTATGATATGCTTTCTGGCAGTCTTTTGTAGTATCCTGTTCCTTCGAAAAAGACCCTTATTCCTCTGTTTTAACCTTTCAATTTTGGGCAAGATATTAGTCACCCTGACTTTCATGAGCTCATTCTCTGTTTTTATATGTCGATCCAATACAATGTACTCATGTAGCTTCTCTTTTAACCTGTTATTCTTGCCTTCTAGTCTTGCTACCATTGGCTTCAAGGATCGACTGGAGGAAATTTCACAATAGGTTTCAAATGTTTGGTCATGTCCTGGTTGTGGTTGAGGACTAGATGCATGAGTGAACTCATCTAGACTTTGAGCAGGGGTGGTAACTCTATCGGAATTATGGTCTGGACTGAGTTCAGGAGTGAAACCATTTGGACTTCATTCGTAGGTGTCAACTAGATCTGGATGATTTGGACTGAGTGCAGAAGTGTCAACTGGATCGGGTTTAGGAGTGAACTCTCTTTGTATCTGAGCAGGGGTACCTGTTGGTACTTGAATTGGCTCATTCTGCTCAATTCCTTTGGGCACAGTAGCTTGCCGATCCACTTTACAGTTTTTTCGAATGAATTGGGACAGAGTCCAAGTCATTTCAGAGAGCTCTGGAACCTCCTCCTGATCATCCACACTTTCTAACCTCTCCTGTGGTGCGTAACTAGGCACAGAGTTATCCATAACGGACAATGTGCTCTTACATTTTATTTTTGGATTCCTCCTGGGTTTGTCAGTCAACTCTGCCAGTTCCTCCACGTCAATTATATTCTCAGCAGCTAGGGAAGAACTTGAAATTTCAGCATGTGCCTCTATAGGAGTAGTATTCTTCACAGTTTCATCATTGGTTCCCACTCCGTCAGACCCATGAGCATCAATTGAATGTTCTGAATTAGGGTCTCAAGTACTGGCTTCAGTTGTGCTATCGGGTATGTTCTTAGGTTTAGCACAGACTTTGGTCGGGGTTTTAACCCTCTTTTTCCTAGCGTTCAACTTCTTCTGTGGGGGAGCAGGCTTAGCACTCCTATCTTTAGACTTGGCATAGGCTAGGGTTTTTACAGTGAACATATCCCACTTTTCTTGCCTCTTGGACAGTGCAGACTTAATCAAAATCTTAACAAGACTGAAATGAAATAGACTTCCACGAAAATCTTTGGCCTTTCGTACCTGTTCGACCGTCTTTTTTAAACTTTTCAACAGAAAGAAAGGTATGTTCAGATGATTACCTATGAAGTGTAACAGAAGTCCGGCATGGCAGGGAAATATGATGGTATATCATCCTTCACACGTGAGGTAACATTAGAGGATGGCTAACAATTGAGCCCACTGTGGTTCCAACCATGACTGCAATGTTCCCTCGGACCACTATGTTTCCCAGTAATGTGGTTTCAAAAGTTGCATCCAGAGATGTTTGTCAACAGGTTGACCCTTTGTCCATCTCTGGCCAGTGGTGGGAAATTGAATTACCTCCGAAATGAACTTCTCCATGACTTTGAACTCGAGCTTTCCCACTTTAGCGAACCCACCCTCAAAATGCAGAGCAAACTGGAGTGTGATTGCATCATTATATCCATCGAATTTCTTCAGAAACGGTTCCCAACCTGCTTGCTTAAAAATATCTCTGGTTGCCTCATACTCCAGAAGGGCCTCTAGGTCTGCGTATGTCTCCGGTTCATGGCGATTTTCCACCATGGTTCCACTTGATATCACAGGGAAGGTCTATGTGTGAGCAGCGAAATGTGGATGAGGGCCACGAAGGGAGAGAATGTGATGGGGAATGTAGTCGGGAGAAAAATCATATGAGAATATTTGAATTGTCGTGAGGATCGATGGCGTGTGGAAAAATGATGATAGCCATACGTAAGTGCAGAGTATGATCATATATGAGTCATGTCGAACCCAGCTCTGGGAGTGTGTTGCATTTTTATGATATGAAATGTCATGGTGGGTTAGTTCATTAGGTACAGGTCGTGGAAATGATGAAACATTATGGAGTAATCAAGGCATCCTTAGTTCAAACTATTAGTATGCAAATTAATACAGTAAATCAACATGAACTAAGCATACCTGAGTTAAATTACCTATCCCCATTGTTATGCGAGTCTTGTTGTAGAATTTTTCTTTTGAAGTCAAGTATAGATTTGAGGGGTGCGAAAATTGTAATTGCTCTGGTATTTCTGATGAACCTGTAACTGATGAACTCTGTGCTGGTACTAACTGGTACTGATGGAACACTCAAGAATATGCAGAGAAATCTTACCCAATATATCCTGTTTGAGAAAACTTCTTGTTTATAGTAGAAAATTATTTGATGAGGATTCCTGAACCTGGCTTTTATTCTGTCCTGAAAAAGATCAACTGAAATCATGTCTTCAACAACTTCAAAGCTTCTAACTTTTGGTACAATTATGGTTTGTGTGAATGATTGTTCTGGATTCGAACACAAACAGAAATCATCGGATTATCGGCCATTAATTAATTTCGTTAACCGATGCGAGATGACCCACTAGTGATGTCAATGGGCCTCAAGGTACCTACATCACATCCTAACAGGTACGAATAGAGGTGTTGGTGTCGAGTCACCTATAGGATCTATCAACCAAGAGAGATTGGTGTATTCCTAGGGTTGTCAGCAAGGACATTTGCCATTGAGGTATGCAGAGTCCAAGGTGCTAAATAATCTCTAATCTCTCCTCCAGATAAGGTGTTGATGTCGATGGAGTGAGATTTGTTGGAAGGTGGACCTTGACGTATTCCACATCATCCAACATGAGTGCAAATAGAAATCTTGAAGACATAATTTTTCGGAACAGTAATCACTTACTTGTGGATTTTATGAGCCCAAGTTAGTACATGCTCATTTCTTCCTCATGTTTGGAGAGTCTGAGGAAATGATAAAAGAAGACTCTAGGGGGTTTCTTTCCCATAATAATTCACCAGGTCTGGTAAAGAATAATCCTTCCTGATAAATGCCCCTTTCATACTTTAATGAGCAGTCAAAGGGAGCAAACAAGCTCAAATTTATTTTTTTCAGAACAAGTTAGTTATATTGATAAGAAAATTTCATGAAATAAAACAGTCTTACCTTCTTACCTGTTGCGAGAGAGTGATAAAGTTCAGTTCTGTACTTGCTCTGAAAAACCTGTTAAAACTGAAAATAAAAGATCAACATATCCAAAGAAAAGAAAATATATGTTTTTTTTCTTTTATATTATTTGATTTTTTTTTTATTTTCTGCTAAAATCTATTATTTACAGAATTTTAAAACAGTATGAATGATCAAAGATCAGCAGGAGGAGAAGACTCTTCTCCTACTATCTTTAGTTCTATTTGCTTGGCCACTTCCTATAAGAAATCATCTTTTGACAAGGGTTTATTGTACACTTTTAGTCGATGTACATTTACTACAAAGGAGTCCTGAGAATCATCTATGGTTTTAATCCTGACAGAACCATTTTCAAAAAAAAATTCTACTTCATAAGGTCCCAACCATCTTGTTGTAAGTTTCCCTTTGAAAGTTTTGTATTTGGAATCGAAAAGTAGTGCCCAATCTCCTGGTTGAAAATGATTTTTCTTGATGTACTTGTCATGCCACTTGCTGTGTTGACTTTTCACAAGGATGGTCCTCTGAAGAGCATCCTACCTCATTTCTCCCAATTCGTTAAGTTGCATGACCCTCTGTTTCTGTGCTTCACTCAAATCCAACCCCAACTCTGCTGCTAGGCGGAATGTATGAATCTAAAATTCTATGGGCAGGAGAATTTGTTTACCAAATACCAATTCGTAAGGAGTATGACCAGTGGTATTTCTCCATGTAGTCCTGTATGCCCATAAGGCCTCTGGAAGCCTATCTTCCCAATCTTTATGATGTAAGTGTATGGTCTTGGTCAGAATTTCTTCTAGAACTTTATTTGTAGATTCCACTTGTCCATTGGCTTGTGGATGGTATGGAGAGGACTTACAGTGTTTGATCCCATATTTGTCTGTGAGTTCTTTTATCAATTTAGAAGTAAATTGGGCACCTTGGTCGGTGACAATCTCTCGTGGAACACCGAAGTAGGTAAAGATATCTTCATACATAAACTCAATCACTGATTTCTCAGTTTCTTTATATAAGACTTTCGCCTCTACCCACTTGGTCACAAAATCTGTGCACACCAACATATACTTCTTCTTTCTTGACATGGGAGAAATTGGCCCTACAAAATCCAGTGCCCATTTATTGAACGGTTCAATTACAACTTGTGGTCTTAAGGGAATCTCATCTGATGCAGTGGGCCTTCCCATCCTTTGACAACTGTCACAGCTTCTCACATATCTCGTTGCATCCTTGAACAGTGTCAGCTAATAGTATCCTGATTGCAAAACTTTATATGTTGTTCTTTTGTCAGAGAAATGTCTTCCACATGGCCCATCATGACATGCCTGAAAGATATCGGGATTTTCATCTTCCCGGACACATCTCCTAATAATCATATCAGGACTGGTATAGAAGAGATCACTTCCCACCCAAGAATAGTAAGCACTTTGTTGGATAATTCTTTTCTTTTGTGGTGGTGATAAGTGGGCTAGTAATCTTCCTGTGGCTAAGTAATTTGTTGTATCTGCAAACCAAGGGGTCTTGGCAGCTACTGCAAACAAATGTTCATCATGGAAGTTATCATTCAATGGGATATCAGTACTATCTTGGGGAATACGAGAAATAAAATCTGCAACTACATTTTCTTTCCATGGCCGATCAACTATGGTGATGTTGAATTCTTGGAGCAGCAAAAGACATCGGGTGATTCTACCAGTAGTGACTGGTTTGTTCATCAAGAATCTGATTGTAGAATGGTCAGTGTGTACAAAAACCTCATATCCAGTAATGTAGTGACAAAATTTGTTGATGGAATGAACTACTACTAAAAATTCCTTCTCTATTACTGTGTAGTTCAATTTAGGGGGGGTAAGGTTTTTGCTGGTAAAATAGATTGCATAATTCTGTTGGTTCTCCTTTTGCCCAAGAACTCCTCCTAAAGCAGTGTCTGAGGCATCAGTTGAGATGTGAAAAGGAAGGGACCAGTTTGGTCCTCTGAGAATAGGTGCCATAGACAGTTTTGCTTTTAAATCCTCAAAGGCACTCTGACAATGATCATCCCAACAGAATTCTGTGTCTTTTGTCAACATTTTAAACATGGGGCTGGCTATTTTTGTGAAGTTTTCGATAAATCGACGATAATAACCAGCATGCCCCAAAAAGATCCTCACATCTTTCTGGGTTTTTGGGGAGGGAATATTAACTATCACCTCAATTTTGGCTGGGTCTACTTTAATTCCTTCAGCAGACAGATGGTGACCCAACACAATCCCTTCAGTTAGTAACATTTTTCATTTCTCATGGCTGAGGGATAGATTTGATTCTTGGCAGTGAATCAGGACTTTCTCCAGGTTACTCAAGGCTTCTTCGAAGGTGTTACCATAGATAGTAAAATCGTCCATGTAAACCTCCACACATTCATGAATCAGGTCAGCAAAGACACCAAGGACAACTCTCTGAAATGTCGTAGGAGCGTTGCATAATACAAAAGGCAGCACTTTATAGGCATAAGTGCCCCAAGGACATGTGAATGTTGTCTTGTCCTGGTCTTCAGGAGCAATCTGAATTTGGTTGTACCCACTATATCCATCAAGAAAATAAAAATATCTTTTTCCAGCCAAGGTATCCAAAACCTGGTCTATGAAGGGTAGGGGAAAATAGTCTTTAAGGGTTTCCTTGTTCAGCTCCCTAAAGTCTACACACATCCTCCATTTTCCTGTCACTTTCTTGAGCACCACAACAAGAGGTGAAACCCATTTACTGTCAGAAATTGGATAAATGAATCCAACATTTAACAGTTTCTGTAATTCTTCTTTTACAAAGTCTTTTAGGATTGGATTCATGCGTCTCTATGGCTGTCTTACTGGGTTTATCCCTGGCTGGATGCAGATGTGGTGAATGCAGGTGTCAGGGTGTACTCCCTTCATATCAGTGTATTCCCAAGCAAAATCCCCTGACTGTTCTTTCAAAAGTTTTGTCAACTGTTCCTGTTGACTGAGACTCAATTTAGAGTTAATGTATAGACATCTACCTGGACTAAGTTCTACTGGAATGGTATGTGGCCCTGAGTGTTCAGAAATAGTGAAAACCATGGATGGTGAAAATGAGGAAAATAACTCACTTCGTTCCTGAAAATCCTCCCTGAAAATCTGATCATATTGAAGATAGGTCTGCGGGAACTCAAAATTTTCTGTCACAAAAAGGAATTGACTTAAAATGTCATCCTCTGTAGGTTCTTGCAGTGCATGGATCTCATCAACAGAGAATAAAGGTTCCTCATCCTCATTCTCAAAATAGGGACACTTCAACCAACATAATTCTTCTATAACAGGCCGGGCAGGTGGAAACAGAGTAAGTTTCTGTGAAGAAATACCATTTGAGATAAACATATCTCCACCATGACATCCCATGAAAGCATTGGCTGTGGCCAACCAAGGTCTACCTAAAATGATTGGATGGCCTTTTGTGGGGTCCTTGAATGAATAATCATGAAGTCAACAGGTGTAACATCCCGCTCTGGCACACTAACAAAACTTATTCTTTGAGGACACTTGCTCACAAGTGATCTGGATTTTCATGATGATGAGCCACTTAACCTTGATGATGATGCGTCATGATTGATGACAGGATGTTTTATTATTGCTATATACAGATGCTATTGACTCAGTTTCATTGAGTGTGCAGGGTTTCGGACCTTGAGGATGCAGAGGCATCGGTGGAACTCCC
>JASDQU010100358.1:443003-524818 GCA_032191745.1 Picea mariana
CTTGTAATTATTAAAAGAAATTAAATTGGAGAACGAGAGGCATGTGTGACACTTGGACGGTGGAGACTGTTAGAATGTTGACATTAAAAATTAATAAATTAATGATTTAGGGTTTTGGTTGAGTCTCA
The DNA here is from genome assembly GCA_032191745.1 of Picea mariana. Lineage (NCBI taxonomy): Eukaryota > Viridiplantae > Streptophyta > Pinopsida > Pinales > Pinaceae > Picea > Picea mariana. The sequence goes on from JASDQU010100358.1 coordinate 443,132, forward strand.
AAAATTGCTATAAAAGAAAGGGAAAGGAAGGAAGAAGGGGGGGAGAATGGGGAGCGTAACGATACGCTGTCAGACCATGGCTTGACGGATTGCTTGTGTGGAGTTGGGTATATCTCAGCTGTGATTGGAGTGGTAGCTCAGTCGTTGAGGCTTGCTGAGACGCTATTTTATTTATGGTGCTTGTGTGGCCCCTTTGCGGCTCGGGGGGCTAAGGGGGAAGCAGAGTACCCCTAGCGTTTGGCTGGGAGGTACCGGTGAGTTTTCAGCGGTTGGAAAGCGGAAGTGGCAGGGAGAACGGACAAGCGGCACAGCGCGAGGGTCATCTCCGAAGCGGGCATGTGGCCAAGGTATGATTTTTATTTGGTAAGGTAAAAAGCGTTTTATATTCGGTAAATCATTGTTATTAGTGATAATATCATGATATTGTTTGGCATTATATTTTGAAATCTCATTCCGCAATGATATGTAGAGTTGTTTATATTTTGATCATGTGTCACCTTAGTGAATTAGGTGATGTTGTTAATTTCCTATTTGTTAAAAAGAAAAGAAAAAGAAAAATGTTCCTATTGTACTTCGTTGTTCATAGACGTAACGAAAGGGTCGTTACAACAGGATATTCCCACGAAGCTAAATTCACAAGGATTTCATCAAGAACTCCAGCAGGTTTTATAGTGGTTCTATCAGCCAGTTCAAGAAATGTAGGAGTAGGGTGTAGGAATTGATTTAATTGTAACAGTTCCACTATGTTGTTGGTCATTATATTAATGGCTGCACCTAAATCAACTAAAGTATTACCAATAGAAACATTATTTATGGTCACTGAAACTATTGGGTTCCCTGGGTTGGCATACTTTACAATTTTAGGTGTTTCAGAAATATAATTTGATAACTGTCCTACTAGATGTATTGTGGGTGGATGTTTATGTTTTTGACCTAGTTTCTTAATGCAGAGTTCTTTGATGGTTTTGGCATAGATGGGAACATCTTTGATTGCCTGTAATAATGGAATCTTAACACAGACATTTCTCAGTTCACTCATAATGTCAAACTCAGATTGTACAATTGGCTTTTCAATGAGCAACCTCTCAAAAAAAGGAGGTGTTTGGGGAACCTGAGTTTGTTTGTTATGCTGTGATTCAGATTCTTTCTGTTTTGGAATGATAACATCTTTTAGGGGTGTCTCATTTGATGAATTATTGGTAGGCTCATCTTCATGTTCTTCAATAATTACATTTGGTGTTGTTTTTGTTATGGGCTGAATTTTATTTAAAATTTTTCCAGATCTCAGTTGTACTTCTTGTATAGAAATAGGGTTTATGTTGTAAGCTGGATAATTCTAGAAATCAGCATTATGGAGTGGTAGAGGTGGTCTGTGGTTAGGATTTGGAATGGGTTGAGTGGGAAAAATGGTAGGACATGGTGGATTATGAGGCTGATGAGGGGTTTGCTGAATGGGTGGTAACAGAGGTGGAGTAAAATCAGGCAATAATTGCTGCATATTTGGAGGATACTGCGTGTATGGATTCTGGGGAATTGGTACTGCATGTTGTTGTTGGTTATTTCCAAAGTTTGGATTTCTCCATCCCTGGTACCAAGGTTGAGCTGGGGCATTTTGTGAAGGCCAGCTTGGCCAGTTCCATGGATGTTGTTGTTGATATAAGGGTGGATAATAGCTGGAAGATTGTGGGGATGGTTCTTGATATGCATTTGCATTTGGATTTCTAGGCTGCCAAGGCTTCTTAGGTGCAGATGGAGTCCCTGGAGCTTCCCCTCCCTTGAATATTGCTTGCAATCCAGGTAAGGATGGGCAATCTTCTATTTTATGATTTTCAGTACATATTGCACATACAGAAACATTGTCCAAAGGACATTCTCGTAAAGGATGCCTTTTTCTGCATTTTGGGCAAAATATACTTAGGATAGGGTTTTCCTCTTCCTTCTTTCTCTTGATCTTCAAAGTGTCTAATTGAGAGCCAATTGTTCCTAAAAGGTCTGTTTTGAAATTTTCCAAAAGGTTTCCCAATTCGACTTTTGTAACTCCACCAGATGTGGAAGTTTTGGTATTTTTGTTGACTGGTTCTCTCACACTTTTTGCAGTTTTCCCTTTACTTCTTGAGTAAGTTCTACAAAGTTCACTAATTTCTTCAAAGTTTTTTTGATAAATGTCTCCTGAAGCCATTAAATTGAGAGTGTCAATATATTCTTCCAAAACTCCTTTTAAGAAAAGAGTCTTGATTGCTTCATCCTGGAGATCATTATATTTAGATTTTTGAAGGGTATAGGTAAATCTTTCTAGAAAATCCTCAAGGTTCTCTTCATCTTTCTGTTGCATTTTGAAGATGTCATTCCGGGAATCCTTGGTTCTGCAATAATCCTGGTACTTCTTTAAAAAAATTTCCTTCATATCTTCCCAAGATCTAATGCTGTATTCTCCTAAACTCATGAACCAACGTAATGCAGAATCTTTCAGGGTGGCAAGGAATAATTTCAATTTATGTGCATCCTGGAGATAGTTATAACTCCTGCACAGGATGTCGAACTCAAAGAGAAATACATCTGGGTCCTCACTATTTTTCCCATGGAAGGTTGGTAGTGTTGAAAGTGGAATATTTTTCATATTGGCATTCTGGACTAAATCCAAAGGTGGTTTCTGGTGGTAACTCATTCTCTGCTTGCTCTTCACCTTCATTTTCAATATGAAGTTCCCCATGTAAGTCTCTCCCTCTTTCTCCCATGGTGAAAGGATTACCAAGGATTGTATAAACAATCCTATATTTCTTTGGTGAGGGTGTGAAATCCCACCTTTCTGGATTCTTTTTGTCAGAAGTGTTATCTCCTATTGGTCTTTTTGAGGATCTTATGGCCTTTGATTCCACAGTTGTAGTTGTTATCTATGAAACTACAGAGTTAGGGTTTCTGAGAAGAGCTTGTATTTTCTCTGGATCAACTGTGTCATCCAGGGCTGGATCAGTAGGGTTTTGAGTTTGTTGTTGTATGATGTTTCCTGGTTTTAGGTTCCGTTCTATGGTTTCCTCAGCCACAATTTTAGTCTCAGTTTCTATCTCTTTTTGGGTGGAGATTTCTTCTTTTTGTGGTTTTATATTTTTCCTAAATCTACCTCTAGGATCTCTATTTCTCATGAAGTCATGCTAAATGGAAAGAAAAGAACTAAGATTGAGTTTCAGAGTACCTATGATAACTGATATGTTGGTTCTCACCCTTTTGTTTCCACAGCTCCTCTTACTATCAACCTACTAGCATACCACACCAAACTGAGTACATTCTAAAACTAATCAAGACAACTATCTAACTTACCTTTTAAACAGCTCCCCGACAACGGCGCCAAAAATGTCAGGCTGCGATATTAAAGATTTTAATGACCTGAAACACTGAATTGTCAAACCAGGGTAAGTAAACTTTGAGCTGCTACACTGTATGTGCGGGTAAGATTCTAATCCCTATCCAAAAACTATCTTTAAAAGAAAACACAAACTCACTCCGAGAAACTGAATCCTAATGACTATCCTAAAACTTATCATTTTCTATTTAATTCATCAACAGAGAATAGTCCTATGCTTAAGTGTGGATGCTTCTATTTCTACTCTAATGTAATTTCATAAGACTATCTACCTCTACCTTTAATCATCTATCATCACCATTTCTATTTAAGCCATGACGGAAAAAGTATTTCCTACAATGCATTCAATCTACACATCGAAAATAAATCTAAATCTGTCTACAGGAAAACAAAGGAAAATCCTACTTACCCTACTGGTACCGGAAGCTTCCTCTAAGTTGATTGCAACCTAACTATCTAACAAAACAAAGTAGCCTAACTATCTAACAGAGCAAGGTATATTCAAACTCTAAGTTATGGTTAGATTGAAAACTGGAATCGAAACAAACCTAGCTCATGCTCTAAACTCTACAGGAATCAACCATGCTTCAATACTCATCAACGTAGTAGATATTTAATAAGATGGAAACAATACAGTTGAAGAATAATCAATCAATAATCTCAACAGTTAATTCCAAAACTCAATAGACTAACATGCATCCAATTACTACGATACTGAAATAAACTAAATTTAATGCAGAGAACAACAGCGACTTGAACCTATTTAGCGGGCCCAACCAAAAGGTACAAACGCTGAAAGGAAGAACCATAACTAACTATATCATTCTATGCAACCACTGTGTATACTTCATACTCCATTTACTCAAAGAAAATAGCTCAAATCATATGACAGTGAAATAACATAACGCAACAGCAAATTGTATTCAGAAATGTGTGTCGTAGCATAACATACTCTAACTGTTCTTAGGAGTGATCTTCTATTTATATATAGATCCTCCTCCATAACAGTCTAAAGAAAAAATACATAAATTCAAACGGATCCCCGATCCGAAAATAGCTTGAAATCAAGTTTAGAAACGGTCTTCACATCTTCGTGACACGTAGTGTCACGAAGTGTGAATCATGAAATATTAACAACTCAGTTCTATCATTGTGCCTTCAATCATCATATGAGCGATGACTCCATTTGTCATGTAAATCTCACTGTCTCCCACTCTGGCCATAACACGCGGATCTTGAGCAGCTTTGTAGGTATCTCCACGGGGTACGAGCTGGTACCTGGTACTGGCAAATTCTGTTTAAAATAGAAATAGTACCTAACTCAAGCCATATTAGTTTCAATGTTAATTTAAAGCATCAAAATACATAAAAATAACTTGAAACGTAAAAATACCTTGAGTGACCCCATTGAGTGGTAAAGAGATGTCAACTATGTCAAAACAAGGCCAGAAGGGGTGGTACTGGGTATGGAAATGGAGGTCCTTGTGATATACTATAGGTAAAAACATGATCAAAACTGGAGACCAACACAAACAGGGTAATGAATATAAAACTCAACTCATAAGTACATAAAAGAAGGAAAGATGAAGGTCTGAACAATAACAGTGAAATAAACTTATAATTCCAGAATATATTCTAAGGTCTTCTTCATAAAAGAGTGCATAAGATTCTTCAATCTCGAAACACAATCCTCGAGACTGATTTCCCCCCTCAATTACAATGTAGAAATGATTGGATTTATAGCCTTACAATGTTTAACTGAGATCCTCCAAAGAGGGATCGAATAGCTACAAAATCTAATCTAGTTACAATAAATGAGATAAGATCCTATTTTAATGGAATCAATCCCTGATCCTAAACTAATTCTTCGATAGCTCCACAAGCTTGTTAGATGATGACAATCCTCTTCTAGAATCTCCAATGATAGCTAGGCCTTGAGTCACCCAGTCTTCAACTGAAAAGGATTCCTCCTTTGAATTTTCCTCCAATCTTGACGCAGTCGCGCCCTCAGGAAGCGTCTTCTCACAGGATCTTCTCTTCCCTCGGCCCGAAGAAAACTAATCAGTCCTTCTATTTCCCTATCGGGAAATATGCACCCACATAATTCTCTGTGCGATCCCCTCTCTTTTCTTATCGGGTAATCAGACTTCACGATTTCACGATGTCAAAGGTCGGACACTAGGCTCTCGAATCCCTGAGACCCGATGACCAGTCAATGCTGACCTTCTCTTGCCTCTGCTAGAATTTTCCCTATCACGATTTCGATTCTCACGATACCAAGTAACTTGTCTTACCAACTCCTGATGCCCAATATGCCGAAACTTTGACGCACACATGCGAGTTGACTTTTCCACTTCCCGTCACTTCTATCGGGATTTCAGACTTTGCGGGATCGTGAATCCTAATGCCAAAGTTTTGCCACTTCTCATTGCGAATCCCCGATGACTTGTGCCACCTGTCTTTCACTCGTCGAATCAACTGTGGTCCACACTGTTCTCCTATCGAGATATCGCATTTCGTGACTCCAAGCTGCGAGAGTATCCTGTCCTCGAAACCTCTGATGCTCTGAACCCCAACTTCCTTGGATCTTCTGATACACATCCCAAACGATGGACGGTTCTGATATGTCGGGATATTGCGTATCGCAATATCGTGATTCCTGATGCGCCTTTATGGGTCTCGACCAACAAAACCCCAATACACGACACACGTGTAGATCTAATGGTCCCCGTGACTCACATCGATGGCCCTGCCCCTCCTGAGCTTCAAATGCTTTCTACACTTGCACTGTAACTTCTCTACACCTCCACGAGATCCAACAACTCACGGTGATTTGCGAAATCTCCTCAGAGAATTTCATCTGTCTATTTCTTCCAATGAAACTCGCAGAACGACTAAGTGTCCCTCTCCACGGAACTCATTTGCCAGCTTGAAAACCTACGACACTTCTTTCCAACCTTCAAGGCACAATTTTACTGCACTATCTTTTGACAAACTCAAAGGCCTATCCTCCCCGATCTTTTCCCACTTCTTTAAGTTCTCAAAAGGAAACTCTTTGCTCACACTCCTTGCGACAAACCTTCAATCACGACTAAGTGTTGAAGTCTTTGAATGTGCGCACACCTGCAGCAGCAGTGCTTCAATACCTCACTCAGGTTCATAACCTTGAGACTTTTTCCTGGCCTGTGCACTCCTTTCACGGCTTGTATAACCTAATTTCACTTATGGGTGAACGAGAATCAAAGTTAAACTACCTGGGCCTCCGTCAATGCACTCCTTGCAGACGATTTCAACTGCACTCCTTGCAGGAATTCTTTTGGCTCAAATAGAGAAACAATTGAAAATCATTCCTTCTTCCCTTCAGACTTCAATTCAACCATGAAATCATATACACAACATATAAAGTAAATTCATAACAGGAAATAAACATTCATGAGCATAACAGCATTACACAGAGAATCAGACACAAAACCATGAATTTGAACCAATCTTCTTCTATTAATTCAAATATCAGTACATGGGTGTTCTCTATATAGCTCTCTACTTCTCCCTTCTTCCTGGATGCTCCATAATTCTCAATAATACAAATGCACAATGAGGGTGTCTATATCCCGTTTCCCTCTTGCGCTCTAAAGCTATCAAATCTAAAATTAAATTTCTATCTACCTGCATTAACTATATTAAATGCCATCTATCTACTAGGGACAAGAGCTATCCACTCAAGGTCCATTACAATACATAAGTTTGCTTCATTAAATTATCAAATTAATGTTTGCACAACAGTTTCAAGGTGTTTTCAAAAAATTGTGTTGGACGCCTTCCAGCTGTCGTCCGCTTGAAATCCACGCTGGCTCGCTTGAGGTGGGAGATGCTCCTGCATCAAATATGCAAAAGATAGTCCTATTGGTAGAGAAATACACTATGAAACTTCTCTTTGCACTACCAACTTCATGTAGGAATATTTTCTCACAATTTTATATAAAATGCACAAAAAAACTTGTTTAAATGCTACAAACATTGCTCCATTACAATACTATGCCACTATATAATCATCTTTTGCATCAAGGTTATTTAGGTTCACTAAGTTTCAAGGGTTATTTCCCCAATGGCTATCAAAGACTTTGGACTCCATTCATGCTGGATAAGGGCAACAACTTTTCCAACTGCTATTAAACCTATGATTGTATTGATCCCAGCATAATCATGAAGGTATTTCAACTCAACCTTAAGAGTTGCACTATAGCCACATGTTTTTTCTGCAGATAAAATCCATTTACATTTTGAGTCTGAATTGTCAATGCATTGTCCTTGATTTATAAATGCTTGGACTACACCTCTCCTAGGAGCTCCCTGAACCATGCTTTAATCATCGACACAACACTTAAAACAATTTAATTCCTAATGTCATTCCTTGATGGATGCTTCTTTTAAGTTCTCTAAGGATTGAAAATTAAGAGATATTACAGATTTTAAGGTCTAATCCACTAAACACAACTCGACTTCTAATTTTGTTTGAACTGAAGATCTGCTATGCTTTGACATAAATTTGTCATCTCCAAACAAGACTCAACACTGCTAATGAACTTGATACATCATGGTCTTTTAGTAAATCTAAGATATTCTTAAGAAAATTGTGTTGATTTCAAATCATGTTGCTTGAGGATTAAGACTATGGAATGCCATTACAATAGTCTATGCACAGTTTCTTGGCATCTCCACATATTATGTTGGAAGCATTCTTTGATTGGTTTATACTTGCAACAATTTTTTTCAACATGCTTAATGATACATGATGAAAGATTTCTAAGAAGATTAGACTCTAAATTTTAGTGATTTCTTGTATTGGCCTAAAGAGTCATGGTTAAATCATAAAAAATCACTAAAATCTTGATCTGGATTTATCAAAAGATGCATAAATAAATTCACAAGGATGTTGGTGTAATCTAGAAGTAAGGACTTGTTCATACTTTGGTGGTTAAATCTATTAATTTTATCCACACAAAAAGTGCTATTTGAAACATTAGACACTTAACCGGGCCTTACATATAATGCATCTAAATCTATTGAAATATCTGGTTTGAGCATGGTCACATAACAATGCTTTGGAATTGTTACTTTCTTATGTTGATGGATGATTTCCATGTTTGATTCTGCACTTTGAAATTCTTGGGTTCATATGGTTTAAAATTTCTTGATCAGTAATTCTAAGGTCACACACTTGGTATATACCCAATGAGCTCAATTTGCAAAATGTTAAGATTTGGGCATAACGATATGGTTAGTAGTTCCATAGTTATGACTCTTGACTCTTTATTATATCTTATTTTGTAAATAATGAAGTGATGAACATTATATGACAATTTACCTTTGAAGTTTTAAATTTGAACTATTGATTGAATCTTACAACTCCTTCGTAATGAATATGATCCTCTAGAGTCTATTTCATTTTTTGGTTGATGTTGTCTGTTACTATGTTACAATCTATTGATGGCAAATGTTTATGATTGATGTTATATGTGTACTAAATGTTTGATGCTTTAATGATCATCACTAATCAATTAGTTAAATGATTGTATATCTATGTTTTCATGTTTTTTGCAATTGATTCTAAGGCCTTTAGACTGACAATCTATGGTGAGACACTTGTTCCATAGCTCTTTCCCAATAATGGCAGATATTTGTTCCCATTCCGATGTATCCCTTCACTCATATAACCTGGGAAAAGTTCAATCCTTAGGGAATCCAATCTTGAAGCTAGATGTTCAATAGCCAAAGCACGATTTTTCTAAATATCAGGCAGATTGAAATCTCTCGGATCGTCTTCATTATGAAGTAGAGGAAATTCTTGCTAGGTCTTTGAATGCTTTGAAACATTCCTCGCAAAGGTGGAAACCTTGTTGATATTCTAAAAACAAACTTTTCTTCCTTGAATGTACTTGAATCCTCTTGAAATAAGCTTTAGATATTTCATGCACAGTTTTGTTGGATGGAAACACGAATATCTCTGTCTTTACGCTCAACTTCGTCTTCACACTCAATGAGCACATAAGCAGGTGCACGTCACTCAACTGGTAGAGATTCTAGGCATCTATCAAGTGCAACCCAAAACTTTTAGTGATTATAGACAACACAGTCTAATGTTATAGAGAGTTAGCAGTGTTTCTAGCAGTCAACACAGTGGAGTCTAAATACCTTTAAAAAGGGGCCACTTTGGAGAAGAGATCCTAGTTTGACAAATCAAAATAATGGAAAACCATCTCAACCATAGTTTTTTTTTAATCAATTGTTTCCTCCACTTGTATAATTAACTCTCCTAATTTTTTCTTGTGTCCTCTATGTTCAGATCCTTGTCTGACCGAAAGGGGCAGAATTCTACCTGGTTTTGTCACTATCTCTTACAGAAAACATTATGCCTCTTTAAGAAAAAAAATTTCATCCAAACAAAGCATATTGGCTAGTACATTGTAAATCTTTCTATGGACATCGTGCACTTTGAAAAATAATGGTTGAAGAATCCCAAAAATTACATGATTCTTTTTTTTTTTAGCTAGGGAGAATCCAAAGAATTTAGAATTACTTCATTGTGACCTAGTTCTTCAAGTGATTTATCTTGTTTATTTGTATATATTGTAATGAATGTTCCTAACACAAGAAACAATGCACAAAGATCCAAAATGTAAACCAAAGTCTTCAGTCCAGTTAAAAAAAATAAAAAACCAATGAAAACATTATTTCTAACATCAATGACATCTATAGTCTCTCTGTGTCTTTGACATCAATGAAAACAATATTTCTAAAAATTTTAGCTTCCAGATAAAAATTTTGCAGTAGGTTACATCCATCCTCGTATTCATCATGTATTAGCGTATTGCTGGAAAATCAAGCGAGTGTAGGTTCAAAAATATGTTTTTTTCTCTTTTTCAACATGCATAAAACAATCCCATATCGGCCTGTCTTGAACTGATTTTTACACAACAACTCATGATAATTATTCATGATTCAAGTTCTCTGCACTAGAAGGTCAGCTCACATTTTCTTGAAAATCTTTAGGCACATCATTGTAAAATTTGTTCTCGAAGATATCTTCTTAAAAATAAAAAACAAAATCTTCCTCACAGTCTCTGTTGAAACAACTCACCATGGACTTTCAACATTTTAAATTCTCTTGGAATGGCGTTTTTGTTCTATTTTGCTATTTTTCCCTATTTTTTTCTTTATACATACTCATTCTTGTGGGAACTTTATACATACTCATTCTTGTGAGAACATGATTTCGTTCATTTTTGCTTCTTCGTCCGTTCCCATTACATTGGTGTAGGATTTTCTGCATTTTTACTATGTTGTAAAAAGGATTGCCAATGATGTGCCAGCCTCCCCATAAATTTGCTAACTACCATAGATTTGCGTGGTGATAACTGTTAAATATTGATCAAATTTCCATGAATAGGACTTTGTATGGCACATGACATTAATTCGAAAGTGTACCTACCTAGTTAAATATCGTCCCTTTGGTATCCTTACTTTAACCGCATTTAATGTTGAGCCATAAAAATAGGCAATGGATTGTTAGTTTTCAACTTTAGTATATTTGATTAACTATTCCCTATGATATCAAAGTGCCATGTTCTTTTGCGAAACTTAGGTTGAATCTCTAAGAGTGATTTTGATGTAGTTTGTTTATTTTTGTTTCGATATTTCTTGGTCTTATATTATTTGGTTTCCCAGAAAGTAAGCCTTGTAGTTTGACATTTAGTTAGTTGACTATATGAAGCCTTGCAATTTGACATTTTGCCAGCTCTCACATTTTTATTCTTTCAAGGATCAGAAAGATCTTTTCAGGAAGGCTTCATGCAGGATATTCCAGGAGAGTTTCGACACCTCAATAAATGGTCAGTGCAGTTTTTTGTGTTTTCCTAAGGTTATTTTTATGTAGTATTATTTTTCACAAGTGACTTTTCTACTTTTGAGCCCTTACTGAACATAATATCCTCTCTTGGATTAATTGGAATTAACAACATTGAGAGATCCCATTGCGTGTAAGATTTTTGAACCATATATTTTAGTGTTTGGGTTTTGGCACATGCCTTTTTTTAGTAGTGTAGTTAGATCAACAAAATAGTTGATATTTATAGAGGTTTGAATTATTGAACAAAGTTCATCCTTATTGAATTGGAGGAGAGGGATTTAATATGCAATGGAGTAATAAATAGCTCTATGGATGACTTAGCCATTTGTATTTATGAAAATGTTTGTAGGTACTCTGAATGGATTGATGAATGTGAGCATGTAAATAATTCTGGCTAAATGGATGCATCTACAGACTTAGATAACATATCCCGTATATCTTGAATATAGTAATTTGATATATGGATGTTTCTCTTCCTGAGATTCTATTTGAAATCTGTGAGAGAATCTACAGTTTGGATGTGCACCTTCCTCATAATGTGCAATACATGAAGCCATTTGAACAAATTCACAATATTCTTCTTTGGCCTGTCATGTTCTTTGACCATGTTTGAAAAATGACTGTGATGTTCAGTCACTTAATATATCTACTACACGGATTAACTGTGTATATGACAGTTAACATACATAGTTAGCATTGCTTGTTATTTGAAACTAGATGGATTAGTTGTGTATATAACAATAACATTAGTTGTTATTTGAAACTAAATTTGGAATATATATGTGTTGTATATCTGCAAGCCAAATTTGCTATAGTTGTTGAAGTATTTAAATTTGTATTTTTTTGCCCCTTGTTCTGATCAAGTATTGGGATATTGAATTTTACATGTTTTGACATTTTCAAATGTCTTGGCATGAAATATTATGAGCTTTATATCTGGAGTCCAAATCTGTTATGGTTGTTTCGAATTGCTACAATTTGCATTCTATGAATTTTCTCTTCTGCTCAATGTATATATACAAAACACTTGCATGCTATGTGTGAAGTTGTTGTGCTAGCCAAAGGATACAAAGAAATACCTGCAATGACTTCAAGTTATATTATTGATGATATAATTGTCTGCTAAATGTCAAACAAATTGTAAGAGGTTTTAATGAAGGCTCTAGAATTTTTGTTTCTCAGCTATCTCATTGGTATATAGGATCTTGTATTGGATGGCACTTGTTTCAACGTACCCAAGAATGTATAGTATTATTTTGATCCTTTCTAAAAATAGGGACTTACTCTCTAGTATATTTTTGTAGTCTTATTACGCAGGATTCCACTTGAGCTTTTGGACTTTAGCTCAACAATTGCGAGTTCATATGATAACACAGTCGAGACATATCCTAGTGATCCTAAGCCTCATTATACAATACCCCCTTTACCATTGGAAGTTACTCCTCAACCAACCTTTCCTAAGACCGATGATATAGATTTAAATATTGATATGGCTAGCATCTTAGCAAAGGTTAATGTACATGTTCCTCTTAGTATTGATATTGTATTTTTTTTTAAATACCTTCAACACAGTCGATATTGTGAAATCTTGGAGTGTTGCTCCCATAGAAACCACGTTGGATATGATACCTCTTAACGTCGCTCTTACCACGTCCAAGATGTCTCTCTTTCCACCTACAAGACATCTCTCTTGCCACCTCCAAGACATCGCTCTTGCACCTCCAAGAGTGTCGCTCCCATAGAAACCATGTTAGAGCTGATACCTCTTAACGTCTCTCTTGCCACCACCAAGACGTCACTCTTGCCACCTCCAAGACATCTCTCCTTCCATGTCCAATACATTTCTCTTGCCATGCCCAAGACGTCGCTCTTGACACGTTCAGGACGTCTCTCTTGCCATGTATAGGATGTCTCTCTTGCCACATCTAATACATCTCTCTTGCCATGTCCAGGACATCTCTCTTGCCACGTCTAGGAGGTCACTCTTGCCACGTCTAGGACGTTACTCTTGCCACCTTCAATACATCGGTCTTACAACGAAATCTATGTCATCGAAAAATAGACGTCATGTGAAACGGTGTTTGAGAGGGTCCACTATTTGTCGTTCTCCCAAAAAAATAAAGTGGCAATTGTGTCGAATGCACCGTTGGAATTTGACCCAAATGTACTAGTGTGAAGTATAACAAGAAGAGGACGAAGGGGAAGAAGACAAGAAGGAACATGGAAAAGTGACACCGCCTAAAGATCCCCTTACAGAGGCCGAGACATCCAAGAAAAGAAAGGTTTCTCCAAAGAAACCCTCAGCACAAAAGAAGGAAAGAGACAATAAACCTCAATTGCAGACTATACTTACAGTGGATGATATTGACCTCATCATCGTAGCTATATCAGATACCTCGGAGGACATTTTGCAGTGAAATGAAGCCAAACATGAGACAATGTATGACAGTATCTAGGTGGAGCTCGAAGGGGTTCAACAAGCTCTCTATTATATCCATGCAGTGTCTACTATGCCATTTTCATCTGGGGGTATAGAAGTAGGAGATGATCCTGCCCAACTCCGCAAATTAGTGGATGTGACAGAGGCTCACCTTCATCGAGTACAGGGGGAAAAAGAACAAGCTACAGAGACCCTAAATCAAAAAAAGGAGTAATCCCTCGAGAAAAGTTGGGTTGCGAAGAAAGAGAAATATGACCTCCGAGTGAAGTTTGAAGAGGATAGAGAGCATATATAGAGAGAGAAATATCAGTTTCTCGTAGAGAAGATTGGAGTTAGAGAAGCAGTCACTCAAGCACTTTGCTCTATGCCAGTATTGGCACCGATGAAAGAAGAGAAAGTTGAGATCCAAGTGGGGAAGCTTGCTGAATCCATTCAACAGCTCCAAGCAAGATTAGCAGAACTGGAATTGCAAGAAGTGTCGAGCACTCCGCAGGAAGTGAGAGATCATAGGGAAGAAATTGCTTAGAGCGCAGTCAAAATAATCAAGGCATTGGTATTAGAATGTAAGCAAATGAGTGCCCGAAGTGTGCAAAAGTATGAGCTCCTGGTAGAAGACCCAGAACTAAGGACATTAGAGTCACAACTCCAAGAGGTGAAGAAACAAGCATCAACAGTACAAGCGCATTTGAAACTTATTACAGTAGTGGAGAAGATGAAAAGGTCACAAGAGGTGCGTGCAGTCCAACAACAGGTCAATTCCATCTAGAGTAGAGTCATGGAAGTGACCCAGAGACTCCATCCGGTGCAGGATGGAGCCTGCAACCTTTTTTAAGAGATCAAGGGACAAGGTGCACAGTTGGAACAAGTGGTCACCATAGTGGAAAAGTGCTTGGAAGGGCCTATCACTAAGATATTCATTCAATATTTCATCGAGCAGGAGGCTCTGGTAGAGCAGCAAGTCGAGGCAACTTGAGCCAAGCTCTAGGCCTTTGAAGTAGAATTTCCCATATCAGAGTGACTCGGGATGAGTCACAGGTGAGTGTTGGGGGCCTGTTGGCCCTCGATCAAGTTTTGGAGAACCTTGGTCATGTTTGACCATTTTTGGGACTTCGATAGGATGGTTGAAGACAGAACGCCCAGGCGAAGCGGAGATCATGAGATCTCTCCCCCTTTTGTGGGATTTTTGGGTTTAGGGTTTATGTAACGAGTATGGATTGTTGGTCCATGGGTTTACCCATGATTAGGCCTCATCTGTAAGGTATAAATAAGTATCTAGGCATTGTAATAAGTATCATACCTAGTAGGCCAGTTTGCTAAGTGCGAATAATTGTGAATGCTTTTTGCATACTGTATATTGAGGCTTGCAGAGCTAAGCGCAAGCGTTTGTAAGTGATTTGTGCATAAACTGTGTAGAGGCTTTTTGCTTGGACCTAGCCTGGGAAGGAGGATCTGGTGAGGTGCATGAAGATCTCTTATCCTATGCGGATTTGACTTAGTGGATCCATGCATGTAAGGATATGGGAAGAAGATAATAAAAGAGGAGAAGAGTTGGTGGACGTAGCCCCACGCTGGGGGTGAACCACATATATCCTATGTTTTGGTTGCTTTGTGTGATTGATGTGATTTATGCTTAGTGTTGTAGTCTTTATGTATGTTAGATACACCTGATGTAGTAGCTTAGTGCTTAATAATTTGAATGAATTCTAGGCCTACCTAATGCTATGTATTGAATGGTTAGATGTACTTAGATATTGATTAATACTGCATTGTTCTGTAATTAGGGTTTTAGTATGCGATGTATATCAGGTTAAATACTCATAAATGTTAACTACTAAGTTTTATGTTAAGTGTTGTAATCACATATATGTGTCCCAGCTAGGTTGTAGACACCTGAGTCCTGCAACCTCCCCTGCCTCTACCTCAAGTGAGACTTTATCTTCTTCACAGGTGTTGCCGAAAGGTCCAGTAGTTAGGGTTTTTTTGGTGCATTGTTGAAGCATTGAACCCTGGGTCTGCCCCTATGCCAACATCAAAACAGACCATACATGAAATTCTTCTTATATGAAACAAATGTTGGCTCAGAAATCAAGATAAGACCCATGCAATACAATCCATAAAATTTATTTAATAATTGTCAAATGAGCAGGGGGTGAAATAGGATTCATGGGATATCTAGGCGGATTGTAATAATAAAAAAAGTGATATCATGACAGGGAGTATGAACATGAGTATTTCTCTACAATTCATTAAATAATTGGCTGTGCAAACAATACCAAAATATATCATCTTTCATCTATCTCCGTGTCATTTTTTATCACTGTCATACAGAGTTTTAATTTTATTTTATTGAACAGGGTGTGTAAAAATGAATTTGGGATCATGAGGGGGTTATAATGAGTGAAAAAGTGAGAATATGAGAGGGAATAAGATGGGTATTGTTCATAAAATAAATTAAATGAAACATCAATCATAACTCTTCAATTATAATCCAAAAAACATCCACTTCCAAGGCCCAAAACCTTTAATTGTTCCTTAATTGCATAAAAATTGTTTGTTGTCTTCAAATAAAGAAAAACAATTCAATTTCCCATCATTTTTCAATTATATCGATCCTTTCATCTTATATAATGACTATGAAAATAATTTCCAATTGCACAGTAACAACATAACCATTTGAGCCACAGTCCTGCATGCTCTAATGTTGATCTTTTATTTTTAAAACAAATATAATATGTAGAGTGATTCTCGTTATCTAGATCTAATATTCATCCTTGGCAATCAAATATTAGTAGTCCCAATGCTAAACACCAATAGTCAACTGTCACCAACAATAATCGGGCCTGATTTAATCACCCATAGGTCCCTTTTAAATCTAGACATAATCAAGAGCATGTTTGATGAACCTATCATTCACATAGGTATTCAACCATATAATCATCAATACCAATATTAATTTGACAACAGTACTTAACCAAAAACATGTAGCTCTAAACTTGAGATCTGCATTCATCAAACATATACAAACTTCCTTCCAAAAGAAACACTTGATAAAAGACAGAGCCATGTGATGCATGAAGAGAAAAGAACCATATCGACACACAAGTGCCTCCTTTAAACTTGACAGAATCATGATCATGCTAGGTTTTAACACAATGATGAGTGGAAAGACCAAAATCTACCAAACAGAAAGCTCTTGGGTTGTAAGTAACCAATACAAATTAATCACAGAGGGGAAATATAGACAGTCGATCAAGAAATGCCCTGAAGTTAGAGAGCTCGTGCCCTTTTATAATTACCACAATCATTAAAATGGTAAACCAAAATCTTGACAGAATCCAAAAGGTGCCTGAAGAAAAATAGAAGCAAGTTGGGCTCAATAGAACCAAGTCAGGTTCTTTAGAATTTTATTGCAGAGAGGTAATGAAAGTATGTTTAATCTTCGAAAACATAGGGAGCTCATAATCTTTTTACCTCCTAAAATATTTTACCACCGAGAAGCAACCACATGTAATAAAGTAATATATTGGACAAATAGAGAGCCATGCTCCTTTGAAATAATCACAATCATCTAACTTATAACCCCAAAATATTGACAGAGCCATGAAGAGAATGCCTAATCAATTCGAGCTCAACAACCCAGGAACACACAGATGCCTCTTAAAACTTTATTTCAGAGAGGAAACAAGGGTTGATTTAAACAATGAACAATCCTCGAAAACACGGAGAGACTGTCTTTTCACAACACCCAGGAGGTCGATAACCTTCAAAATACAATTGACAGTGAGGCTCACAAACATAACAATCGACCACTATAATAGAGATGAGAGGGATAAATGTTAACTCTTGTGAAAGGAATGCCAGAGAAAAACACGAAGACATTTGATACATACACAACCCTCAATTTAACATTCTGGTAAAAACAAGATTGGACTGTGGAATGATTTTGGCATTAGTGATAGTGGGAAAATCCATAAAAAACAATAGCTAGGGGCTTAGCCAAATAGAGAAAGAACCATACTGCTGTTGACAGTTGCATTGTAACCTAGGAATCGAATCATAACAATTATCGAGAAAAAAAAGGGGTGAAAACAACTGATACCCATACTCGTGGTAAAACCCCATGACAATAAAACTCAGAGCTCGTTGCACCACTGTTATCATTTTCCATAGAGAATCATCATAAAAACACAAGCTGAATGAATTCACTTCTATCAATAACCAATGCACAGACTTTACAAAGAAACAACACCCATTACTGTCCTTCAAAATGCCAACATTCCATGGTAATCACAGAGAACCCATAACACAGTATTGATACTCGGTTGAAAACTCAAGAAAAAAACAGAACCCATGCAATCTTGAGCCACCATTTGATATATAATATAGAGAGACCATCATGGATGGAAATCAAAGAGCCATACCTGTGAAAAATCGCTTCAATGAAGAGCTAGTTTAGTTTTTCCCCTTACAAAACCTAAAATTGTGGAGCTTCCACAACCAACAAAGAAAAATACAACTATGGCTAGGGTGATGGGCTCAAGGGTGGTTTGGAGTGATGTGCAGTAAATGAATATCTATTCCTCACCTGGCCCTATTCAATTCTACATACTATCCAACCATTAGCATAACATCAACCATTAAGTCCAATACAATAACCATTTCATAAATTCAATGGCATATCCATTGTAAATATTCGATGCCATATACATTGCATAGTGTGCCACCCAAAACATATCAAAATAATAACAATATTCTAACATTACCATATGTTCTTCCCATATCATCCTTTAACCAAGCGCATAGTATAACAATTATATATACATTCAATTTTTATATTTAATCCTTTTTCCATAGCCTTAGGACTTATCCATAGTTTTTCCTTTTGTTTTGATCAAGATCCCATATAATCATATTATCTCTTTGCATAAAATCATGTATAAGATTTTATTTTTTAATCAATATTATAACATAACATAACACCTATAACATAACATAATCCTCATATCCGTAGCACTTCCTTGTATTGCGAGTGAATCATTAACAACATTTAGCAACAATGCATCAACCATCCATGTTACCAAAATGAATGAAACCAAGACTGCATTATCAACTATATAGGACTGTGTAGGAAACATCATAACAACTGCAACATATAAGTGTAAAATGTCTATCATTGTGCCTCTAGTATACAAGGGGGTCCCACCTACTAGTTAAATATTATTATGATAAATAAATAATAGATCTTAACAATCCTTTGTGGGCAGAATTCATCGTTGCGATTTTAATTGTCAACACACATAAAATTCATTTTACCAGTTTGGAAATATCAGAATAGGTGTTGTGTTGAGATTTTCCTTTAGGATGTGGAATGCTTTATCACACTCTAACATCTACTGGAACACTTATGACTTCTTTAGTAGATTTTCCATGGGTGTAGTAATGTTTTCATACCTTCTAATAAACCTATGATAGTACCCTGTGTGCCCCAATGTGGAGTGCAACTTATTGGTGCTCATACGCAGTAGCATGTTCACAATAACCACAAATTTGGTTGGTTCTACCAGTACTCCTTCTTGACATACTATGTGGCCTAACAAATTTCCATGTGGCACACAAAAGATACACTTCCTAAGGTTCATAGATATATGCAATTCCCTACATTTATCAATCATCAGACGTAGTAGTGATACATGTTCCTTGAGCGGACTGTATACCATCCAATCATGCATATAAACTTCTATAAACTTGTGAATAAATTCTTGGAAAGATGCTATTACAATCTAGAGAAAAACTGCAGGGGAGTTCTTTAGGCTGAAGGGAATCACATTATATGCAAATGACCCCCATTTTGTTATGAATGTGGTCTTCTTTTTGTCTTTTCTAGCAATCCTCACTTGGTGATACCTCGAAAATCCATCTATAAATGAGTAAGAATATTTTCCCACAACCTGTTCTATAACTTCGTTTGTAAAAGGTGTTGGGAAAGGGTCATGCACACAGGCAGAGTTAAGGCTTATGTAGTCTACACATACCCTAATGTCCTTTGTACCTTTCTTTCTTTGGATGACTATTGGGATAACCCATTCTACTTCTTCCACTGCAAAAATAAGTCCAGCCTCAAGCATTTTTTCTATTTCCCTCTTAACCTTATCCTTCACTCTAGGGTTAAGGATATATGGTCTATGCCTTATAAGATTTGATCATGTTTTAAGTTCAATTTTCATCTCTCCCATAGCTCCTTTAATCCCTTTTATCTCTGAAAATGTCTTTGGGAATAATTCCTCATACTCCCGCAACAGGCTATGTATTTCTTGGCTAGTTTGTTCATCCTAGTAATATCCTACCATAGCTATCTTAGGTTGATCTGTAGTTCCTATATTGATTTTTTGCAACTTTAATGAATAATTATAAGAACCTTCAGTCTAGCTAGGTATGGTGTTCTGAATCTCTCTTCTTCCTTATGTTTCCTTAATGACTAAGTTTCTCAATTCTTCTAAATCATCTGGGTTTTCCAAATCCTTCTCAATCTTATAGAATTCTATAGGTCTCTTGTCCATGCCTAGATGAAGGATAGACTGAAGTGATTGGATATGTTTCACACATACCACTAGATCTGATTTCTGTTCACCAACGTTGGTAAAAATGAATTCCTTAATTCTTTGCAGGACTATCTTAAGCTCAGCGTACTTACTTATTGTTCATTCACCAATGTCGGTAAAAAGGAATTCTTTAATTATTTTAGGACTATCTTCTCCTTCCATATTGTTTTCTATTGGTTCCATGTATTAAGGGCCTACACATGGATCCAATGGTTGAACCAATTTTATTTTGTTTGCCTCAAATTTCATAGTGTATTTATTTAGGTCAATCACCGCATAGTTATCGTAAGCCCAATCGATACTAAGTAGAGAAGGATAAGGTTCCTTATCCCACATGGTTTCGATCACCTCAAAATTGGCTAAAATATTTACTCCCACAACATCTATTTCCACATTCTCTAGTCTTCCTATTAGAAAAATACAATATTGATTGGCCATTCTTAACTGGATTGGGGAATATGTCAGCTAGATTGGGGAATATGTCAACTGGGGTTTCCATAAATCTTCCCAAGTCTTTTCAGGAAGTATATTAACATCAGATGTTATATCTAACATAAAATCCTTAATCTCAAACTCATCTAGCAAGGATGCTAATATAAACTCTTTTCTAGTTCGTATTTTCCTTCTCTGCACTCTCTGAGTATTCTTCTTAAGAAGATTAGTCCTTATTCTATTTTCTGGAGATTCCTCAGTTCCTAGAATTAGGTACAGGTCATTGTGAAACTTTTTTGTTAGTTGGTCATTCCCAATAATATCAAAAAATAACTGAAACCAAAGGTAAACTACGTTTTGTGGATGCTCAAGTTGTCTCATTGGGACTACGGGGATTTAGGGTGCAGCGGGTGAAGCAGGGACTTGCATGATCTTAGGATAAATAATAGGATGAGGGGGTTTTTCTTGCATCTCAAGGCTAGGGATACTCTGAAATACTTCTATTTCATTTTTAAAGAATATATTATGTTTTATAGGATCATACCTATCCTCCTTAGGTGTTTCTTTTTGGATCAGAGGTAAATTATCAGTGCCTACGCCAGTCTTTTATCCTCCTCAAGTAACATTTTTAAGGTTGGGTAGTTTTCCTTTAATAACTCTCTTTATCTATGAGCTTATTATATTAGTTCCTCATTGATGTACCCAATCTTCCCATTTCGAAATTAGCTCTGGGAAGTCTTCAGTTGTGTGCCCATTGGTTCTGCAGTAGAGCACCATGGCTGCCTCGGGTGGGGAAAATCTCTATCCATGTGGCCTTTCTCATAACCATTGTAGCATACACTTGGTTCTCTTCCTCCAGTTCCTCCTCCTCTGAAGTCTCCTCTATCTCCACCTAATCGACCTCTTCCCGGTCCCTAAGGGGTTTCATTCACCCTGAATGATGTTCGATCTAGTCTGTCTCCAAGTGCATCCAATGCTCTACACTGATTTGTATCATGTGTGGTAGGCGTGCAAAAATCACAATGCACAGTATTCGGTACAGTTGAATACTTCTAAATAATGGGGCATTGTCTTGGCCCATGCCCGTGGATTCGTTAAATCTCACAATACTCAACTGATGACGATGCTTGATTACCTGGAAAAGCATGATATGGGGTTGGGGTATGGAATGGTAAATTTGGGGATACTTGCACAACTCCTCCCATGGGTTCTGGTGAGGGTCCCACTAGATTCTGAGGAGGTCCCATTCCCCTCATCCATGGACATTCGTTCACTAGATGTCCTTCTTTGTAGCATCTGGTACACCAAACTTGTGGTCCTCTTAGTCTGAGTATCGTCAATTCTTGAATCTTTTCTGTGAGCACTGATATTTTTCCTTGTAGTTGCACCAGATTTGCATCTGCTAGGGGGTCTGGTCACTCTCAGGCTCCCCAAATATATTGCCATGGATTCAATCTTCATTGATTCTTCCAAGGCATCTGTCAAAGTGGCTATATGTTGTTGTGTTAATAGAATTTGTGTCAGAGGTAGAAATACCTTAATATACCATTCTCTTTGATGTTCCTCATGAATTGGATGCGCTAACCTCCCTATATCATATTTAAATTTCTGACTATATTTCCAGGCTGATTCACCTTCCATTTGTTAAATTCATGCAACTCAGACAAATCTTGTTGTTATGACTCAGGTAGCTTAAACTCCACTATGAATTTTTTTCGTACTTGGTCAAGTGTGAATGCTTGACCTTGCACTCCTGGTACTCTTGGATCAATGGCCTTCATGTACCATTTAAGAGAACGACCTCTCAAGGTAGTTTGGAACTCAACCAATTTATTTGCATCTAGAGTCCCTCTAGACCTCCAGATTGCCTCACATAAGAACCAATGTTTCTCAACATCTTCATCTCCCTTATCCAAGAATTCTGGGTATTGAGGAATCAAACCTCCCGCGTTACCAACCATTGTCTTTATCTCATCCTCTAGTGTAGTCTCTTAAGCCGGATTCCTGATATTTCCTAGCATCGGGGCTGAATCTCCTCTCTCTTCTTCAAGATTCATGTCAACTTCCTTTTCCCTTGCTTCTACACCTTCTTCTTCTTATCCTACCTCTTGGGGACTTCTTTCTCTCTATGCTTCTCTCTCATTTAATCTTTGACTGGCCATTCTTTCCTGTCTTCTCATCTTTTGCAACTCTTCCATCTATCCTTCCTCGACTTCTCCTAGTCCGACTTCTTTCCGCAACTTCTCAGTTTGTTTCACTTCTTTATTTATATTAACATGCCACCACTTCTCAACTATAGTAGCTCTTTTCAAGTCTCGCTCATCCCTTGAGTCCATTTCTTGTTGCTACTTTGTTTTTCAAAGAACCCTCTCCCCTCTCTCAGGCCATGGTTCCACCCCAAACACACCCCACCCCAAGCGAGCTTGTTTACGCTTCCATCTTAGTCAGGGACATAGTCAACATCCCCTCCTCCATCAAGAGAACCCTAATCCATAGGGGCATTTCTCTGAACAATCTTCCCCTTGTATCTTTCTTGAAATCCACTTCTTCCCATGAGAAATATTGATGATTCTCAGCTACAAACTTGACAATGTATTCTTCTAATGTTGTATTGACCCAGAAATTGATCACTTGTGTTACTGGACGATCTAACCGATGAAGTATTGAGATATTTTTTGTATCCCAAGCATAGGTCTTCTTGATTCATTCTTGGAATTATGAAGCTTCTTCGAGCCTATATGTCCAGTGGAAAAATTCTTTCAAAAACTTAACCCATAATATATCCTAATGGTCACTCGATCTTTCTGAATAACAAACAATCTCCCATGTATCTTTCACAGGTTTCCCTCACAGCTCTGCTTCTTTTCTTATGAAGGTGTAGCAATTTTTCTCCCACCACTTGTGAATATCGGATTGGTGAATCCACGAAAGAATTATCCCTACAGGTTCCCTTTTAACGCAGGTCTCCACAACATAACCATTTTGTTGGTGCATAATTGATCAGACTAGGGTCCTTCTTAGGTTACCAACAAAAGGCACCGAGCATTCTAAAGCGCTGGAATTTTCATCTCCTTCAAAGAGAATAAGTCTCACCTGAAGCACAGCCAATACAAGAAGAGTATGGAAGGGCAAGGAGAATACTTAAGAAGGTTTCCAAAATCTTCAAGATTCATCATAACCTTACGCAAGACAAACTAACCAAAGAACATATCTAAAATCATTCATAACTGGAAATAAATACAATCAAGTTGCAATATCATTTGTAAATAGAGACAATGCATTGATCTTATCAGACATAAAGAAGTAAAGTACAGAGATGATTCCTAATCATAAACATAGAATGACACAGTATATTTCAAAATTTTAGGTCCTTCCATATATATTATCAAAATAGCTTCTCAGATACAATCTCACAGATACAAATTAGTACTCTATTACAAGGTTTAGGCTCCGGACTGATTCCTCAGAGCTCTATCTACCCTTTTCCCAAAATTTATACAAATTACAATCACAGAACCTACATGGAGTAGAATTATACTCTTTCTATGCCTTCTACACCCTCTATGACAAAAACCAACCAACCAACCCTTTTACAATCATATGCATCTTATACATATAGGTTGAGTGGGATCTTTTGGCTTTAGACTTCGCATTTTTTCTTGTTCTTGTTTTGATGTAACTTATTTTGCCTTGTTGGTTTTGCGTTGTCCCTCTTTGCAATTGTTTTATGGTTCTTTGATTGTTCCACTGTCCAACTTCTGTGTGGCTTGTGAAAATCATGTTTGACCAAAATTGGGACTGTATTCTTCTTGGCTCAACTTCTAACCAAAAATAAAGGCCCCAACAATTGCTTGTACCAATTTCGATGTGAATTGTGCTACTTATTCTATTAAAATTTCTCTTGGCACACCAAATTGGGTAAAAATATCTTCAAATAAAAAATAAACAACACTTCTTTTCTTAGCACGGAAAAGATCTTTGGCTTCTACCCACTTGGTAACATAATCAATACAGACTAGGATATATCTCTTCTTTTTCGATGCAGTAACAATCAACCCAACAACATCTAGAGCCCATTTTTCAAAAGGATTAATTATTACCTAGGGTTATAAATGAATCTCATGTGATCATATTGAATGACCCATCCTTTGACAATTTTCATAGCTCTGAACATATTTTTTGGCATCCTTGAAGAGGGTTGGCCAATAGTATCTTGAACGTATAACTTTTAATGTTTTTATTTTTTTTACGAATTTCCCTCCATAGGGATCATTGTGACAAGATTTGAATATATCAAACACTTCATATTCATGGACACATATTCTAACTATTAATTCAAGTCCTTTTCGAAAGAGGTATCTCCCTACCCAAGAATAAGAAGAAATTTGTTGGATGATCTTCTTCTTTTCACTCTATGAAATATGTCATGGAAATTTGCCTATAAATAAATAATTATCCACATATGAAAACCATGGATTGTTAGTATATACAACAAATAAGTTCTTCTCATGGAAATCATCATCTACAAGAGTTTCTTGTTCATCATTATGAATTCTAGAAAGCAAAACTAACTACTAAATTTTCCCTTTCAATTATGTCTAGAATAGTAATGTTAAACTCCTATAGTAAAAACAACCATCTTGTTAATCTACCATTGGTTATATGTTTGTTCATCAAATATCTAATGGCGGAGTGGTTCGTATGAACAAATACCTCATACCTTGAGATGTAGTGTTTCAATTTATTAATTTCATGTACGACTACTAGAAATTATTTTTACGTAACAATATAGTTTAACTTAGATAGTGTTAAGTTATTGATAATGAAATAAATGGTGCAGGATGATTGATTCTCCTATTGTCCTAACACAACTCCAATAGCAGTGTCAAAGGCATTAGTTGAAATGTGGAATGGAAGGGACCAATTTGGCCCCCTCAAAATGGCTTCTTTTGTAAGTTTTTCTTTTAATACCTCAAAAGCATGTTGGAAACGATCATCTCACAAGAAGTCATCATCCTTTATAAGCAATTTAAACAAAGGGGTGGATATTTTTGTAAATATTTTTATGAATATTCTATAATAACCAACATGTCCTAAAAATATTCTCACATCTTTTAAATATTTTGGAATTCGGAGGTTTGATATAACTATTATTTTTGTTGGGTTGACTTGAATTACGACGTTGGATACAAAATGGCCAAGAAAAATACATGATGTCTACAACATTTGACATTTAACATCACTCAAAGCAAGGTTAGTCTCTTGGCATCGTATCAAAACCTTTTCTAAATTTTGTAATGCTTCAATAAAAGTCACCATATATAGAGAAGTCATACATATATACTTCAACACACTTGTGGATTAGAACTAAAAAGATAGCTAAGATTGCTTTCTGAAAAGTAGCAAGTGCATTAATCAACCCAAATGGTAACACTTTATAAGTGTATGTCCCCCAAGGACATGTAAATGTTGTCTTATCTTGGTCCTTGGTTGCAATGTTTATCTGGTTATACACACTAAATCCATCAAGAAAAGAGAAATACTTTTTGCCAGCTAGTGTATCTAACACGAAGTTGATAAAGGGAAGAGGGAAATAGTCTTTTAAATTGGCTTTGTTTATTTCATGATAATCAATGAGAATGTGCCACTTCCCATTCTTTTTGGGTACAATGACAAGGGGAGAGACCCACTGGGTATTCGAAATTGGGTAAATAAACTAGGCATCAAGTAATTTTTGTAATTATTCTTTGAAAATTTCCTTAAAATAAGGGTTCATTCGCCTCTATGGTTGTCTAATGGGTCGAGCATTCTCTTGAATATAGATATGGTGGGTACAAGTATCAAGGTGAATTCCCTTCATATCTTGGTAACTCCATGAAAAGGCATCATTGTGTTTTTGCAACATTTTAATTAATTGTTCTTTTTTAGAATTGTCTAGTTGGGAATTTATGTATAAATTTTACCTGGACTAATGTCAAGAGGGATTGTAGTTGATTATGTCACATCAGTGGATACTGTAGAAAGTTTTGATGATGATGAATTACTCAAATCATAGTTTTCTTGGAAGTTTGAGCTAAATATACAATCAAAAGGTAATTCAATATCTTTCAATGGATCTAAATTAACCAAAAAGATTTGAAGTTGATTTTCTTCTATAAGATCTTTGAATTGTATGATTTGATATATTGCATAAATGGATTGAACATTTTTCTCATCACTATTTGAAGCATCTATCCATGGGATGTTTTGATACTCATAAGAGGATTTGGATGAAGGTTATAGAGTTACATTCTTTACCAAATGTCCATGGGAAATACACATGTTTCCATACCTACAACCAATAAATGATTTTGCAGTGTCCAACAATGGCCTTCCCAAGATCAGGGGATGACCTCATGAAGTGATTTTGGGATGAAATACCATAAAGTCAACTGGGTTCTCCCACAAATATAAGGAAAAAAATCACATCATCTAAAATACCTTTTTTCTTAATCTTGGACCTTTCTGCTAATTCTAAAACAATAGGTGTGGGGTGAAGGTTAATCAACTGTAATTGTTCCATAGTTTGCAATGTCATGATGTTGATGGCATCGCCTAAATATATAAGGGTGTTTGGGATGAAAATATTGTTGATACATACGGAAACAATCAGGTTTCCAGGATATTGATATTTTTCTAAAAAGGTTTATCTTGACATAAGGTCTGCTAATCTCCCCACAAATTGAAATTTTGCAGGTTCTATATTCTTTCTTCCAAGTTTCCGGACACAAATTTCCCTAATGATATTGGCATAGATATGTATATATTTAATATCTTGTAATAAGGTAATCTTGATGAAAACATTCCTTAGCTCAAAGACTAGGTTAAACTCAGGATGAACAATTGGTTTCTCCAAGGACAACCTTTATGAGTAAGGTGCTAACTTGGATGGTCAATAAGGCTCTAAATGTGGGGAAGTTTGATTTATTTCAAATTTATTGCTTATTTGTTGATCTTTCGCCTCTGACTCTTCTTAAACAATTTTGGGAGAGTCCTTGTTAAGAACATTTCTTGACCTAAGTTGAATTTATTGTAAGTCTATTGGAGTGACCAGGTAAGTAGGAAAGGTTTGTAACTCGACATTAAAAGTTGGATGAGTTACTTTATTATTGGTCTTAGGCAGTGGTTGAACAATAAATTGTATAGGTATTGGAGGTGGATTAGTTGGAATTTATGGTTATTGAGGTAGTGTGATTAGTAATTTTTGAGGTGGTGGTGGAATTTGTTGAGGGTATGATTGTTGTGGATATTTTTGAGGTGGTGGCATGGAATATGATGGTTGTAAATGTGTGGGATAAATATAGGTAGGCATGTTTCCATAGCTTGGTCCCTACCATCCTTGTTTCCAAGGATGGTTCTAAGCCTATTGATGGGGCCATCCTTTCCAAGGCATGGTAGGATCCAAACATTGTGGTGCATACTACTGACTAAGAAAATATGAAGTAAATTGAGATAGCGGGTTTGAAATTATACTTAGTGCCTTTGGCTACCAAGGTATTCTTAGTTCTAGGGTACATAACTATTCAGTCACTTGATTCTCCCCCTGGTACACTTCTTTGAGTCCTGGTATAGCAGGGCATTGTTCTATTGGATGGTCCCCTGCACAAATGACACAAACTTTAATAATAACAAGATGACATTCTCTTAGTGGGTGTCTATCACTATATTTAGGAAAAAAAATAGAAAGAGTTGTTTTTTCATCTTCTTTCCTTTTTATTGAATTTTAAAGTGTCTATATGTAAACTAAGAGTGCCAAGAAGATCAGTCTTGAAATTTTCAAGTAGATTTCCTAATTTTTCTCTGGTAACACCACTTGTATAATATTTAGTAACTTTAAAGAGAGTGTCCCTTGGTCCTTTTCTAGATATTTCCCTGCTCTGAGAATATCTTCTGCATAAGTCCAAATTTCCTCAAATCTTAGTCTAGAAACATCGCCAGATCCCATTAGATTAATTAAATTTATGGATTCATCTAGTAAACCTCCTAAAAAAAATTGTTTTTGATTGTTTTTAATTCTAACTTATGTTTTTTATACCTTTTTAGATTATACAAGAATTTCATGAGGTAGTCCTTGAGGATCTCCTCTTCTTTCTATGTCATTTTAAAAAATTATTCCCTTCACTCTCTATCCTTGCAGTAATCCTGATATTTCTTAAGAAAAGTTTTGTGCATCTATTCCCAAGTTCTGATTGTATCCCCATGCAAACCCATAAACCAATGGAGAGTTGCATCTTTAAGAGTGGTTGGGAATAATATTAACTTTTGAGCATCATAAGTATAGTCATAACCATGCAAAATGATATCAAATTCAAAGAGAAAAGAATCAGGATCCTTGCTTACCATTCCATGGAAGTGAGGTAAAATTGAAGGGTTGATATTATTCATTTGTACATTTTCTTGTGGATCTACTATTGGAAATCTAAATTTACCTCTTCATTTATATACACTTCACCTCCATTGTTTGTGTGTACCTCTCCTTCTCCTTCATCAATATGTATGTTCCCAAAGATACTATATCGTGGTGGTTTATGTGGAGACTCTGGCTCTTGTATTGGATTAAATTCTTCCTCTTCTCTCTCGGATTGATAATTTGAGTAGTCTACTACTTATGTTTTGACTATAGGATTTTCCAATAGAACAATGGTTTCTTGGTTGCACTTGTTGTAGGAATTTTCTTGGTGGGGATACCTTTTGAAAGTGTACCTACCTTTCCACCCTTTATAGCTTTTCCTTCTTTTCCTCCTCTTGCAGATTTTCCTTTCAAAAAGTTAGTATTGGAGGGGGTATTTTTCTCTGGATAAGCTACTCTACCTTTTCTTCTAAGTCTACCTCTAGGGTCTCTATCTCTAGTCATACAGTATTAACATAGCTAGATAGTGTACTCACCAAAATGAGTACATATGGCTATAAAATTCTTCGAAAAATTTGAAGCAAAGGTGCCTTTGCATCTTACCATTCATCATCCCTTCAGAACTAGTATGCTAGTACTTTTAAAGAAAAGAGATCACACAAAGAAAAAAATCTATTCTAAAGTATGAAAAAATGGGCCATATAAGGCTGCATACCATTTGAAACATGAATGCAGCAAAGGCAAGGATAACGATCATATCAAAAAGGGAAACAAGCGAGAAAAGGAAAGTAGGCAAAAGCAGTATGACAAGACAACATGAGATGGAATTAAGGCATGGCAAGGACTAATGAAACATCACATTAAACATGCCAACTATAAACAACAAAGTAAGCATAATGGAAAGTATGAAACTGCTGCAGATGCATTGAACCCATAGTTATCATGCATCAATCACATCATTGAGGAAGAATCCTCAACAATCTTCATGACAATCCCATACAACACGCAAGTGCGGAAGGAACTGGTCTATTTGCAAAAGAAGAACAGGGAAAGAGAAATAGTAGCCAGAATGAACACAGAGATACCACAGATCTCACCAAAGTCATTCAAACCCAGCAAACGTTCCAAATTCACCATTATGGCACCTCCAAAGCCAACAAAACCCGACCAGACCGTCAGATCGACTAGAGTTCAAACTAGGTCACAAGGACCGCTGGAAGGAAATGAGCAACAACAGTCGGAGATCATCGATATTGATGAGGTCCCATCTCCATAGATGATACCAGTGAACTCTACACTGATACTGGAAGAGATTCAATATCCATAAGTAGAGGCCATGAAAGAGGATACGCTAGCAGCAGTGCAGGAGCCTCAGAACGAGGAAGCGAAAACCTAATAGGAAGTGCAACTAGAAAGCACTGAAGCAACCATGGAAGCTAACACAACGACATAGAATCTAGGAGAAGCAGTGCAACCAGACGAGTCACAAGAACCCAGCCTAGGTCAACAAGTAGAGGAGACCATTGGAACTACCTCATCTTGGCTAGAGTGGATTACAAGGGAGCAATCGGGAGTTGTTGGAACTTCTAACTAGCTACCACAATAGGAAGATAGAGTTCAGATATCAAGCTCAACTCACAAGAAACCTGTAGCAGAAATTGTGCTACCATGCATACCATATGGAGTACAGGTAGAACCACAACCATCGGGTCACGTTGCAAAGCTCAAGTATTCTGACCACAATGTATCAGATGAAACCAAGAACCCAAAAATTGCACCATAGGTTTTTATGTAGACCATAATTGTAAACCAACTTGGTGAAGCAATCAGCCAGCCACACTAATGGGCAGTTGGGATGGACAGAACAAGAATTTTAGGTCTATTGAAGCTGCCACACTTTGGCAGAGGCCAATACATAACATCACACGTCAAGTAGTTTTTAGCAGTCACTCAAGGAGGGGATATATGGTTGGATAAACCCATTCCCATAAATTTTGAGCTCATCATGCAGATAACAAGACTACCCACTTGAGGTATGGATCCCACATTGATTTTGGACGATCCACGGAGAAAGCATTAGCAAAGGAAATGAAGAAGAAATATGTCACTGCCAGGTGAACAAGAGGCATAATAATCAAACAGATCGATAATGTAGCCACACAATTGGGTGCAAATATCTTAGCCTAAAAATTACTGATTAAATGATGCAAAGACGAAGTACCAGCAGGAGTCATCGCAGTTGCAGCTCAGTGCCCAGAAGGCACCTTTATGAGTTGGGTGACATATCTCTTGAACTTGTTTCAAGTGGACTGCAAGGATGCGTAGGACCTAGGTACGGAATTCCATTACTCATGGTTGATCACCCTAAGGGCCTTCATGGGATTTCGGGAACCAAAATATGTAGGTTTTTTCACTAGACCACAACCAGCGGGAGCGAGATACCTCTTACTAAAAATTGGGCCACAGGCCAGGCATAAGAGGGAGAATGGAATAATATTCAAGGCATACCTATGGGGCATACAGGAATCCATCATTCAATCATGTAGAATAACACCAAAGGCTGTTGTGCGATATGCAGACATCGCCAACTTCTGGGCCTCACAACAGACAATGTGGATACAACCATGGAAGGATCCAGATAGGTAGTGGCTACCGATGCGCTACTACATCACAGAAGGTGATATAGATATGGTCATCAGTGAATGGCCTGATGAATGGAGGATCCCAACCATTACCCGGGAAGTACCGAAAAGAACAACAGAAGGAGAGGCAACGCAGGTAGAAGCACAACTTCCGAAAGTCCCAGTGCCCAAGAAACCAAGGACAAGCAAAAACAAGCTGACTCAAGAAGACAAAGGGTTAAATAAGATAAAAACCTAAAAGGGGAATAAACCAACCAACGAACAACTGAAACAAGCTAAGGGAGCACAGGATACTTCCCCAAACCCCATCACATAGGAACCAGGGGGAACTAAGAGACCAGCTGTATAGGAAATAGGCATGTGCAAGAAATCAAAGGTGCAATAATCATCACCAGACTATACAATCATGGAGGATGATGGATAAATAATCGCCAAAATGGTCCAGGACTATCTAGCAGAATATTTCAATCATGCAGCACATCACAGGGATAAACTACAAAAGGAGATGGTATAAATGGAACAGCTCGTCAGGACACTTAGGGAGGCCCAGAGAGAAAGTAGAAGTAGAAGCATAGAGCCATCGAGAACATAGACCAAAGAAAGAGTGGAGGTAGAAGAACAAGACCTGATTCTTCTAATACCACATGCACACACAACGGTCTACATAAAACCTAGCATGATGCACATGGATGAAATTGTGGGACAGACACTATTGAAGGACTTGGACCACATCCAATTGGTCTTGACACAGATTCCATCAAGGGAACTATACAAATTGCAGGTTAGCATTGACCACGAAATGCAATCTCGGGCACATAAAAATTTAGTAGAGCTACAACAAGAAACAACAAAGCGGGAAGCATTGGAAACAGTTTGCGAGCAAGACAAATATGAAACGCAAGAGGAGAAAGAACACTGGAATGAATTGGAATGAAAAGTAGGAGAAATGTTTGGGAAAATTCCAAGTACTGTGCAAGGAAACGAACTCCCAACCGCAGAAAAGATCGACCAGATTGCGCAGGAAATTGATCGATATCAGAAGATGATTGAGGGTCTCTGAGAATAGCTCACACCAACAACTCCACTGGCAGTAAATGAGAAAAGGAGGTAGGAAGAAATAGTGCAACTACAGGACATAGAGCAACAAGATGGTACAACAGTGGAATTGTGCGATAAAGCAGCGCACCTTTGGATAGGTTGGAGGAGGATCCGTTGGTCCAACATTGGGACAAGGAAGAGGAGAGGATCAATGCAATGATCTAAGAAATCAAACAGTGGCAGAAGACCATATCAATCCCAGAATGAGTCAAAGGGACGCAAGAGATAAAGGAGATGCTGGAAGAACTTATCATCGTGCAAATGCCGAAACAAGAGCATCAGGCTCAAATAGAATCGTTGTAGGAATGGGTAGCAGGAGTACTCTCATAGGAAAAAGGATATAGAACACAAATAACACAGACAGAGGTAGAATGTGCAGGATTATTGAGCGATGAAGTGGAATTTCAGGTAGTGTATACCATCAAGGAGAAGACCGTGCAGGCATTGACAAAAGCGGATGAAACTGCAGGAAATGTTCCAGACGATTGCCAAGAATATCAAGGAAGCTTAGAAATGTTAGATGACTTAGGATGAGTCACATGTCAGTGTTGGGGGCCTGTTGGCACAAGGCCGAAGTGGAAATAAGGATGAACATGGGAAAGAAAGCGTGCAGAAACGGAAGTAACCGCTGGAGAAAGAACAACACGCACACATGCAAGAAAGCATGCACAAGGAAGGCCACATATGGAGGAATAACAACACACATGCATGGGAGGAAGACCTAATGTTGGTAGGGTTAGGGTTTTGGTAATTTTTGGTAAGGAGGCTTAAGATCCCGAAATGTATAAATATAGATACGCAGGTATCATATAAAGGTTGGTTGTTGATGATTGAGTGTTATATATTAGGTTGGCATTTTCTACAGTAAGTTTATTGTTTTGTAAAGGTTTGGGTTCATATAGCATTCCATTAGAATAAGGCATGAATGGAGCATTATGCAATACTGTTATGTACCATTTTTGTAAGTTTTTGAGCAAGGAACGAAAGGGAGAAGGTAGATCTGAGGATTAGATTGCAGGCTGTGGAGCCTGGTGCAATCTAGTTCTCCTCATATAGATCTTACCAATAAGAAGGGAATTGTAAGCACGCGACACCGGAAATGCATAACTACCATAATAAAAGAGCTAAGAGACAAATCTTTGTGGATGTATCCCAGGAAGGGGTGAACCACAGTAATATCTATGTAATGTGATGAATGTATGTATCTCTTTACTTTCTTTTAGTAGTTCATTGTTATGCTTAATAATTGAGTTAATATATTGTTATGGAACACAAATATGTTGCTTGGGAAATAAACTGGGTAATGGAAGTGTGTACCCATGAGGAATAGGTAGATTACCTTCATAGTTAGTAGTATATGTCTCTAGTCCCTACCTCATTCTCAATCCTAGGATGTAAACACCTGAGTGTTACAGCCACCCATTAAAAGCTATCTCGGGTGAGACTGTGTAGTGCACTCTGTGTACTGTGTTGCCTTCTGGTTTACCAGGAGGGTCGATAGTTTTAGAGGATTTGTTGGTAACCTGAAAGATATGAACCTTGGGTCAACAAATCAAGTAGTAGAAGAGAGCAGTAGAAAACCAACAACTTCCATTAATGGTTGTGAGGGTGAACATGTGGATGGTTTTGTGAATGAAATATGTAAATGAAGACTATGTAAATGCATAAAATAAATATAATCTACTTCTAACCTATCCTAGCTAGGAGAAAAATGTAGTAATATAATGAGTTGAAGTCAAACTAAACTCTGTAAAATACCCCAATCAAATAGTTTTCATGAAGGTGCAAATTTAGATAACACATGCATACAAATGTATAACTAGAAAATTCTAAGTCATATTTCTACATACATAAAAAAATCATATGCTCATGACATTAAGTATGAAAAAGAATAAAAAAACTACAAGAGTAACATTTATTGCATCAGAAAAGTCTATAAGAAAAGCATGTTCTTACAGTCCACGTGGATGGAAAACATTCAACTAGATGTAGTCCACAACAAACAACGATACACACAATTTTTCTCTTTGTCAAAAACTGGCCCTAAGGGATTCTCAATATTAGTTACCCAAGTATTTTCTCTAAAAGTAGTTTCTCGAGTGTATAAACTATTGAGAACTAAAAATCCCCTTCAAAATGGGTCTCTTCTATTATTTATACAACTATTACTAACTCCCGAAAAGTTCTTCTTGGATTCCTCAAGAATCAGTTACAAAAGACCTTTTCAACTTCCCTTACTAGTTGTTTGACACATGTGATGAAAAAGACAAAGTTGAAAGTGATTTGAAAAAGATAAAATAAGATATAGTTAACAACAAATATGAATTTGTTTTCATGTCTTGCCTATGTTTTCTTGTCTTGAATGTAGGAAGTCCATATCTCTAATTGATCATAAAGTGAAATGACCCAGTGGTATGCCAACTCTTTGAGAACAACTTCA
Source organism: Picea mariana (assembly GCA_032191745.1). NCBI lineage: Eukaryota > Viridiplantae > Streptophyta > Pinopsida > Pinales > Pinaceae > Picea > Picea mariana. The sequence goes on from JASDQU010100358.1 coordinate 478,436, forward strand.
TGCATGTCGTTTTGTCATTGAGAGTATGGATTCTTTTTCCAGGGTGGCCATGAATTCATGGATCATGGTGTGGACTTTGGTGGGTTGAATGAGGTTCTTTTTAATCAAGTCCATCATGACCTTTGAGGACGATTTAGTTACCTCTCTCCTATTACTTCTACTATGTTTTACTTTCTCTATTCGTTATTCCATAATCAGAGTCTTTCCAAGTTCTTCCATGGGAGGGAGATGACACTTTATTGACAGGTTTTGTGCCGCCTTATGTAGTTGTGAACAAATTGTCATTGAGTTGGTTGTCTCTCTATCTACTCTCTACCCAATTTATTGGTAGCGATCTAGTGAAGAGAGATCAACCTTCCTGTCTATGATTGAGGGTTGCAGAAGCTCAACCAGTGCATCCATATTTTCTGTGATCCATCTATCAACATCGATTATTCTTTCCCAGACGGTGTTAAAATGGGTGCTTTTTACCTGCACTTGACTATGTTGTTCTATAATAGTGGTCTCTATCTGTTGAAAGAGGTGGAGGTGGGCATACATATCTATAATTGTCTCTTCTATATTTTCCCTGACTTTCTCTACACTAGCCTTGAAGCTTTACAGGATACCCTCATCTATCTTCACTCATTTGAGTTGTTCCTCTAGATCCCTAATTCTTGTATCCTTCTCTAGATTTTGATGATACAAGTTCACGACTTTAATTTTTGTTGCTATCGTGAAAGAGATGCCAGCATAGGCTATGGAGATCAGATAGTTATTGATGTCTTCCATCATTCGGGTTTGCGTGAGTATTGATATTATATTTCCCTCTGTGATTAGCACTTTCCTTATTTTCTCTTGCACAATATTTCTTGTGGTCTTATCATATGTGAAATTGTTTACATTAGGCACTTCATTTTGGTTTTAATGGGGTACAAAGCCCTGGATCTAGCCCATCAAATTGAGTATGTCTGTTGGCACATATTATTGATATATTTGGGATATTGATGTCCATATGTGGTGCATCATTTTTCCTTGCTTCTTCATATTTCTTATATCTCTCTTCCTCAAATTCCTTTTTTGTAGCTTCACTTGCTTCTTTCAATGTTTCTTCTAATGTTTTCATTACCTTTGTTTCTTTATTATCATTTCCTTTTTCTAAGGCATCTGTCTTAGTTATTTATGTTGTTGCATCATCCTTAGCCTTCTCTTAGCTTCATAGGTTTTTATTTTCTTCTTCGCCACATCTTCCTTTTTCTTGTGCATATTTTCTTTCTTTCTCCTCTTCTTTTATGTTACTAGCTATTTTTATTCTGTTGATCCTGATTGCACAGATGTAGTTGCAACATATTCCTTCATTGTTACCTCTTCTTTCCCTTTCTTCTTGGTCTCCTTGCATTGTTTTTATTAATCGATGATTCTTCTGATGGGTTTTCTCAGTCTCTTGGAAATGACTTTGTCATAATTCCTAGCGCCACAATGCACCTCCTATTCTTCACATGTGTCTAATTTATATTCCCAAAGATATTCCAATCTTATTAGAGTGTTATTTGACAACTTTCTTCGGTTTGTGCCTCCTGAATATCTATTCTCTGAAGTGGTATAAAAGTATTGTATCAACTTCATATTGGGCTTGCTTGGTGTTTGTAGATGAATAGAGAAAAATACACAATGGGAGCAAGGGCCATATATCTTTATTATATCGATTGATCATTTCCCTGACTCCATCGGTTGTCGTATGGTAAGATACTTCATGGATCATTGATTTCTCTTGGACAAATTGGGGAAGAAGATGTGGTGCTTTCATGGCCTCGTATATCATGATATACATACCATGCTCCACCAAGTACTAATATCCTATTCTCCTAATTACATCCAATTCTTTGTCAGTCATACACAAGGATGGCATGAAAAAAATGAATTTGTGCAATGGGGATAGGAAGTTCTCACATATCTTGTGATACTCCATTCTATACTTGTGCTCCTAGAGCACCTTGCAGTAGATATAGATGGATGGGTCTGTTGGCCACCATTCTCAACCCATATTTGGGTAGTGGTATGCAAAACACATGATATTTATGAGATATGAAGACATGTGAGAATCTGGAAAAGTTTCAAGTTGTGATTTTGTAACTATTGTGATAGCATTTGCTAAGTTTGCTGAAAAATTGTTAGCCTAGTTGAAATATGATCCTTTGTCTACCCAATAGTGAATCATGGGCATATATGATAGTGGAAATTTGTAGGCATATGGCTCTCGTACAACCTGAATAGAATGGCCACCATGTATTGATATGGATTCCTCGGTAATTTTGTAGGGTATCCACTAGTTGGTATTAACTTAAACTATTTATCTAGTTTGTACCAAATGTGGCACAGGTCTTTGACTGTATGCTTGAACCCACCAAGAAGTTCATTATCCATCTTTCAAGTTCCTTTCTCTAGATGATAACACTTTTCTAGATATGCGGGCTAGAATGAGGATATAGGATCTCCTTGATCATTGCATATGTACATTTTTTCTAAGTCTATGTGTTTAAGGAACTAGGCAACGACATTGACATAGGGAAATACTGCAACATGGGATGCTACTTTGTGTATCCCATATTTCTTGATGTTATTGAAAATTCTAAGCTCATGTTCGTCCTTAGCATCAAAAATGAAATTATGTTTCTTAAACATTTGAAAAATGTCACCCCATTTCAACAAATTTTCCCCCTTTTCCAAGAATTCAACTATGTTGTCATAGATTGCTCCTGCAATGTCAGATTAATACTCATGCTGACAGTCACTCCCAGAGGCCTCTATAGAAGGAATTTTTCTAGTAACCTTATTCCTTGGGGAAATATATGAACCTACAAAGAATAGATGAAATTATCACAAACAAACCATGCAATAAAACGAGCACGATTAGTTTAGATGTTGTAAACAAATAAAGTATAAGCATGAAAGGTAGATTTGTTCTATTAACCATGTGAAAATCACTGAGAGGATTACTTGTATCGATGTTAGGTGGGAGGTTGTAATCATAAGTTGATAGAATTATGGAGAACATCATGGAAAATTAAAATTTAGTGGAGAAACGATTTGAAAAAACTATACCATTTGGTTAAAGGTTATCCTAGTTAATGGTTGAAAGTTCAAGACCAAAGAAGTTCATAGGAATTGCTCCAATGTATATCGAAGGGGATTATGAAAATTTCTTCGGTGTAGAATGAAGGAGTTTGCTCGAAGGAATATGAACACAATGAAGAAGATTATGTAAATTATTTTGATTTAAACAAGAGGCATTATTGCTAGGTCCTCTGGTGAAACCGGGGGACTTTGTGTGAAGAGCTCTTAATGGACTAGAGAAAATTGTGCCAAGTCTATTGGTTTCCACTGGCATATATTTCATAAATATTTTTGGTGAATCAATGGATTTAAATTTAAGTCCTCCAAGGAGAACCGATGAATTTTAAGTTAACTCCTCTGATGAGGACCAGAGGAGTTCTCGTTGAGTATTCTTAATGGACCGGTGGTAATTGTGCAAAAGTCTCTAGTTGGACTAGAGCAGTTCATGTTAACCTCTCCAGTTGCAACCAACTTATCAAAATTTAATTAAGTCTCGAACATGGGATTTATTTCATGCTCAGGGGTCAAGTGCAAAGGGTGCAGGAGGTAAAGTCTTGGGTTTCATACTTTGAAATCTTTCAACTATGAGAAAAATGTTTAAGAGCATTGGGATTTAGAGAATGTCATTTTGTAGAGTCAATATTTTTTATCCCCTATGACTAGGGTTGTGGCTAAACCAATTCTTCTAGGTGAAACTTTCATAGGGAACCGACAACATGGGGCTAGGTTAAATCAAATTTGAGGTAGGAGGGTGTAGTTATGGCCCCCGGGAATGATACAAGCTATCGTATGGATGAATAGAGGAATGATAGAGGATGAAGGGTGAGGTAATAGGGGTTTGGTGTGGATCCTGTCATGGAGCTTCATCAAAGAGACCAGAGGTTCCAAGGGAATCGATCTAAATATGGGAAGAGTGGTTGATATTCGTAGGATTGGGAAACAATTTTAATATAACAACTAAATAAAATGAAGCGCTAAACCTACAAATGTCAACCCTAACTCTTTATCTTGTGTAAGAAATAATTGTTGAGGAAATTAGGGAATAGCTGGAAAATATTCCATGTGGGTAACCATCAGTGATAATAATGAGAGAAATTGTGGTCTAAAATATTGAAAGGTAGAGGATCTTGACCCTTGGTTCGCCAAGTCTCTTGGGTGATTGAAACAAACAATAGTTAAAATTTTTGAAGGAGAGAATCATTTTATAGCCATTGAGAACATTTAATGTGAACGGAGGGTTCTGGAAGATCGCACCTAGGGAGATGTTGAGAATGTTTATGATGTGAGTCATAGGTGTTAATGGGAAGGTCCCTGGTGTAAACTGGAAGACATGGTATGAAAGTCTATGGTAATCACCAAATATGTTAATATAAAGTACATCGGTATAACTCCTTCAACCTGATGTATTTTGGAGGAGGAGATGGGAAATCCCCTAGTTCGATCATAGGAGTTTGTAATAATTTCTCTATTCGAACTGGAGGAGTTAGAAATAAGTTGTGCAATCATTGGTTCAATGTATTGTTTCAGATGAATTCGAGGGAAGTGCTCTAATGAGCACCGGAGCACTTGAAGAGAACTCCTCTGGTGTATACACCAAAAGAGTTTACAAGAACTCAATTGATGACCAAAGATCATCCTAAAAATTTATATAAGTGTTGAGAATAAATATTCTATCCCAACCAAACCAAGAATATTAAAATAGATTGCTTAGAGAGGGGTAGTCAACAATCAATATCAAAGAAAAATTTCAAGCCAAGAATTTTTTATAGGTTAGAGAAGGGGGATCCATTTTCTTGGAGAGAAGCTTTACAAGTAAATGTACAAGAAAAAAAAGGTTTTTTATGCTTGGCACAAAAAATGGTGACACGCTGGTAGAATCCATGAATCTCTGCAAAGTGGTATCCAAACATAAAATTTTGAGAATAGAAGCACGATGATGCATGACCTAAGAGAGAAACAATAGGTCCCACAGTTTTTCAAAATGAAGGTGTTGATGAGACAATATTTTTATGATACAAAGAAGAAGTTATAACCATGCCCAAAACATATTGATTACTATGAAATAATTTTTTCAAAATGGAATCAGTTTCAGGAAGGAAAAAGAAGTACAATGGTGAACTAAGATGTCATGAATGTTGAAAATACAAGTCGATTATGCATTTCTATGGTCTTTATTCACTGCTAGCAATCGTCCATAGCCCAGACAAAGTCACTCCAGTGTCACAAAACTTTCTCCATTGCCAGTGAGCATCCATAGCCTTAGAAGAGATACTTGCATGTCCCACATGATCTGGAATTTCTTTCTACAAGCCTTTACCTTTTTATAATTTGATTATCTTATATTTAGAGAAAGTTGGATGGGAGGATTCCAATCTTCCTTTAAATGCATGAGGGATGACACCTATGAAGGTTAGATTTTTCAATTTGATTATAAATGAGGAAAAAAATTGAGTAACATTTATTGGACTACTACAAATGCCTTTTTGAAACCATTTTTCTTAGTTCATACAAACACAAAAAAATATATTCTTAAACACGACCCTTGTCTCCTTTACTTGTCATATGTTTTATCTTCGCAGTAGATAACACTTAAATATTGATGAACTGTCGGTGCTAAGTGATCTATTAAGTTAAGAGAAGAATGCTCGTATGATGATAAACTATGTTTCTCTACTGGGTCTGACTTGAAGTCATGAAAAACAATTCTACACAGTTAGGAATGAAGTTATGTCTAGAATCCAAGATTTTGACACCAAATGTGTTACACTTTAAGGGATATTTAGATCCATGCCATAAACAATTCAAGAGGTTCCGAGTCACAATTCTCAAGACAGAAAATAAAAACCAAAAAGAAAACAAAATGCAAAGCATAAAATCAAAAGTAAGAAATATGCAAAGGTAAAGCAAAACTTAGAAGAAGAAAAAAAGAAAATTCTTTATTTATGCATAAGGTAGGAGCTGCCTCAAGGGCTAGCTGATGTATTGTTTCAGGATTTGTCCATTAACTGGGAGGAGGTTTGCATCCCCTTCAATATTCTGCAAATAGTAGGTTCCTTAGCCAATTTTATCTTTAATCACGAAAGGGACAAGCCACAATTGCTGAAATTTTGAGTGCTTTCATTTATCTTCATGTGTTTTGTCCCATTTGAGAACAAGGTCGTCGACCTGAAATTATTTATCACCAATAGAATTTTTATCAAACCATCATTTAATGGTCTGTCAGTGGGCTTCAAACTTGGTTGTTGCTTTGGCACGATTCTCCTTTGGGTTCAACAAAGTATCGATGTGTCGTTGGATGATGAGACATTCTCTCTTGCGAGACTGTTGGGTAAGTTGGAGGGAGGGAAGATAAATATTTGAAGGAAGAATATCCTCTTTCCCGTAGAAAAGGAAGTAAAGAGAGGTCCCTATGGAAGCCTTGGGGGTGACATGATCAACCCAAAGGGAATTGGTAGTGTGTTATGCCAATTTCTTTGTTGGTTGACTATAGTTCATTTTAGAATGTGGATTAGGTTTTTGTTTGTAGAGTCAGCCAAGCCATTCTCTTCAGGGTAATAGTTGGCTGCATATTTTAAGGTGATCCATTTTTCTAAATAAAAATTAGCCAATTTAAGCCACAAAAAATACGTTTCATTATCAAATACAAGAGAGTTAGGCACTCCAAACCTAGTTATGATTTGTTATTCAAGAAAATTCATTACCACTTCACCATTCAATTTGGTTAGTGGTATTGATTTAGTCCAACATGTAAAGTAATCGGTAGCAATTACGATATACCTATGTTGCTTGGATGAATGAGGGTTAATCTCACTAATAATGTATATCCCCCATTGTTCGGAGGGTTGTTCAATAACAATAGGCTGAAGTGGGACACCTACTATTTTCTCTCTTCCAGTTGATTTTTGGCAAGTGTCACGGCTGTGAGAGTAAGCATAAGAATCCTTAAACAATGTTGATTAGTAGTACTGAATCTTAATATTTTGTGAGTTTTGTGTCTCCTGAGAAATGGCCTCCATTTGGTCCATCGTGCAGGTCTTTAAGGACTTTATCAACATCTTTATTTTCAAGACAACATAATAGGACTCCGTTGTAATTTTTCTAAACAAGATATGATGGACCAATTGATATTGTGTTGATTTCAACCTTAGTGCTCTCTTTTTATTGGCATTGAGATGGTCTAGAACTATACCATGTTGAATATAGTAATTGAGATCATTGTAATAATAATTCTCAACAGATGGAACTTATGGAACTTGTTGCATGTAGAGGGTTGGCTTCTCTTTCCACCCATCTTCTTCTTGATTTTTAACATTTATGATCATGGTTGCTAATTTACAAATACCTTGATATTTTATGATATTTTCTGGTTCAAATTCAAGGTAATACTCTTGTAAGGTGGTCATCCAATTACCTTGTCTCTCACCCATCTATCTCTATACAAAGAGATATCTGACCTCCATGTGAGGAACAATCACTTTGGTATGGTTCTTTAAAATATATTATCTAAACTATTTGATGGCTTTGTGGACAACAAAATATTGCTTTCCCATCGGTGGGTAATCCAGTTCATCACCTTGTAACCCATGTTGATTTTTTGGTAGCTGCAGGGGGTATTTTCCTCCTAGACAACTTTTATTAGAGAAGAATAAGATTCCAAGAAGTCAAAGGAATACCATTGAATAGTTGAAGAACACCCGAAAAAAAATAAAGTGAAATAGAAGATGATAGAAGAGAAGTCTACCAACATGAAATAATAATAAAGCATAAATATAATTTCCAGGAAGAGAAGTCGGCCCATAGACATAATAAAGTAAATTTGAAGATCCAGAATAATAAGTCATCCCCAAGAAGGCATCGAGATTAGTATAAATACAAGTTTCATTCAGTTCATTTATAATATCCACATAGTTCTCCTTCTGCAATGAGCATTAGGCAATTGCAGCTACAGTGGCAGCAAATTCACTATTTCTAGTCTCTAGTTCTCTTGGAGAGTGTGCCCCACTTGGGGAAGGATATTCTTGGTGGCTCTTGGTGATTTCTCTTGTGCACTATCTCTGGAGAAGTTTTGCTAAGGTTGTGTGGTGCTTTCTAGTTGCTTCGTGCCAATTACAGTGGCAATCACAACTATAGTTGCAGTTGCAGTTGATGTTACTAGTTTCCAATTGTGTCAATTCTATGGTGCGCTATCTTTCTCTAGTGATGCACCTATCTTGCACCAGTTCTTGGTGCTTCTTAGTTGTCAACCCTCACTAGGGTTTGACAAGAAGAAGATAAGTATTCGTTATCAAGGTTTCTTCATTGTTCATTTTCTCTTGTAAATAGATCTTGTTCATGGTTGTATTGGAATATTGGAAAGATTCTCTCTAAAAAAAGTTGGTTGGGTTTTTCCCCTGAGTTTTTGGTTTTCCTAGGATAAATCTTTGTGTCTTCTTATGGTTGTTTATCTATTTCTTATATATTTCATTATTTGATTATTGAATGTTAAAAGAAGATAAAAATTTTACGTTAAATCTAATGTTAACTAAACTAATAAAAATATACCATAGTATCAGAGTAGGTTTCCTTTAGAACAATCTAATTGTTGGAAGGAAGACCGTGAGATTTTCCACATTACTGAGATTTGTCGTTGCACGTGCAATTTGTTGCTGCACATTTTTCATTGTCAAGCTCATTGAGAACTTATTATAAAATCAATTGGGATGAAATCCATCACTAATCAACTCTCCCTACTCTAGCACACCTACTACACTTCTCATATTGACTTTCCATCAAGAATTCAATTTTAAGGGTTTTAGGCTTGTTGATATTTTCCTAGAAATTGAACCTTCTGATTCACATTTCTAACTTTTTCTTATTGATTTAATGTCTTACATTAAAATACAAAGTTGGATGGTGTACTTGTACATAATATGAGGGTGCTTGCAGGAGACGTACACATGGAAAAATGTAATTTGTCCAAGAAGTGGCATTTTATCCAAAGGGATCTCAGATCTAATGCACTCGGAGGAAGCCCAAGAGTTGGAGGCAGCAGTGACGATGTCTCCTACAATATAGAAAATCTCAAATGAAACAACAACATCTAGACAGTAGGTTTTCATATCAGGGCATGGGTGATAGCTGTGAGAGGAAGCTATTATGAAGGTTGTAGGAGGAAACATATTATATGGTCTCTAGCTGAGACATGGAGAAGACTATCCAGACATAGATTTTTCTACATGATCGTACACATCCATGTAATGAAGGAGAAGAGGATGAATTCAAAACCTTTTGGCAAGGAAGGTACTTTTGTGGGATATAGAGTATCTCATATGGAGATTGATTGTACAGAGAAGAAGGCTCCGAAGATGATCGTACAGATCCCTCTAGTTCAATTGATCACTCTTCATATCATCAGGAAGAATCACTAGATTGTTACGAGGGAAAAACTCTCTATGGCTAGGGTAAACCACAACAGACAGGTATGAATGCAGAAATCAACTCAATTCCAACATATGCTATATAAAATAATGTGCAAGTGAGATAAGAAAGAGGCCTACCTCATCCAAATGTTTGAAGATGTTCATCATTGAGCACTTTGACCCAAAGCTCTGTACCTGCAACAAGTTCTCGACAAACAAGCAGAGCAAGAATATAGTGATAATATAAAAGGATAGCACATTAGATAACATAATCCATCAATAAACATTACAAACATGCACATGGATAATAATCATATATTTTCACGATACCAATAGGATGGGAAAGGATTATTTCTATTAATAAATGATAAACAGAAGTGATAACATTACAAACTTCTGTGTCAGCATAGTTCAAAACCAAGAAACTAAGTTCCTTCCAGTCGGGCCTCCACCACTTCAATCCTCCACCAAAGGCAAGCTCATAAAAGGGAGATAATGAGGGTCTCCCAAAAATAAGGGAAGAGCTTGGGGGTTGAACACTATGTTTAGACTTGAGGGACAAAGGGATGCAGACTCAATATGAAGTAGTAATTTCTCTAGAGTAACTTTTATCTCAAAGTTGAATGCTTTATCCTCTTTTCCATAGCTCGGAATTGGGCTCTTATAGACTTCATTAAAATGCGACTGAAGGGACAAGTCATAACGTTTTCAGTATATGGAAAGCCAAGGATTAGAGATATCTTGTTGTGACGTGGAAACTTGACTCATTTTTTGTATTTTCTGGCACAAATCCTGATGTACATGGGCTGTAGTGGAGAATCCAGCATATACACATGATGTATATTAGATAGGGTGCGTATATGTGGAAAAATATGTATTTTTATCTATGGATTCATAAAAAAGGGATGACAAGTATGCATAGGTGTTGACGGGTGAAATCGACCGTCCGTCAATTGAGAGAGTGGAACCAGTCTGGGGTTGTCTAATAACCCAAGCCGTTTGGAATGAACCACCCTGACGGGTTTAGCGGCTCCGTTGGTCGTTCTAAGGTCCTAAGAAAACCAAAGAGAAAACTAATCTAAACTAACTAATCTAACTAAAACTAAACAAAATAAACTAAAACTAAATAAAACAAACTAAATAAATGAAATATAAGAAACTAAACTAACTAACGATAAAACAAACTAATACTAACTAACAATAAAACAAACTAATACACTAATCTAATTAAAACTAACTACTAAGCAAACTAACTAATCTACTATTTCTATATATACAAACTACTAATTACTACTATACTAACTCTACTAATTAATTATCTAATTACCAATTGCATTATAACTTATTCACAAATATACAATATCTACAACTTGCAGATTTGAATAAAACYTGGAAAACTCATTTGCTTTCTRCCCTAAGACAGAGAAAGATATTTTTGTTGATTTTATGATTTTATAAACAAGAAATWAAACTTACTGAAATTAARCAATCTAATATACTAATTCTACACACATATCTAACTAAAMTTCTATCTAAACTGAACTACTAATAACATACTAAGCARACAAATGGCAAACTGATCTAGAAACGCTCCAAATTTGTCCTGTGTATGATGACTGTGCTAGCAGGTCGGAGGAAGGAAACTCGCACTGGGTAATCCAAAAGCTTCTCGTAAATGATAGCTGCAATGCTCTTTGAGTTTGTTTACAGGACAAACAAGACATAAAAAATCATAACAATTATACGATTTATAAATCTCTGCAATAAGGGAAACTTGTTATGCAAAAACTTATACTTAATAATTCATCTTATGAAGAAGAGAAATCTGTCATTCACAAATTGAATCAAGCAATTACTATGTTTTTAAATACTGGAAGAAATCAGATATGGATTATATTGATTAAATTATATCATTTGCAAAACACTAAGGTAGCTAAAGTAGTCATTAACCAAATGCAAATAGATACACATAAACATAAAACAAAATATTGATATTATGAAAAGCTAAAGCTGTAGCAGAATATCAAATTATGTCTCAGTCTGTATTAAAATTCCATATCCTTGTTCTCCCATGAATGAGGATGTTATTATTACAAAAGTAATGAGTATTTATAAGTTTTTCCACAGGGTAAAACCTCCCTGTGGAAGTTATCAAACTGTTTACATAATCTGGGAAGATATTCCCAAGATCAACTAAACTAGGAAACTAAAATAAAAATAAATCATTCAAATATCCTCTAAACTGTCCATCAAATCCCATGCAATTCGAGTTCACCTGAAAAGGATCGAAAATAGACAAGTTAGAAGACTCTTTTATTAATAAAATGATTAAAATTAAATTCTATAGACTAGCTACAGAATCATCTGATTATGTAGCTAGCCTAAAATAAGATACAGAATCAGAATTGAAATTAAATGAAATCTTTTAAGAAATTCCATTCAATTTACATCCAACCATCATTTGAAAATGAATCATGAATTGAAAATGATATTCTATTATGAACTCAAACACGATCAACTTCATTAACCGAATACAGAGATAGAAATACTCTGTTTCGATTATACTCATAAATTGGGTAGACAGAATCAAAACCAAACAGTTTTAAAAATCATTTCATATCCAATTTAAAAGTAATGCAATCAAACAACTCACAGGCAAACGTTGTGTTTTCCCAACAACAAAAGATACGATCAGATCGAAACAAAACCGTTTTAAAATTATTATAGCTGTCATGACATCAAACGATTCATGCCATAAGCAGATTAATTCAAATAGGTGCTAGAATCAACTCATATAAAATTGCAACCAGATCGATTTGACTTTGATCACAATCATAATAGAATCGACAATGTGATAATTGGTTATTGCAAAATGGGCAAATAAACTTGACTGGTATCGAACGAAATCATTAATTTCAAACAAATCATGACTGAGTTTAACATAAAAATAAATCGTGAATCCGGGTATAACCAATCTCGTTCTATAAATCAAAATCAAACAGAGCATCCATCGCAATACAAATCCAACTCATAACATGGTCGAACTAACAGTACTTCAATCAATGTGAATTAACAGCCTGTGGTTCAGCATAATCGTTAAGCATCAAATCCATCCCATGATTTGGGCGTGTTTGTACCAGCTTAAAATAAAAAGCAATGTTTCCGAAGAAACAGAATCACATTGGAAATGATCCGAGTTGTATTCCTGTTGCTTGAAGGTCATATGGCACAGCGAAACCGTAATAATTAACCTCATCAAAATCGTTGCCAATCATAACGTATGAATTATAATGAAATCGAATCAAAATGTGCTGATATTCTAAATTGAGTATGAGAAGCATTTCCCGTCTATAATAGATACAAACAAATTCGATTGACAACGAAGAATCCATTTTAACTCAATCAAAAAAATCAAATCCATACTAAGATCAATCAAATCAATGAAAATCTAAGAGAGACTAAACTGGGAATGATCGGAAAAACAAAATTTCATTTACTCAAAGCAAAGTTATGCACGCAATGTAACAGAGCCATTCAATGATGTGAACACAACTATTTGAAACTGAAATCAAATCGTTATATAAACCTAGATTATTTACAAAAACAAATGATATCAAAACATACCTATGTAATGACGAGGCTACTCAATTATGCCAGCTTGGAATTTACAACAGTTGTGGCTGATTCCACATTTTTAAACAGGATGGAGTCGGTCGTCTTTTGTTTCTTATCTGTCGCTTGTAACTTGGCCTTTTGACTGGTTAGGATTGCAATCTGGTCTTCCAGTGACTGAATCTTTGACTGGAGTATTGAAACATCATTATAATATCACTCTAACCATGAATTGCATTGATCGCAGGGTGACAGAGCAGGAGAGGGTTTGGGCAAATGACCAAGGGTTTCACAAGGCAACTTAATTCCTGGGTAGTTAGGGTCGTCCTTTAGACAGGGGGTAGGTTTGATACAAAATCATATGAGGGTTCGGCACACAAACCTTGCAAATAGGGGTATTTGTCAGCCAAGAAACGCTCCACTTCTGAATCAGAGTCCTCACTTAATACGTTAGGGTTTGGCTCGACAGGGGGTTTTGGCTTGTTCCTTGCCATTCGTGAAATCAAACGGGCATTCTTTTTCCCTTTGGCGTTTGCAGTGAGGTTTTCCTTGGGCTTTTTGCTCATAGGATTAACAGTCTCAACACTCTTAGACACAGTGTGGGGTAAGTTGATAGGAGGGTCAGTTGAGGGTTTAGGCAGAAGGACATGATAGGGCAATGGGGGTACAACCTTGACCTCACTCACCAGAAGTTTGTCAACCTGTGTAGGGTTTGGATCCTCGAAACCATTTCGAGCAACGAAATTGCTTCAACTATCCCCGTGCAGACTTAAATGACATACAACAATAAGCTTAACAAGCCCATAATGAAAAAGGCTACTCTCATCCTGGTTTCTTTTTTACTTCTTCGACATTTTAAATAGGTTACGATGCAAATAATAGGGCATATTGAGAGAGTATCCCATAAAAACCATACGAAAACGCAGGTGGTGGAGGAACACCAGTCCGTATCGACCTTCACAGGTCACGAACTATTTTATTATCATTAATAAATCATGCCAACATTGTTTGACCAGAGTTACGGGCATACCTCTATCACAGGAGGTGATTTTGTGCGATTGAAACAACAATGTCCACGAAACTTCCTCAACCTTGCAATTCTTAAACCAACGATGTCCAGAGGTAGATAACCCCGTGGCTAAGCTGATGAACTGTTCATCAACTTCTAACTGTACATCGCATACCTTAGCTCGATAGCCATCGAAGGTCATGGAAAACTGTCAAGATACGCAAAGGTTAAAACCCTCGAAACGTTTCACAAAGGTAAGCCATCCACTGTCTACCAAATCTTGGCAGGCATTATCAAACATTAACAGAGCTTGGTTGCCATTGGGTTCAACTAGCACGACTGGTGCCATGGAGCTGAATGCATGGTAAGGGAAGGGTTTGAATTCATCAATACACAGTAACAGAGCTACCCGAACCAACAACAATGAATTGAGCCAAAAGGGGTAAGCATAAATGCGCGCATGCGAAGGTGGTGGAGTCTGCCATGCATAATATTCATTATCCAAGTACAACCACCAAATTTCATAGCTGTTCATTCCATAATAATAGTTCAACCATCGAATCGTGTGTGCAATTAATCAAATGAAAAGGTGTATACCAATACGTGCCAACAATATGCCATAGTGTACAAAACATTCGACGTATAAATCAACACAAAAATCATTATACGCCAATGTATTAATTCAAAAGTTCAACCAAGGTGCCAAAAGGTATTTATATAGTTGACAAGCCAAATTTATGAAAAGATTAACATAAGGATTATATCATATATATAAAAACAAAAATAAATCATAACCCCTATGCATTAGGCAAGTCATAAAATGCAAACCCAAAGGATCAATGCCTTACAAACTCAATAAAATCAAGTTATGCAATCAATATAAAAATGTCCAATGAGCATAGTTTGAAAGTTATTTCAGCCACATAACGATAAACAAAAGGTAAGTTCAATAGAAAATATCGATAAAAAAATCATGATAGTTCAGATAGTGATCGAAATGTGACCTCGAAAGGAGAAGTTTTCACGCTTACAGTCGTGAAAACTTAACGAAGACAAATGTACAAATGTCTCAAGAAAAGAAAGTGTCATCTATTTGAAAAATGCGATGAAAATTTGATGGTCGCAAGACATAGGTGTAGGTAGCTTATAGGATGATAAAAAAAGTTAATTGGCTGCCAACAATGGTGACACACTGGTAGAAGCAGTTATCTCTGCAAAAGGTACAAATTCAGATTAGGAGAGCCAAGAAAATTTCAACTCAAAAATAACAACCAGAAAGTCGTTCAAACATCATCATTAATCATTTTTTTTCAAGCAGTTTTTTAAAAGATGAAAACCAATAACGGTCTTAAGGTCAGCAAGTCACGATATTAAAGATAAAATCTTCGATATTTTTGGCGTGGCCACTGCTGCCAGCATGCGTCCATAGCCTCGACAGGGTTGCCAATTAACCCACTCTGACATCTATATCCTGTCAAGAAGTTATGGATCAGAATAAAGGACATTAAAGAGGTTTCTTATATATTTTTTCATATTTTCATGTACCCGACATTGCTTCACTGCTAGCAGGCCTATTCAGTACCCCGACAAAGTTGTCTTGGCATCATGCATGCATTTACCCGCTGCCAGCAAACCTGTTCAGCATCTCGACGGGTTTACAAGCACTTCCCACAACTCTTATTTATAATTTTATTTTGTTTTCTTCTTTTGTAAATAGCTGAGTGGGGTGACGCTGAAAGTCTTGATATTTTAACATATTTTTTAGACCTCATCAGAATTTTTTAGCATTGTCCTTTATTCAGGTCCAAAGATGTTTTATAAACAAAACAACTTCCTATGACAAGGAGACATATTTTGAGTCATTCCTTTACGGAAAAGGGACAGCATAAAAAGATAATAGATGATCATGACCAACTTTGCTCAGAGATTGAAATCAACAAACTTCTTTCAAACAACAAAATTTTCCAACATAGATATCAGTTTCAAAGATATATCATTGATGTTTGTACAAATCTTCAGAAGTTATTTCAGTGAAGAAATTTTTTCTATTGTCTTTGTCTGAATAGCTCAGTGTACAGGTATGTGTATGTCCAAAAACACAAACTGATCAATTCAAATCAAAATAAAAAAAGAAAACGAAAATTCAAACAAAAAAATGAAATATTTACATAATATACAAGGGTAGTTATCAAGCAAAGTATCTCTTCAGGGCTTGGCCATTCACTGGATAGGTGTCAAGCTGCCCTTCAAGATTCTACAATCGAAAGGAACTAGGACCCAACTTTTTAGCAATTAGAAATGGCCCAAGCCATAAGTTTTGAAATTTTGTGTGCTCACCCTTTCCTTCGTGTGGTTTGTCCCATTTTAAAACGAGATCGCCTACTTCAAAATTCCCATCAGAAGTAGAATTAGAATCGAACCAACTTTTAATCAATTGTTGATGTTGATCTAACTTACGCTTAGCTTGGGATCTTACTTCTTCCAACTTCATCAAAGCATTAATTTGGCTTTCTAAAGGGGGGCAATCTTCTTCTTGGACTTTTTGTGACAACTGAAGCAAAGGAAGAAGAATGTGAGGTGGCAGAATTGCTTCTCTGCCATAAAAGAGAAAAAAGGGGGAGTTACCTATAGAGGCTTTAGGTGTTACCCTATCATCCCACAGTACGTTCAGTAGTGCATTGTTCCAGTTCTTGTGATTTTCAGCCATGGTTCTCTTAATAATTTTGATCAAGTTCCTGTTTGTTGATTCTACTAATCCGTTTCCCTGGGGGTAGTAACTAGCAGAATACTTCAGCTTTATTCCTTTCTCCAAAGCAAACTCAGTCATCTCAAGAGAAGAAAATCATGAAGCATTTTCAAAGACTAGACAATCAGGGATACCAAAACGAGTGATAATATTCGAGTTTAGAAAAGCGATTACCTGACTGGTGTTGACAGTTCTTAGCGCAACAGCTTCAGACCATCGAGTAAAGTAATATGTGGCTGTCACAATATACTTGTGTTGTTGCGAGGATGGAGGGTTAACAGGACCTATGATATCAAGGCCCCATTGCTATAAAGGAGAATCTACTAAGACGGGTTGCAAGGGAAAGGCTGGTTTTTGCAGTCGCCCTAATGATTTCTGACAGATGATACATTTACGACACAAGGCATGGGCATCCCTAAAAAGCGTGGGCTAGTAATAACCAGCTCTTAAAACCTTATGAGCAGTGGTATCACCATCGAAGTGACCACCAGCTTCTCCTGCATGCAACTCTAGCAAAACTTTTTCTTCTTCATCTTTTTCGAGATAGCGCATCAGTACGCTATCAAAATTTTGACGAAACAGTATACCGTTAACTAGATGAAAGGAGGCAGACTTTAGTATCAATGCTCTTCTTTTGGCGGGTTCAAGGTGACGGGGTGTTGATCCATGTTCGAGACAGAATCTAATGTCGCTGTACCAAGGACTTATGAGGTTTTGTGTGCAACAAATCAAACTTTGATCGCTTTGTCCTAGGTTTGACGTATCGCTATCTTCTTGCTGTCCTGTTTCTGAATCAACAACCAATTTAAACAACCCTTGGCCTCTCACAATCTGAGCTAGGGTGCTCTCTAAGTCATACTCCTACAAGGAGGTGACCCAGTTATCTCTCTTCTCTCCTAACTCCTTCTGTACTAACAAGTTCCTTACGACAGGGTAGGGGACAACGAATTTTGTCCTTGACTTCAAAAGATAGGACCGGAAATGCTTAACTGCTTTGAAAACAACGTAGGCTTGTCGATCGATCGCTGGGTAGTTAAGTTCAACACCTTTGAAAGCAGAGCTCATAAAGGAGATGGGTACTTTGTTGTCATTGGAATTCTTCTGAGTTAAGACTGCATCATAGGAACTATCAGAGGCAAAAGTATAGAGTTTAAAATCTTGAGAGAAGTCAGGGCTCATGAGAGACAGAGCATCTATTATGGCCTGTTTTATGGCATTAAAAGCTTGATTTTTTGTGGGTCCCCAGTGATATTGGGTGTCTTTCTTAATCAAGTTCTGTAGAGGCCTGACCATTTCGGAGATGCTGGGGACAATTCTTCTCACGAAGTTAATCTGGCCTAGGAAAGACTGCATGGACTTCTTGAATGTAGGAGGGGGAATTTTAGCGATGACTTGAGTCCTCTCGGGGTCAATAATCATCCCATCACTAGACATAATGAATCCTAGTAATTTACCCTGTTCTACTGCAAAGATGGACTTTTTGGGGTTCAAGGAGATGCTGTATTTACGACATCGTAGTAGAATGACTCGTAAGTGAGCTAGATGATCGTCTTTGTTTTTAGAATAAATGGTCACATCATCTAAGTAAAATACGATGGAGTGATTGATTAAGCCTCGAAAAGAAATGTCCATTGCTCTCTGAAAGGTAGCACCAGCATTAATCAATCCGAAGGGCATTTTGCAATAAGCATAAGTGCCCCACGGGGTACGGAAGGTAGTTTTGAGTTGGTCTGGTGGAGACATCAGGACTTGATTGTATCCAGAGAAACCATCCAATAAATATAGCCTCTCGAAACTAGATACATGTTGAAGGATCTATTCCATGGGTGGGACAGGATAATTATCTTTATCAGACGCTCTATTGAGGTTTCGAAAATCGACACAAAGTCGAATTTCCCCGTTTTTCTTCTGAACTGGGACAAGGTTGGACACCCATTGAGTGTTCCTAATAGGAAAAATTATTTTAGCACTTAGGATCTTATTTAATTCTTTTTGAACGGTTGGTTCAAGTTTAGGGTGCATTTTCCTCAGTTTCTGTTGGAAGGGTAAGGTTTGGGGCTTCATCAGGATGACATGCTGTATGATATTAGGATCGAACGTTTTAAGATCATCGTATGTCCATGCAAAGACATCCTTAAACTCTTTAAATAATTTAACAAAAGAAACTTTTTCTTGTCTAGAACATACCAATCCTAGATTAATATACTGAGGATTTTCACTAGTTCCTAAATTGACTTTTTCATAAGACAACGAGGAACTATTGGTTTTACAATTGACCGTATTTTTAAATTTATCTTCAAAATCATAAAACTTTTCTAATCTAACTATGGATTTGGGTATGAAATTTACCATGTCCGATAGAGCTTCAGGGGATTTCGGATCAGGTATTACCATAAAATCATGCAAATTGTCGTTGTGCGTGCGTTCATCTATCACTGTGCCTTGAAAGGTTTCTTCCATGTGCAGAAAGTTAATGATTTACTGATCATCGTCAAGTACTCTCAAATTTGTGCTATTGTCAGGAATAGATGGTCAAAACAATAGCTCAACGGAGAATGCGTTTGGGGACAAGCCTTCTGCAGGAAAAAGTTTAGAGGCTACATTAGCTAGTAGATCTGCTTCAGCATTATTTAATCTAGGAATGGAATTTATATTGAAAGCAGAAAATTTATTCATTAAACTCCATACCTCAGACTGGTAACTTTTGAGATGTGGGGTAAGACAGTGTATAGAGTCTCTTACCTGCCTAACCACTATTTCAAAGTCTCCAAATACAACTAGGTTTTGAATGTTCATATCCAAGGCTTTTCTGAGACCTTGCAGTAAAGCCTCATATTCTGTAGTATTGTTAGTACATTCAAATTTTAGTCTACATGCCATTAATGTCTTATTTACTGCCGGATCGATAATGATGCAGCCTGCTCCATCTCCTTCTTTAGACTTGGAATCATCGAAATATAGACACCAAATTTGATTTCCATTGGGCTCATGGGACTGTTGTATAGAAGCTGTTGGTTGCATGTATTCTACAATCTCGGACTGTTGTTCTAGATTGTTGATAGGTGAAACCTCAGCCATGAAATTGCCGAAGAAGGTTTCCATCCCTTAGACTTCGTGTGAATCAGCAGAAGGTGTATATGGTTCGTTAGGATCGTTCAAATCTGTGATCGTGAACTTAAGGTAGTGCTCACAATTCACTCTGATCTTGTTCGGCTTACCGTTCTCTGGAAGCCATAAGTGATACCAATCTATTGCGAAGTAACCATGTAGCTACTCTGACCAGTCCCTGCTCAAAAACAGACCATACACTTCTGGAATATCCACAACAATTATATCAATAACCTGATGGACTTTTGAGTTAGACGATAATCTAATCAATACATTTTTTAGTTCGCCTATAACTTTAACATTTGTTCGATCAAGTTGTATGATTTTTAAAGTAGATGGTTCCACTTCAGTGTTAATCTTTTGGCAGATAGACCAAGGCATCACATTGGATGACGCTCCTGAGTCAACCATACAATTATGAACATTTCTGTTGAAAATTTCGAAAGTTAAAAGAAAAGGAGGTACATTTTTGCGAGTACTAGGAGTAATAGCTTGTGATTTCTTACTCGCAGTGTCTAATGCTACTTTATCTACATTATTCATATTATTTACATTATTTACATTATTTACAGGGACTACAGGAAGGCTTCCTTTATCTTGAGGATCATGATTATTTTTAGTGGAAGTCTTCTGAGGAATTTTGCTTTGCACAACCTTGTTGCCACTTGAATTACCATTCTTGTCGTTCTCTGAAATATTTTGCAACATCTCTTGTAACAAAAATGGAAACTTCAACAACTCATAAATAGAAATGTTAGCCCTTAACTTTTTAAGATCTTCAACAACATCATAATCTAAGTTGGGGTTCACATTACTCTATTTAGTTTCAACTGATTTAGATGGCTTTGGAGGCGGAGTTGTAGTGTTCTCGGTAGAAGGCTTGTTTGTTGTCTTACTCCTAGTATTATAAGGGTGAACAATCTCGAAGTTAGCTTGAAAGATGCTATCCGAGAAGTGTCCAAAGATGTTTGGAGAAGACTCTTCTTCTTGAACTGTCTCTTGTTCAACTACCTCCTGAGGAATCTCAGGAGGCATCAAGTTATCTTGGGCTTCTAGAACTGTTTGAAGGGAACATTGCAAACTTTCTATATTCAAGCCTTTAGGGTTTGGATTAGGTCGGTTGGTAGGAAAAGGCTTTCGGAAAGGAGGTTTGTAGGGTTCTTTACTCGATGAAGCTTCTTCAGTTGACTTTTTTAAGTCTATAACTTGATTCGATAGTTTTTGAACAACTTTAGTTAATTTTTCCAAATCAGAGTTTTCAGGTTGTGTTTTACTTTGAGTAGGTCTGGGGATAATTTCAATATTCTTTTTGGAAGAAGAACTAGTTTCAGTTTCGTTGCTAGAAGAGTCCTTAAGACTAAGTATGTCTTTTTCAATCTGGCTAGCCTCCTCAAAGGCTTCTAACAACATGGCCTTTTTAGATTGTTTAACCCAAATAGCTATACTTTGATGTAAAGCTTTAGTGTAGTAAGCTATTATAAGACTCTCAGCACGCATGGAATCTGCAGGGATTCGATTTTTAAGTGTCAAGAACCTTTGATTAAAATATTTAACTTTTTCTTTTGGGTTCATTTTTAAGCTAGAAAGGTCCATGACTAGGACTTCCGGAGGCTTACCATCTTTGAAATTTTCCAAAAAGCATGACTCAAAATTTTCCCAAGACACGATGGTATGGGGTTGCTGGGCAAAGTACCAAGTGGATGCATTACCCTCAAAAGTATAAGGGAACAACCTACAGACAACATCTTCATGTTCAACATTGCGGAGTCTAATGGCTAACATAAATTTTTTAATGTGATCTTCAGCTATCTGTTTTGAGTCAGGATCAAACTTAGGAAGCCACTTCTCTGGGTGTTTAAGTAAAGGGTGCTGGGCTCCAGGTACAGCTACAGCATCCTGGTCCAACCAGGGTCTGGCAAGGTTGTTATGATTTTCCATTGGGGTAGTGGGTTTGGAAGGATGGGAAGGTGAATTGCCTTCATCTGATGAGGAATCTCCTCCAGAAGAGGAAGGAGATGAGGGAGGTGGTGAAGGAGGTATCCCAGATCCTCCTGCAGTAGGATTTGTGATTGGATCTGTAGGATTCACAGTGAGGTTAGTGTCACCTAATTGTTCTCTGATATCAGAGAAGTCCAAAGGTTGACCCCACGAATGTTTTGGTTGCCTAATACAAGCTAAGGCACTATGTGTTTTGATAAGAGATTGATGAACAATCTCTTGGATGTCACCACCTGTAGGATTAGGGGTTGCTAGCTCAACTATGATCTGTGGATCGTCGGTTGAAGTAGTTGTTGTTTGAAGGGGAATATTATCGTGTGAATGGCTTCTAGTCGCTATAGGTGAGCAATTAGGGGGGGGAGGAGTCTTGCGATCGCCTCGTGCCATTAATTAATTTCAGACCCTCCTTCTAGCGCCATTTGTTAGCGGGCAAAATCGACCGTCCGTCAACTGAGAGAGTGGAACCGGTCCGGGGTTGTCTAATAACCCAAGCCGTTTGGAATGAACCACCCTGATAGGTTTAGCGGCTCTGTTGGCCGTTCTAAGGTCCTAAGAAAACCAAAGAGAAAACTAATCTAAACTAACTAATATAACTAAAACTAAACAAACTAAACTAAAACTAAATAAAACAAACTAAATAAAACAAAATACAAGAAACTAAACTAACTAACGATAAAACAAACTAATACTAACTAACAATAAAACAAACTAATACACTAATCTAATTAAAACTAACTACTAAGCAAACTAACTAATCTACTATTTCTATATATACAAACTACTAATTACTACTATACTAACTCTACTAATTAATTATCTAATTACCAATTGCATTATAACTTATTCACAAATATACAATATCTACAACTTGCAGATTTGAATAAAACCTGGAAAACTCATTTGCTTTCTGCCCTAAGACAGAGAAAGATATTTTTGTTGATTTTATGATTTTATAAACAAGAAATAAAACTTACTGAAATTAAACAATCTAATATAATAATTCTACACACATATCTAACTAAACTTCTATCTAAACTGAACTACTAAAAACATACTAAGCAAACAAATGACAAACTGACCTGGAAACACTCCAAATTTGTCCTGTGTATGATGACTATGCTAGCAGGTCGGAGGAAGGAAACTCGCATCGGGCAATCCAAAAGCTTCTCGTAAACGATAGCTGCAATGCTCTTTGAGTTTGTTTACATGACAAACAAGACATAAAAAATCATAACAATTATATGATTTATAAATCTCTGCAATAACGGAAACCTGTTATGCAAAAACTTATACTTAATAATTCAACTTATGAAGAAGAGAAATCTGTCATTCACAAATTGAATCAAGCAATTGTTATGTTTTTAAATACTGGAAGAAATCAGATATGGATTATGTTGATTAAATTATATCATTTGCAAAACACTAAGATAGCTAAAGTAGTCATTAACCAAATGCAAATAGATACACATAAACATAAAACAAAATATTGATATTATGAAAAGCTAAAGCTGTAGCAGAATATCAAATTATGTCTCAGTCTGTATTAAAATTCCATATCCTTGTTCTCCCATGAATGAGGATGTTATTATTACAAAAGTAATGAGTATTTATAAGTTTTTCCACAGGGTAAAACATCCCTATGGAAGTTATCAAACTGTTTACATAATCTGGGAAGATATTCCCAAGATCAACTAAACTAGGAAACTAAAATGAAAATAAATCATCCAAATATCCTCTAAACTGTCCATCAAATCCCATGCAATTCGAGTTCACATGAAAAGGATAAAAAATAGACAAGTTAGAAGACTCTTTTATTAATAAAATGATTAAAATTAAATTCTATAGACTAGCTATAGAATCATCTGATTCTGTAGCTAGTCTAAAATAAGATACAGAATCAGAATTGAAATTAAATGAAATCTTTTAAGAAATTCCATTCAATTTACATCCAACCATCATTTGAAAATGAATCATGAATTGAAAATGATATTCTATTATGAACTCAAACAGGATCCACTTCATTAACCGAATATAGAGATAGCAACACTCTGTTTCGATTATAGTCATAAATCGGGTAGACAGAATCAAAACCAAACAGTTTTAAAAATCGTTTCATATCCAATTTGAAAGAAATGCAATCAAACAACTCGCAGGCAAACATATTGTTTTCCCAACAACAAAAGATACTATCATATCGAAACAAAACCATTTTAAAATTATTATAGCTATCCTGACATCAAACGATTCATGCCACAAGCAGATTAATTCAAACAGGTGCTAGAATCAACTCATATAAAATCGTAACCAGATCGATTTGACTTTGATCAAAATCATAATAGAATCGACAATGTGATAATTGGTTATTGCAAAATGGGTAAATAAACTTGACTGGTATCGAACGAAATCATTAATTTCAAACAAATCATGACTGAGTTTAACATAAAAATAAATCGTGAATCCGGGTATAACCCTCGTTCTATAAATCAAAATCAAACAGAGCATTCATCGCAATACGAATCCAACTCATAACATGGTCAAACTAACAGTACTTCAATCAATGCGAATTAACCGGCTGTGGTTCAGCATAATCGTTAAGCATCAAATCCATCCCATGATTTGGGTGTGTTTGTATCGGCTTAAAATAAAAAGCAATGTTTCCGAAGAAACAGAATCACATTGGAAACGATCCGAGTTGTATTCCTGTTGCTTGAAGGTCATATGGCACAGCAAAACCGTAATAATTAACCTTATCAAAATCGTTGCCAATCATAACGTATGAATTATAATGAAATCGAATCGAAATGTGATGATATTCTAAATTGAGTATGAGAAACATTTCCTGTCTAGAATAGATACAAAAAAATTCGATTGACAACGAAGCATCCATTTTAACTCAATCAAACAAATCAAATCCATACTAAGATCAATCAAATCAATGAAAATCTAAGAGAGACTAAACTGGGAATGATCGGAAAAATGAAATTCCATTTACTCAAAGCAAAGTTATGCACGCAATGTAACAGAGCCATTCAATGATGTGAACAGATCTGTTTGAAACTGAAATCAAATTGTTATATAAACCTAGATTATTTACAAAAACAAATGATATCAAAACATACCTGTGTAATGACGAGGCAGCTCAAATATGCCAGCTTGGAATTTACAACAGTCGTGGCTGATTCCACATTTTTAAACAGGATGGAGCCAATCGTCTTTTGTTTCTTATCTGTCGCTTGTAACTTGGCCTTTTGACTGGTTAGGATTGCAATCTGGTCTTCCAGTGACTGAATCTTTGACTGGAGTATTGGAACATCATTATAATATCGCTCTAACCATGAATTGCATTGATCACAGGATGACAGAGAAGGAGAGGGTTTGGGCAAATGACCGAGGGTTTCACAAGGCAACTTAATGCCTGGGTAGTTAGGGTCGTCCTTTAGGTAGGGGGGTAGGTTTGATACAAAATCATACAAGGGTTCGGCACACAAACCTTGCGAATAGGGGTATTCGCCAGCCAAGAAACACTCCACTTCCGAATCAGAGTCCTCACTCAATACGATAGGGTTTGGCTCGACAGGGCGTTTTGGCTTGTTCCTTGCCATTCGTGAAATCAAACGAGCATTCTTATTCCCTTTGGCGTTTCCAGTGAGGTTTTCCTTGGTATTTTTTCTCATAGGCTTAACAGTCTCAACACTCTTAGACACAGTGTGGGGTAAGTTGATAGGAGGGTCAGTTGAGGGTTTAGGCAGAAGGACATGATAGGGCACTGGGGGTACAACCTTGACCTCTCTCACCACAAGTTTGTCAACCTGTGTAGGGTTTGGATCCATGAAACCATTTCGAGCAATGAAATTTCTCCAACTATCCCCATGCAGACTCAAATGACAGACAACAATACGCTTAACAAGCCCATAATGAAAAAGGCTACTGTCAACCTGGTTTCTTTTGTACTTCTTTGACATTTTAAACAGGATACGATGCAAATAATAGGGCATATTGAGAGAGTATCCCATAAAAACCATAAGAAAACGTAGGTGCTGGAGGAACACCAGTCCATATCGACCTTTGCAGGTCACGAACTGTTTGATTATCATTAATAAATCATGCCAACGTTGTTTGACCAGAGTTACGGGCATACCTCTATTACAGGAGGTGATTTTGCGCGATTGAAACAACAATGTCCACAGAACTTCCTCGACCTTACAATTCTTAAACCAACGCTGTCCAGAGGTAGATAACCCCGTGGATAAGATGATGAACTATTCATCAACTTCTAACTGTACATCGCATACCTTAGCTCGATAGCCATCGAAGGTCATGGAAAACTGTCGAGCTACGCAAAGGTTAAAACCCTCGAAACGTTTCACAAAGGTAAGCCATCCACTGTCTGCCAAATCTTGGCGGGCATTATTAAACATTAACAGAGCCTAGTTGCCATTGGGTTCAACTCACATGACTGGTGCCATGGAGCTGAATGCATGGTAAGGGAAGGGTTTGAATTCATCAACACAAAGTAACAGAGCTACCCGAACCAACAACAATGAATCGAGCCAAAAGGGGTAAGCATAAATGCGCGCATCCGAAGGTGGTGGAGTCTGCCATGCATAATATTCATTATCCAAGTACAACCGCCAAATTTCATAGCTGTTCATTTCATAATAATAGTTCAACCATCGAATTGTGTGTGCAATTAATCAAATGCAATGTGTATGCCAATACACGCCAACACTATGCCATAGTGTACAAAACATTCGACGTACAAATCAACACCAAAATCATTATGTGCCAATGTATTAATTCAAGAGTTCAACCAAGGTGCCAAAAGGTATTTATATAGTTGACAAGCCAAATTTATGAAAAGATTAACATAAGGATTATATCATATATAAAAAAAGAAAAATAAATCATAACCCCTATGCATTAGGCAAGTCATAAAATGCAAACCCAAAGGTTCAATGCCTTACAAACTCAATAAAATCAAGTTATGCAATCAATATAAAAATGTCCAATGAGCATAGTTTGAAAGTTCTTTCAACCACATAACGATAAACAAAAGGCAAGTTCAATAGAAAATATCGATAAAAAAATTATGACAGTTTAGATAGTGATCGAAATGTGACCTTGAAAGGAGAATTTTTCACGCTTACAGTCGTGAAAACTTAACGAAGACAAATGTACAAATGTCTCAATAAAAGAAAGTGTCGTCTATTTGAAAATTGCGACGAAAACTTGATGTTCGCAAGACATAGGTGTAGGTGGCTTATAGGATGATAAAAAAAATTAATTGGCTGCCAACAATAGGGAAATGGAAAAAGGCCCTTTGTGCAACATTGCAATGGTGAGGAAAATCTTTCTATAACATAGATCTAGAAGGGCCTACCCAAAATCATTGCAGTGACCAAGAAGAGACCAACATGGTCTCGTGATACTTTTCAGGATACAAAGGGGATGAAAATATATGGCATTGATGAGCCATATCATGAGGAGGATAATATGGCTCCATTGGTGAGGCAGGAAACCCCACCAAGTACCATCTCAGAAGGAGCTAGAGTTCATACGGATTCAGCCCTTAGGATCTAGTAGAGAGGAGCAGCCTCTCCAGAATAGTTCATAGGAGGTCAACACATGCAAAGTGAGCAGATGGATCCGAAGATTATATAGACTCAGAAGGAGTCAAGCTTTAGAGGGAGCATGCAGATTCAGAGTGAGCTTGATATCAAAGAGAGTTAGTGGCTTAGAGACTTTCATATAGAAATTATTCCTCCTCATATATCCAAATGGGGGAGAGAGAGAGAGAGAGAGAGAGAGAGAGAGAGAGAGAGAGATTTCTTCAAGGACTGAAAAATAGGTGCCATGAGTTGAGGAGGCTAGATAAAATATTTAGAGGATTCGAGGAGATATGAGACATCCTAGGAGGCTTCCCTTGTTTCAATAACAGAGGTGGAAATCATCAACAGGACTAGGATATTAATGTTTCCTTCATTCCGAGACTAGAAGGGAAGTTATTGGTAACTTCCAAGTTGATATATAAGATCAAGTATGCTGCATATGGCAGCATAGAGATGTACAAAGATTTATTTTTGGCCAGAAGATTCTCCCATAAAGAGGGAAAACATTATGATGAGACACTTTCTCTAGTATCCATAAGAAGTGTACACAAAGCAGCCACATGATACAAGAGAAGGAGTCTTGTGTCTTCAAATTGAAGAAGGATTTGTACGGGCTTAAGCAAGCACCCAGGGAAAGATTTGCCAGATAGGTATTTTGATGAGCTTGAGGATGGTTGTCCTTTGATAAATTGTTTCTTATAGGGGATGAGAATCTCATAGATGGGTGCAAGAGGGAGCTCACTTCAAAGTTTGAGATAAAGGATCTAGATCTGATGCATTATTTCTTGGGATTGGATGTGTGGCAAAGGCCGGATGAGATTTTCCTTAGCCAAGGAAAATATACAATTGAGATCCTGTAGAGATTTGAACTGATGGAATGGAATTCCATGGCCACAATTGTGATGAAAAATATGAATCTTTTGAGTGATTCATCTTCAGATTTGGTAGATCCCATGATGTACAAATAGTTGATTGGATCCTTGATGTACCTAGTTAACAGTGTGTCAAACATATTTTTTGCAGTGAACACCTTGAGTTAGTACATGGTTGAGTCTAGACCTGTACATTTGATAGTTGTAAAACATGTGTTGAGGTACATACATGGTACAGTTGGATATGGATTGAGATGTGTCTCAGATGGAGATGTGAAGTTACAGGGTTATACAGACTTTGAATGGGAAAGGAGTGCAGTGGACCAGAAAATCACATCAAGATGTTACTTCAGACATTAGTGGAGCTCAGTATAGCAGGGGCAAAGTATATAACAACCAGTGTTGCAAGCCACACAAAAGTGTCACTTTGGAAGCTGCTTGCAGGGTTATTTGATCTAGATTTGGAGCCAACTTTGATATATTGTGATAATAAAACTTGTGTGAAGCATATAGAGATCAAATACCATTACATCTGAGACATGGTGTAGAGAGTATCTATGGATATTTGGTACATATCCACAGATGAGAAGATAGCAGACATTCTCACCAAGCCTCTGTCTAGAGTAAAGTATGAGTACTTCATAAACAAGCTTGGAATGATGTAAAATTCCCACCCTCGTTGAGAGGAAGGTGTGTTTTTTCTCCTCTAGTCGGCTAACCCCTTTGGCCAAGGGTTTCCTAGATCAGTCATGTGAGGTGATTGAGGGGGTAATGCACTTCCATATACTAGTCTTTCCTATTCCATGGGAGGTGGTTAGGTGTGAATACAACTATTGGTAGAGGAGAAACATCATAGCATAGTTTTGGATAATATGGCGGTGACTATGTGTCAATGGACAATAGTTTTTTTCTACTACGGTGGTTTTGTACCACTGGCGGTGACTGTGTGTCATTGGACAGTAGTTTTGTGATACTATGGTGGTTGTGTACCACTGGCAGTGATTGTGTGTCACTGGAAAGTAGTTGTGTACTACTATAGCGGTGGTTGTGTACCACTGATGGTGATTTTGTATCACTGGAAAGTAGTTATGTACTACTATAGTGATGGTTGTGTACCACTAGCAGTGATTGTGTATCATTGGACAATAGTTGTGTACTACTATGGCAATGGTTGTGTACCACTATGATAGTATTTGTGTACTACTATGGTAGTGGTTGTGTACCACTATGACAATAGTTGTGTACTACTATGACTTGGTAGCAGTTGTGTTCCATTGGATGGCATTGTAGTAGTTATGTGCTACTAGTTGATTTCCATGGAGACTACCAGACCACTTGGAAGTAGTTTTGTGCTACTAGTTTATTGCAGCATAGTCATGGAGACCGTGGTGGATGATTTGAGTTATCATTGGCATGGTAGTAGTTGTGTGCTACTAGTTGATTGCAGAGAAGTTAGTGGACTACAAGATAAAGACATCATGGAAAGATACCTCCCTAGATAAGAGATAGTGTTGAGTTTTTGGTAGCTGCGGGAGGTATTTTCCTCTTGGAAATTTTTTCTTAGAGAATAATAAGATTTTGTTGGCAGCCAAATATGATTTCTTGATATTTGATGCAATCGAAAGAGATTACACTTTTCTTTAGTTGCCATCACCTCAAATCTATAGACATCCTTCTGAGTTTGGATATGATTGTTGGATTGAATCCTACCTTATTAATTTTTACTGTTTTCATTTTCGATTGTTTTATTTTTAATTCATGACTAAAAGCATGAATTAAACATAAACTTGTCTTCGATTAATAATTTTCTGCCTTAGAAATATCTTTCTACAAACCATTCATATGTAATTAAAAGGTAAATCCTTTTAAATGGTTGTTGGATCCATTTTTTTTGTGTTAATATGATTATTATTGTTTCAATGGTTTCATGGTTCATTATCGAATTGCTTGGGCACATGAAAAAATTTGGTTAGTTATTTGATATTCTTCTCACAAGTTTAATGGTCACATCAACATTCATGCCAATGAGTATAGACCTATTGTACTCATGTTTTTACCTCACCTTGTTGGCTCAACACATTAATGAACCTATTCATTACTTGCATAAGGTTTGGTACTCTGTAGTTTTAGAACTTATCATAGGAAATGGTAATGGATACAATGAACTCTCTGGTTTTGATTCCCACTTTCTGAGTTATGATAACCCTCAGGCTCGGCTATTTTCGTGTTTCCATTCTCCATTCAGACTTGTTCCTATTGCTCATCAGTTGGAAACCTAAACCCATCCCTTTTGATATCTGTTGCATCCTTTTCACAGTGGAAATGGCACCTGCGGTGCGAATCAAACCAAATGACTCATTTTTTTTGTTTCATTTTAAGACCCATAATTTCATGTCAGAGACACGGTTTTTTGGGATAATTTCTGAGCAAAC
This sequence comes from Picea mariana, assembly GCA_032191745.1. Lineage (NCBI taxonomy): Eukaryota > Viridiplantae > Streptophyta > Pinopsida > Pinales > Pinaceae > Picea > Picea mariana. The sequence continues at coordinate 509,313 of JASDQU010100358.1, forward strand.
GGTTACGAATTAGGCCAAACTGTTTAAAACCCATTTCGGAAATGGGGTCAATTACCTTCCACGTGGGCATATTTTTCATAAAYGAATCCATTTCAGAGGTAATGGGAGATCCTACTGCTAATTATTTGGAGTAAATATTTTCAATTATATATCTAAATGATTAGTAGTTTCTCTTCCCTTATGTTTATAAAAAACTTTGTTATATTTTTTAATAAACTAGCTCTGTTATCAGTGGTTTCCAATCTACTATTTTTGTAATATTAATTAATTTTGTGAGATACAACTCTATCCTGTGAGGTATGAGTATGTGATCTCAGGTTACTTTAAATATTGTTCACTTTGTTAGTGAAAGGATCTTTTTTTGGAACATAATATGGACATGTAATTCTCAGAATTGAATGGACAAGTGATTCACATTTTGGCTTTAGACCAGGGTGACACTGTTCCATTTATGTTTTTCTTTTCATATTATGGAATATTGATATGTTATGAAGCTTTAGTCTCATTAGCATGTTATGTTTCATCTTATTCAGTGCTTTAAAATCTTGTATATAACTTGTTGTTTCATATATTATATATGTGATTGTTATTTCAACTTTAATGTTATCATTTATGCTTGATGTTTAGTTTAAATATCCAATGAATGTTTCACATTGAAATTTCTTTTACTGTAATCATTCACAATCATAAGGTCACTGAATCTACATTTTTGCTACTCTGTCTTATATCCTAGTTGTCAATAAAGACCTTGAGTTTATTCGGGAGATGTTAGTACAAGCTTGTCGCAGATTTATCTCATAGGAAAGATAGTTGGAGGTTTGGATCACACAAAGACATAGACACAGTATGAAACTAATATCAGGTTAGCTTTATTCATGTTTAATTTTTGTTATTAGTTTATTTATCAAGTGAAACACGACAGTTTAAATTTGTTGTGACCATTACTCTATCCTTGTTTCAAATCATGTTTATTAGTATCTTTTTAAGTTCTTAGATCTTATATTATCAAAACAGAAAATATAAAAATATGTTCTTTCTTTATCTACTTTCGAAAACAATTGCCAAACATTGATTTCGCAAGGCATTCACCAAAAACTTGCAATTTGTAAATAATTTGTTTATATATTTCTAGAAACACTTGCAAATAATTAGATTAAAGTATATAGTATCATAGTTTTTATCTTTAGAGTAGTTTATTTCTTTTCTTTGTCTAAGGACCCTAGTTGGCTAATGGATCCATTAAACCCATCAAAATAGATTACACCAAACAGATTAGGTTAATTAGACAACCCCGATCTGGATCTATTCTCTCAGTTGACAGTGTGTCACTTATGCCCGTCAACAAATGGCATTATAAGGAGGGCCGACTGACAAGATGGCCTTGTAGAAGCCTTTATTTTGAATGTATTTAATTTCCCCATGGCTCCCCAAATCACTGTGTTGGAACATGCTTTCCACTTCTCATTACCTAATATTCCCAATGAGACAGTCTCTCGCTTGTCCAAACTCACCTTTGATGGTGGGGGGTATGTATCTGCTAAATACCACCTTAACAAGTTTTGGTGCAAATGCATCAAACATGATATTTCTGATTTAAAAGTTTTGTGCAGATTGTTCTCTTTTACTTTTAGGGGTCGGATTAAACATTGGTTTGAGTCTTTTCTAGCATATCACATTTTTGATTGGTTTCAATTTGTAGAGGAATTTTTAGATGCTTTTGAAATATATGATTACAATCAATTATGTGAAGAATTTCAGACTTTGCTAATCAATGACAATTCATCTCCAGAAGGATTTTCAACAAGAATCCATCATGTTCTCTGTAAATTTAATCTTGATGACATGTTATTTGTACTAAATCTCTTCTATGATGCTTGTGTCCCTTTCATCCAGACATGTTCAATCATGAACGACGAACCAGTTACAAATCCTATCACTCAATGGCGAGAAGAATTTTGTTCACGGGATGAGAAGAATACATCCGAAAATTTTGAACAAGCAAGGGAGGTAGAACCCATTGAAAGGGTTCTTACTGACAATCAAATTGGTTTTTCCTCTAAATCATTGTATACTCAGCCCTCGACCATCATGGAAGAATATTTGATGTTGGTTCAAGGTGAATGTCCATATTCTTCAAACTCTTGCTCTAATCAATACTTAAACTCAGTTACTGAAGAATACTTAGGTGATGAAATCGATCTTAATTATTCTAACACCCCAATGAAACTGATTAGAGATGTAGATATGCAATTGGAAGAAGAAACCTTAAACCTTCATCCTCAAATCCTACCGTATCAACATGAAAGATTAGATGTTTGTCATGAAATGTTTGAATTATCTATCATACAGGAGGCAAATCTAGATGATCATATTATGTTGAATAATTTATCACCAAAACAGAGTGAAAGTTTTAAGGAAAGTGAAGAGAAATGTCTTGAGAATACCATTGTTAAACATCATAGCTCAAGAGATTCGTTTCATGTGCTTATTTCTGATTCCTTTTACTCTTTATATCCCGATCTCTTCTTAGATTCTCATGGACTTAATACTTTACCCACAGTATCTTACTGTTTTCCACCATAATCAAATCTTTTCGATATGCCAAAATTTGGTGAAACTAATTCCAAACATAACATTTATGAAGTCGGATTTTATTCTCTTTCACTTTCATCACTCGCATGGAAAAAGGACATGCTGCAATATGATTTTACACGGTTTATTTTTGAAAAAGACAATGCACTCATTCCTATGGAGATAAAATATTCTACATTGCATATTCTTTCTTTGATTAGTTCGAATTTTAATGTTTATGCTTCACATTTTGAAACGATAAATCTTATCAAATGAAGCATTCAAACCAATGATCTAAATGATGTCATGAATCCTCTTATGATGTGTTCCCCATTGATATATCCATTTCATCAAAATCATAGTTTGCATCCTAATTTTTATGACAACATCTTTGAATGAATTGAAGATTCATACATAAAAAATATTCATAATAAAGATAAAGTTGTGCTTGCCTTGTTTCTACCTGAATATATAGGAAGTAAGTATGAAGTGATTTTTTTATATCCTCCATGTGAATAAATTAATGAACACTTGGAGAATTGTCAGGAGGATGGGGCACTTCAACCTTGGTTGATGGTTATGTCAGGTCCCCATAATCTTCACAAGTTTTCCAAACTTACTTACACTCTTCCATGCCATTATGACCCATATCACGACAAGATTGCAGAATGGTTGGAGGATTCATACATCAAGAAGTTTCAATGGAATGGTAAGGTCATGCTTGCTTTGCTTTTTGATGATGATAAAGGTAAGTATGATATATTTTTGTCATTTTTCGATATACTAACATTCTTGTTAGTAACATTTGATTTTGCTTCCATTGCAGGATTGGAGTTACTCCAATGGCTACATTGGAAGCATGACTTCACTTAGTATTTTGATTTGTTTAGTAGTTAAGGTAGGTTTAGGAATAGGTTTCTTTTAGTTTTATTTCTCATAGTTTCTCTTTGTAATAATGTAGTTAAAGGACACAAGTGGGCACACCAAGAGAACCATAATATGACTATTATCAGGGAAATCAACTTTATATTTTTTTCTCTCTACTTTTCGATGAGTATTTCTTTAAAAGCACAGTATTATCATGAAAAATTTAAATGGAAAGTAAGGAGATAAGTAAAATTAAAACTATCAATTCAACCCTGACCCAAGGTGCCATGAGTAGGACTACAATCATATTAATGAGGGATTTTTTTCTTTCTTTTAGCATCTCAAGAAGTATTTCACCTGATGATTTATGTTCTATCCTTTTGTAAATATTTATGATTTTTTATTTTCTGTTTCTTGTGTTTGGTTCTTTTCATTTTGCTTGACTTTGATTTATTTTCAAATAATTATGTCTGAGTCACCATTTCATTTGTGGAAGGGAAATCATAATTTTCATTCATTAGAAACAACTGACAACTCCTCAAAGCACCAGTGTTGTAAATGCTAAAATTCAGATCAGCAGAAGAAAATTTTTGCTCAAAATAGTGTTTATGGTTTCTCTTTAAAATTATGAGAAGACATGGTTATCATTAATAAAACTCTTAATGTTGTCCCTGTTTTAAGGAAAACAACTCAATTATACCTTTGTGTCCTCAAGATGGTTTATTAACAGTGTTCAGATCATGATGAAGGTCATCAAATGAGAAAATAAGTTGTAAAAGATCAAGTTTTGTTTTCAAATCTGGGATTTTCAGCATCACCCCGCTCTCTTGAATATCGTAATTTTTTTGTAAATTTGTAAACAAATCCTAGAGAGTTGAAAGCACTAAAAGGTGTGGGAAGTGTCTATAAACCCACTGAGACACTGAACAGGTCTGTTGGTAGTGGGTAAATGCATGCATGATGCCAAGGCAACTTCGTCGGGTTACTGAACAGGCCTGCTGACAGCGAAGCAATGTCGGGTTTAAGAAAATTATCAGGCATGTCTTTTTGGAATTGATCAAAAGTAAAGATGTTCTTTATCATGGATGGATGAATCTTGGATAGGATAGAGGTGTTAGAGTGGGTTAAATGAAATCCCTTTCAAGGCTATGGATGCCTGCTGGCAGCAGTGGCCCTGTCAACAATATTAGAGTCGATTGTCTAAACATCATTTCGCTCGTAATCAAAACCTGATACCAAATTGCATTTTTTGATAGAAAAACATTTGGCACTAGAATATGTTATTTTCTGAGTTTTGATCAGAATTCTTGACTTATTGTCAACTATTTCTTAAATTTTCATTCTTTCTGATTCATCCTAACATGAATTTTTTGGTGATGCAAAGACAACTGCTTCGCCCAGTATGTCGTAATTATTGGCAGCCAAATATGATTTCTTGATATTTTCTACAATAGAAAGCGATTACACTTTTATTTAGCTACCATCACCTTGAATCTGTAGACATCCTTCTGAGTTTGGAAATGATTGTTGGATTGAAGCCTACCTTATTAATTTTTATTGTTTACATTTTCGATTGTTTTATTTTTAATTCATGGCTGAAAGCATGAATTAAACATAAACTTGGCTTCGCTCAATAATTTTGTGACTTAGAAATATCTTTCTACAAACCATTCATATGTAATTAAAATGTAAATCCTTTTAAATGGTTGTTGGATCCATTTTTTTGTGTTAATACAATTATTATTATTTCAATAGTTTGATGGTTCATTATCGAATTTCTTGGGCACATGAAAAACTTTGGTTAATTATCTGATATTCTTCTCACGAGTTTAATGGTCGGATCAACATTCATGCCAATGAGTACAGACCTATTGTACTCATGTTTTTACCTCACCTTGTTGGCTCAACACATTAATGAACCTATGCATTACTTGCATAGGGTTTGGTACTCTGTAGTTTTAGAACTCATCACAGGAAATGGTAAGGGATACAACGAACTCTCTGGTTTTCGTTCCCACTATCCGAGTTATGATAACCCTCAAGCTCGACTATTTTCATGTTTCCATTCTCCATTCGGAATTGTTCCTGTTGTTCATCAATTGGAAACCTAAACCCATCCCTTCTAATATTTGTTGCATCCTTTTCACAGTGGCAATGGCACCTGCGATGCGAATCGAACCAAATGACTTAGTTTTTTTTGTTTTTCTTTAAGACCCGTAATTACATGCCAGAGACACATTTTTGTGGGAGCATTTCTGAGAAAATAGTTATGAATTAGGCCGAACCGTTTAAAACCCATTTCGAAAATGGGGTAATTTATCTTCTTTGCGAGCAGATTCTTCATAAACAAATCCATTTCAGAGGTAATGGGAGATCCTGCTACTGATTATTTGGAGGAAATATTTTCAATTATACATTTAAATGATTAGTAGTTTCTCTTCCTTTATGTTTATAAAAAACTTTGTTTTATTTTTTAGTAAACCAACTCTTTTATAAGTGGTTTCCAATCCACTATTTTTGTAATATTAATTAATTTTGTGAGATCCAACTCTATCCTATGAGATATGAGTATGTGATCTCAGGTTACTTTAAACATTGTTCACTTTTTAGTGAAATGATCTTTTTTTGGAATAGATTATGGACATGTAATTCTCAGAATTGAATGGACAAGTGATTCACATTTCGTCTTTAGACCAGGGTGACACTATTCCATTTATATTTTTCTTTTCATATTATGGAATATTGATATGTTATGCAGCTTTAGTCTCATTAGCATGTGATGTTTCATCTTATTCAGTGCTTTAAAATCTTGTCTATAACTTGTTGTTTCATATATTATATATGTGATCGTTATTTCAACTTTAATATCATCATTTATGCTTGATGATTAGTTGATATATCTAATGAGTGTTTCACATTGACATTTGTTTTACTGTAATCATTCATAATCATAAGGTCACTGGATCTACAATTTTGCTACTCTATCTTATATCCTAGCTGTCAATAAACACCTTGAGTTTATTCGGGAGATGTTAGTACAACCCTGTCACAGATTTCTCTCATAGGAAAGATAGTTGGAGGTTTGGATCACACAGAGACATATACAAAGTATGAAACTAATCTTAGGTTATCTTTATTCGCGTTTAATTTATGTTATTAGTTTATTTATTAAGAGAAACAAGACAGTTTAAAATGGTTGTGACAATTACTATATCTTTGTTTCAAATCATGTTTTATTAGTATCTTTTCAAGTTCTTAGATCTTAGATTATCAAAAAAGAAAATATAAAAATATGTTCTTTCTTTATCTACTTTCGAAAACAATTGCCAAACATTGATTTCGCAAGGCATTCACCAAAAACTTGCAATTTGTAAATACTATGTTTATATATTTCTGCAAACACTTGCAAATAATTAGATTAAAGTATATAGTATCATAGTTTTTATCTTTAAAGTATTTTATTTATTTTCTTTGTTTTAGGACCCTAGTTGGCTAATGGAGCCAAGAAACCCATCAGAATAGATTACACCAAACCTCTTGGGTTAATTAGACAACCCCGTTCTGGATCTATTATTTTAGTTGATGGTGTGTCACTTACGCCTGTCAATAGATTCCAAGAAGTCAAAAGAATGCCATTGAATAGTTGAAGAACACCTCAGAAAAGAATAATGTGAAATAGAAAACCACAGAAGAGAAGTCGACCCACAATAAATAATAAAAAAGTAGAAATATAATTTATAGGAAGAGAAGTCGACCCACAGAAATAATAAAGTAAATTTGAAGACCCAAAATAAGAATTCATCCCCAAACAAGTGACCAAATTAGTATAAATATAATTTTTGTCTGCTCATTTATACAACCACACAGTTCTCCTTTTGCAGTGCGCACTAGGCAGTTGCAACAATTTCACTATTTCTGGTCTATGATTCTCTTAAAGAGTGCACCCCACTTGGGGAAGGATATTCATGTTGTCTCGTAGTGATTTGTCATGTGCACTACCTCTAGAGGAGTTGCATTAAGTTTGTGTGGTGATTCCTAGTTTCTTCGTGCCAGTTGCAGTTGTAGTCACAATTACTATTGCAGTTGTAGTTGCATTTGTTGTTACCAGTTGCCAGTTATTCCATTTCTATGGTGCACCTATCTTGAGCTAATTATGTGGTGCTACTCAATTGTCAACCCTCTCTAGGGTTTGACAATAAGAATATAAGTGATTTTTATTAGGGTTTCTTCATTGTTGGTTTGCTCTTGTGAATAGAGATTGTTCATGGTTGTATTGGAATATTGGAAAGATTCTCTCTAAGAAAAGTTGGTTGGCTTTTTCCACTGAGTTTGGGGTTTTCCTAGGATAAATATTTTTGTCTTCTTGTAGTTGTTTATCTGATACTTATATATTTTAGTATATGATTATTGAATGTTAAAAGAAGATAAAATTTCTATGGTAAATCTAATGTTAACAAAACTAATGAAAATTTAACAACCCAGTGCTCATGAATGTGATGGGGCATTCATTCCCTTGCTCATCCCTTTGCATGATCACTACTGCAAGAGAATGGTCAAAAGAGAAAGTGTACAACAAAAAGTCCTTAGTATAATCTTGACTTTGTAAAGAAGGTTCAACTGTTATAGAAGCCTTGATGTTCTCAAAGGACTCATTTTAAATAGATGTCCATTTAAACTAAATGTATTTCGTTATCATCTATTGGAGAGGCTTCACAATCTCAGAAAAATATGGAGCAAACCTTCTTAAAAAATTGATCTTGCTGAAAAAGGACTACATGGACGTTTTTCTATGTGGTGGTGGTATTTGCATAATAGCCTTAGTTTGTCTAGATCCATGGAAATCTCGTATTTAGAAATAACATTCCCCAACAAAATGCCTTCTGAAACAAAAAATATGGTCTTCTTGGGATTTAAAGAAATACCATACTTCTTGCATCTTTCAAATATTTTCTTTAGGTGCTTTGGGTGATCATCTCTTTGCTTCAAATAAAGTCACATCGTCAAGATAGATCACCACAATTTGACCCATCAGAACTTTGAAAGTGATGTCCATATCCCATTGAAAGGTAGCACCAACACGTATGAGAAAAAAAGGCATTATGTGATATGCGTATGTCCCCCACTTCGTTTTGAAGGTGGTCTTTAATTGATATGGTTCTTCTACGAGAACCTAATTGTAACCTGAAGACACGTCCAATAGTGAAAACATTTCAAAGCCAGAGAYGAATTACAATATTTGTTCCATAGGGGGGAGTGGATATTTTTATTTATCGAAGTCCTTGTATAGATTATGGAAATGTATGCAAATCCTGATTTTCCCCAACTTCTTTATAACATGTACCATATTAGACACCTAGTTTGAAAGATGAACATTGAATATGATCAAGGCRTCTAGAACCATCTTCAATTCTTTCAAAATGAGTGGTTCAAGGGTCAAGTGTATTTTTCTCAACTTTTGTTGGAACGGATTGACACCTTCTTTGATTGGAATCATGTGTTGAATGATATGGGTGTCGTAAGTCTTCAAATCTTCATATATCTAGGAAAACACATAAGGGTTCCTTTTGAACAGTTGCGTAAACCTATGTTTTTCTACCTCCGAACAACAAGTGCCCAGGTTGATACACTTAGGTTATTTGGGAGTAACTAGATTCACCAAGAAATGCATCATGGTAGAGTTGTATGTCTTTGGATTCATCATTTTTTTGAACTTAGTATGAAGGTCAAACAACTTTTCCAATGATATCACATTTCTTAGGATGCAATTTGTTTTCAGCTTACTTCCTTCATCGTGGTAGTTTCAAAGATATTTTTCATGTACTTCATCATTTATAAATGAGTCTTTGAAGATGTATGAACTGGTGAGGAAATTTATGATCTATGTATCATTATTTAATACCCTCTAGTTTGTAACATTATCCAATATAGAAGGCCTAAACATGATTTCAACAAAAAAATCGTCATTAAGAGGCACATATCTAGATGTTGCATTCGCCAAAATGTCTGTCACAACAATTTGACAGTGATGTATAGATTCAATGTTAAAATCTTCAAAAGAATTAAATAGATTCCATATCTCTTGTTGGTAACCTCTCAATTGAGGGGATAGACAATGGATAGTGTTTCTTACCTGTCGGACAACTATCTCTGAATCACTAAATATTCGTAACCATTTTACCTCAAGGTCGATGTTTTTTTTCAAACCTTGGGCAAAGGCTTTGTCTTCTTTGGTATTATTGGTGCATTCAAATTCCAAATGTGATGCAGGAGCATCACCTTCAAAGTCAAAGACACAAGCATGGAGGCAAAGGAACGACATCTCAACATGATAGAGTTTGAAATCAACATTTAAATCAGAAGTAAATCAAGTTGTTGATATATTTTGAAAGAAGCATTTTTAAATATTTCTTGTTTGTAAAGTCGTATAGGACTCTAAGAATTTGTAGATACGGAGTGTTGACTCTTATCTAGCAATAACTAGTAGTTATTGTAATAGGACAAAGTAGGTAACCGCTAAGATTTGATAGGATAGGTTGCAGAGAGGACAAAGAGAGCTCGTGGAGCCAATCCTTAGATAGTTTGTTGTTTCATTGTAAAACTAGTGGGAGATAGAGATCAGTAGAGTAGAGTAGAATAGCAGAAAGATGCAGTGGAGAACTGCAATACTATGTAATTTGTTTCATGAATGAATAGAACAGACATAATTGTCCCAAATCTTGGACTATGTTCATTTTGATGCATGATTGAATCAATGTGATATTTTGTGTGTGTGGTTTATTTCATTTCATTCATGTATGATCGTTAGAGAAGTTTATCATATGAGTTCGTGATGATATTGGATAAGTTTCAATTGTTTCTCTTCTAAAACTCGTATGCAAGGTGTGAATATCGAATGCAAGGAGTGCATCAATTGAGTCTTAGAGTGACTCAGAGGAGTTCATAGATAACAAAGGAAACTTAGACCAGGTGCAAGGAGTGCACAACGTCAAGGAGCGACCAAGCATTGAAGAACCGGAGAAGAGGAATGCCAGGAGGGCGAGAATAATTTATTTTCAAGAAATCCTTCAAACTGAATTATCGAAATCCCTGAATGCAAGGAGTGCGTGGGAAATCGAAATCCTTTTAAGGATCAATCTCAGAAGGGATAGCACTTTTCAAAAGTGTTGATGAGATCCAAGATTCGGACTCGTAGGAGGAGAAAAGGTTGAAACCTTTGAAGACTAATAAAGATTCTAAGTCGGAAGAAATTAGAAGCTTGGGAGGAGGAGCGACAGTGGTCGTTGGATCACTGTGTAAAATATCAACAACTGTTTGATCAGAGTAAAGTATATGAGCCTTAGCTCTTCGCACATTCGGGAGAGAGAGCTCATCAAGGTTTGATTATTTGAGATTTCTGAAGGCCAGAGAGCCAAAGTAGAATCTCAGTCATCTGATCAACATGAACATATCTGAGCCATCAGATTGTTCAAGGTAAGATTCAAGCATCAGATCATGTAGGGTGAATCTGAGTCGTTAGATACCATGGGTCCAGGAGGAGGCAAGTTTGAAACWTGAGATTTCGAAAGCATGAAGATCTGAAGGGCCGGAGCAAATCTGGACTGTTGGATCTTGGAGGACACGTGTCGATGGGTCATGACATCCAGAGGAAGGAAAAGGTTTAAGTTTTGAAACACCAAAACCCCGAAGCGCTGAAGAGCCGAGAGTCATTGATTTGCARGAGGACACTTGTAATCAGATCATGAGCTCCAAGAAAATTGAAGTGGGGTTTCAGTTGAAAACTGAGACTGTCGAATCCCGAAGACCCGAAGTAACCCTCGTTCATCAAATCAAGGGAGACGTGGCATAAATATGTGGAGTTTAGGTAAATTCCTGAAGTAATACTCGATTGTCATATCAAGAGGACACACAGAAGAAATCCACATACTTTGCGGGGAGAGAAAAGTTGAGAGTTAAAAATTCCAAAGTCTGGATATGCGAAGGGATTGCAACTGTTGATCCTAGGAGGACACACATCAGTGGATTATAGTCTTTGTATAAAATCCAAAGAAGGAAAGGATTGAAGTTTGAGAACTCTGAATTCCAAAGTTCTGAAGTGATTAACACCATTGATTGCATAGGACATGTGTCCACAGATCATCAGTTCTAGAAGGTTGAATTACGAAAGAAAGTCAAGTTTGATATTTTAAAACCCTGAAGTCCGAAATCATGAAGTAAATATGATGCATTGATTTAGGAGGGGAGGATATCGTCTGTGGATTTGGGGAAGATAATATATTAACCATCAACTCAGACAATACCATCACGATCGAGAGATCGATGGTCCCGTAGCATTTTCGGGGACAGGAGTTGCATGGACATTAAAATGTTGAGGGTGGGCTGCAATCACATAAGGTCATCGCCCAAGTTCACATCAAGAGAGGGATTATCAAAAAATAGAACTAACAAATAGTACTCTGAGATTTTGTAGGAGAGCGAAAAGGAAGGTCGCGGGTACTATAAGACGTGCACCAGAGAGACGAAAGGGCCTGTGTTTAGATACAAAAGGAGACCATTAAGGTTTTAGAGAGTCATTCGACTCCAGAATCAAAGATCCTTGACCGACAGGTCGTGTATCCCTATAGGGGAGTAAGGGGATTGCATCAGGTGGTATCAGAGATGATATTGAGTTTTTTTGCAGACAACAGATGAAGGAGAAAGGAAATAAATTGGTATAAATTTTGGTATCAAGAAAATTTGATTTTTGTTCATAGGCATCAAAAGGTGATGTAGTGGAATCATGTCACCCATAAGGTATAGAGAGAATGCATAAATGGAAGAAGAAATGAGGTGACTCTGAATGAGACCTGATGCCATGGAAACAACGTAGAGGAGAGCACCAAAATATAGAGATATCAGTGAATCTAAGAGCAAATAAGTAGAGGTCAAATAACATGTAGCAGAGGATGTTGCACAAGATCGCTTAAAAAAAGTTGTTACAAAGATAGGAGCCAGAGAAGGAATAGAGGTACCAATGTATGAAGGCAATTTAGAAGTTGAAGAATTGTTAGATTGGGTACATGATATGGACAAATACTTTGACTATGAATATGTCAAAGAAGACAAGATGGTGAAGCATACAGTGATGATACTGAAAGGTCATGTAGTGCTATGGTGGGATGAACTCCAAGCCAAACGCAGGAGCAATGGTAAGAAAAAAATTAAAAGTTGGGATAGGATGGTAGCAAAGATAAAAGCCAAATTTATCCCGAAGGATTACCAAATCAATCTGTTCAGGAGGTTGCAAAACTTGAGACAGAAAATCTTATCAGTGAAGGAGTACACTGAAGAATTTTACAGAATGAACATCAGGGATCGATAGAAAGAGAATGAATATGAGAAAATAGCCAGATATATCAATGGGATGAGATATGAAATACAAGAGGAGATCATCATGATGTCTATTATTAAACTCGAGGATGCTTATCAAGTAGCCTTGAAAGATGAAGAAAAATTGGCTAGGAAACAAAGCCAATGAAACATAGGAGGAAATTCAAGCATAGGTAAGGGAACCAACAGAGAAAAGTTCCAGAAACTAAAGCACAAAGTTGGAAAATAGCATAGTCACCCAGAGAAAGGTGGAAGTTCTAAGAAAGGACAACATGGAGGAAGAAGTTTTTTTTCCAAAGGACAAGGAAGAGCCAAAGGAGGTGAAGTTAAATTTTATACCTGTGGAAAACCAGGGAACAAGTCTTAGGAATGTCCTGAGAGAAAGAAAGAAGGAGGTGAAGCACACATTGTTGAAGCACAGAAGCATGTGGAAGTAGAAGCAACAGAAGGAGGAAAGAACCTCATGATGAGGAAAATTATTCTTAAACTAGAAAAGGAGGTAGATGAACCAGTTCAACAAACAAGTCTGTTTAGAACTGCTTGCAAGATGAAAGACAGAGTTTGCAAGATATCATACAAGGTATCATGGTTGCATAAAGGACATCAAGTAATGGTAAGTCAACATGCCAAGTTGAATTTAAAATAGGAGGTTATAGGGATGAAATATTATGTGATGTAATTCCTATGGATTTTTGTCATATTTTATTGGGGAGACCATGGCAGTTTGACCGAAACATTATCCTTGATGGAAGAAAGAATACTTATACCCTATAAAATAATTGTAGGACACATATGTTGTTACCAATATAAGACAATGAGCAAAAGAGGGAATCTAGTTCAAGTATACTTCTCATGAGTGAGAAGGAACTCTTGAAGGAATTCAAGAAGGAAAAAGAAATACAGTTTGTTGTAGTGAGGAAGCCTAGAGTTATCCTTACAAATACTTCTATGGAGGATTTTCCTTAACAAATCCAAGAACTGTTAGAAAAATTTGTTGACATAGTAGTGGATGAGTTACCTCACTCATAGCCACCCATCAAGAGTATAAGCCATCATATTGACCTTATTCCAAGAGCTAGTTTACCAAACAAAGCAGCTTATAGGTTGACACCTAGAGAGAATGAGGAAGTCAAAAATCAAGTCCAGGAGTTGATGGATAAAGGTTTAATCAGGGAAAGCCTAAGAACATGGGCAGTACCAATTGTGTTAAGTAAAAGGAAGGATGGAGGATGGAGAATGTGTATAGATTATTGATATCATCAAATAATGGATATCATCAAATAAGAATGAGAGAGGGAATCTTTATATCATCAAATAAGAATGGGAGAGGGAGATGAATGGAAAAGAGCATTCAAGACAAATGAAGGATTGTTTGAATGGTTGGTCATGCCATTTGGGTTGACAAATTCACCAAGAACATTTATGAGATTGATGAATGAAGTATTGAAAGACTTCATAGGCAAATTTGTCATAGTATATCTGTATGACATAGTAATCTTCAGTAAGACAAAGGGAGAACACTTAAGACATTTGATATCAAATGATGTTAAGCCCTTATATTGTCTCATTACCCCTTAATTGGGGCATATTATATTAGTAATTTTATTTTATTTATGTTGTCTTTAGGCCATTAGTTGTAATTATACCTCCTAGTCTCCTATATATACCAAGGAGACATTTTCATTTTGAATCATCTTGTACTTGAACATTTAAGTGGGGTAAAAGGAGGTTTCCCCCTCGAAGAGGCTTATTATCTGAAATTATCTCTTTTTCAAGGCATTAAGTACTTTTTTTGAGGTTTTTCTATGATATATTGGTATTTGGTTCTTAACATATGGTATCAGAGCTCAAGGTCTTGGGGTTTCGTTGCTACATCTAAAACACCTTGGAATTTTCACTATAACTTTTTTTCTACAGCATTTCAGAAGAAATGTCTTGGGGGATATTTAGTAGATGGATCAAGGTACGTTGGGTTCAAAATTCATCTCCCGAGGCCTTATAATTTTGGAGATACAACCTATACAAGATAGGGTTATGGAATCATCCTGAAATGAGTCATTGCGGAATTTTTTCTATAAAAATGTTTTCGTAACATTTCAGACCTGGAAATTTGAAGGATATTTACAAAAATTACTAAGTTATCTGTGGTAAACATTTCAGCATCTGGGTCATCTTAAATTTGTAGATACACCCTGTGTAAGATAGGGTATCTGACTACTCCTATTGACTAGTCTCAAGAAGGTGTTCCAGGTAAAACAATAATAAATTCCTCCTAAAGTATCCAAATAGAGTGGGACTAGTTTCATTGGATCGTGGATAGTCTGTAGTATTGTTGGTGTGATTTTTAGAATTTTATATCAATTATTTTGTGCGGGGCATGCTATACAAGTGAGATCTCTTGGAAAGGACAAAAATCAGCAAGTTGTGGAGAAGTTACTATAAATTCCACTTGGCACATCCAATTTTGATGAGACCTATGGCATTGCAGAGAAGAAATATCAGAGAACTACATAAAAGAAAGTTTCATACCTAGAAGGTATGAAACTTGGGAGATACAACAGAAGAAATATTGTCTAGAAGAAAAACCTAAAAATCAAGGTTCAAAAGTGATACTTGGCCAACATACCACCAAAAAAGGGAACTTCTACACCAACTAAGCCTCCAGAAAATCCTAATTGGACTCTTGATGAAGGTGAATAAAT
>JASDQU010100358.1:539915-557537 GCA_032191745.1 Picea mariana
ACTATATTGCCAGAAATTGACGAGGAAGGAAAAATCATATTGGAACCTGAAGCCATCACTAACAAAAGAATTCTCCAGCTGAGGAATAGATCCATTTCAGAGTATCTCATTAAGTGGAGGAAACTACCAGCTGAAGATTCCACTTGGGAAGATGAGTCCTTTATACAGAAGCATCCAGAGTTACTCAAGCGTTGTGGACAACACTTGTATCAAGGGGAGGGGCATGTTAAGCCCTAATATTGGCTCATTACCCCTTAATTGGGGCATATTATATTAGTAATGTTATTTTATTTTTGTCGGCTTTAGGCCATTAGTTGTAATTATACCTCCTAGTCTCCTATATATACCAAGGAGACATTTTCATTTTGAATCATCTTGTACTTGAACATTTAAGTGGGGTAAAAGGAGGTTTCCCCCTAAAAGAGGCTTATTATCTNAAATTATCTCTTTTTCAAGGTGTTGAGTACTTTTTCTGAGGTTTTTCTATGCTATATTGGTATTTGGTTCTTAACAAATGATGGAAAAGTTGCAGCAAGAAAAATTGCTAATAAATCTGAAGAAAATATCTTTTATGAAGAAGGAACTCATATAATTGTGTTTTTTGATCTCTTCAAATGAATTGAAGATGGATATAGAAAAGATGAGAGAAATCAGAGAATGGCCATTGCCAAGCAACATATTTGAGGTAAGAAGCTTTCATGGGTTAGCATGTTTTTATAGAATGTTTATCAGAAATTTCAGTGGTATATATCACCCATGCTAGACACTATGAAGAAGAAACACAAGTCCTTTAGTTGGACAATGGAATCTGAAAAAAATTTCAAAGTGTTGAAGGAGAAGATCATAGAACAACCAATTCTGGTCTTACTAGATTTTGGAAAAACATTTCAGGTGAGATGTGATGCACGTGAATTAGCTATTGCAACAGTCTTGAGTCAGGATAATAGGCTAGTTCCTTATTTTAGTGATAAGTTGAATGACACCAAGAAGAAGTATTCCACATATGAAAAAGAATTTTATGCAGTGATTCAAGATTTGAATAAGTGGAGACACTACCTAATTCCTAAAGAATTTGTCTTGTATAGTGATAACCAAGCTTTGTAGTTTATTACTAGGCAAGAAAAGTTTAATCAGAGACATGCTAAATGGGTAGAATTTATGAAAAATTTTACTTTTTTTATTAAACATATTGTTGGAACTTCTAACAAGGTTGCAGATGCTTTGAGCAGGAGGAGTTTGATTGTACAGGAATTCCATGTGGAGACCTTAGGGTTCAAACACCTCAAGGATATGTATAAAGAATATGCAAATTTCAAGGAAGCTTATGAGGCATGCAAGAATCCTTTGTTGGGAGACTGAGCCCATGGATTGAATATTTGATCCAGTATGGATTATTGTTGAAAGGAATCCAACTATGCATACTGAAATGCTCAATGAGAGATAACCTATTGAAGGAGAGACACAGTGGAGGTTTAGCTAGACATTTTGGTCATGATAAGACATTTGCACAACTAATGAATTCATATTATTGGCCGAGCATGAGGGAAGAGGTGAAACATTTTGTAAACAAATGAAAACTTTGTCAGTATGCAAAAGGAAGACAATAGAATACTAGTTTGTATCAACCATTACCAATTCTAGAAAGGCCATGGGATGCAATCAATATGGATTTTGTTTTGGGATTGCCTAGAACTCAGAAAGGGAGCGATTCCATATTTGTTGTGGTGGAAAATAAAAAATGGCACATTTCATACCATGCTAGAAAGCAAACGATGCTACACAAATAGGCAATTTTTTTTCCAGAGAAGTAGTGAGACTACATGGATTTCCTAGGAGCATAGTCTCAGACAGGGACACCAAATTTGTAGGACACTTTTGGAGGAATTTATGGAAGAGGTTTGGGACAATCTTGTCCTTTAGTTCATCATATCGCCCTCATACATATGGATAGATTAAAGTAGTAAACAAGAGTCTGGGAAACGTGTTAAGAATTTTAGTGACTGAGAAAGGTCATCAATGGGATCAGATTCTGGTACAAGCAGAATTTGCATTCAACAATTCAGTGAATAGTAGCACAAGGAAGAGTCCATTTGAAATTTTGTATGGTATACAACCAAGAGGGATTACAGAGTTGAGGGATCTAAATCAAGATGACTTCAGAAGTGCTGGAGCAGAGGATTTTTCAAAAGAAATGCATAAACTCCATGACAATGTCAGAGAGTAGCTATAGGAAAGAAACCAGAAATACAAGGATAGAGTTGATCAAAAGAGGAGAGAAGTTCAATTCAATTTTGGAGATGAAGTTTTATCTCATTTGAGAAAATAAAGGTTTCCAAGGGGAATGTATAACAAGTTGAAGATGAAGAAGATAGGACCATGCAAGATTCTCAGAAAATTCGCAGCCAATGCTTATGAAATTGAGTTTCCAGACAATGTTGGGATATCACTAATATTAAATGTTGCAAACATGTATCCTTAGAGGAGAGATGAAGTAGGAGAATCATATGATCAAAAGGAAGTTTAGTGGGAAGAACAATTTCCCATAGTAGAAAAACCTCAGATGGAGAAAATCATTGAACAAAGAGATGGAAAGAAGACCAAGAGGAATACATATCGTGAATACTTAGTAAAGTGGAAAGATCATCCAATGGAAGATGCAAGTTGGGTCACAGAACCTGATATTTTAAAGCATGGAAGCAAAAGGAATGACATCTCAGCATGACAGAGTTTCAAATCAACATTTAACTTAGAAGTAAATCGAGTTGTTGAGATATTTTGAAAGAAAATTTTTTAAATATGTCGTGTTTGTAAAGTCATATAGGATTGTAATAAGTTTTAGATATGGAGTGTTAACTCTTATATGGAAATAACTGGTATTTATGTTAATATGAAAAAGTAGGTAACCACTAAGAGTTGATAGGATACGTTGCAGACAGGACGAACAGAGCTCGTGGAGCCAATCCTTAGATAGTTTTTTGTTGCATTGTAAAATTAGTGGGAGATAGAGATCAATAGAGTAGAGTAAAATATCAAAAAGATGTAGTGGAGAACTGCAATACTATGTAATTTGTTTCATGAATGAATAGAACAGATAGAATTGTCCCAAATCTTGGACTGTGTTCATTTTGATGCATGATTAAATGAATGTGATATTCTGTGTGTGTGGTTTATTCCATTTCGTTCATGTATGATCGTTTGAGAAGTTGATCATATGAGTTCGTCACGAAATTGGATAAGTTTCAATTGTTTCTCTTTTGAAAATCGTATGTAAGGTGTGCATCTTGAATGCAAGGAGTGTGTCGATTGAGTCTCAGAGTGACTTAGAGGAGTTCAGAAAGAACAAAGGAAACTTAGACCAGGTGCAAGGAGTGAACAACATCAAGGAGTGACCAAGCATCGAAGAACTAGAGAAGAGGAATGCTAGGAGGGCGAGAAGATTTTCTTTTCAATAAATCCTTTGAATTGAGTTATCAAAATCCTTGGATGCAAGGAGTGCGTGGGAAATAGAAATCCTTTTAAGGATAAAGCTAAGAAGTGATAACACTTTTCAAAAGTGTTGACGAGATCCAAGATTCGAACTCTTAGGAGGAGAAGAGGTCGAAACCTTTGAATACTGATAAATCTTCTAAGTTAGAAGAAATTAGAAGCTCGGGAAGAGGAGCTACAGTGGCCGTTGGATCACTCTGTAAAATATAAAAAATCATTTGATCAGATTAAAGTACATGAGCCTTAGTGCTTGATACATTCAAGAGAGAGAGCTCGTCAAGGTTTGAGGATTTGAGATTGTTGAAGGCCAGAGAGTCAAATTAGAATCTCAGTCATTTAATTAGTAGGAATAGATCTGAGCCATCATATTATTCGAGGTAAGCTTCAAGATTCGGATCACCCAAGGTGAATCTGACTCGTCTGATACCGTGGGTCTAGGAGGAGGCAAGTTTGAAACTTGATTTTTCTGAAGTGCAGAGAGCCGAAAGGCCAGAGCGAATCTGATTCATTAGATCCAGGAGGACACATGTCCATGGGTTGTAAGATCCAAAGGAAGGAGAAGGTTGAAGTGTTGAAACACCCGAATCCCAAAGAACCGAAGACCTGAGAGTCGTTGATACACAAGAGGACTCTTGTTAGCAGATCATGAGCTTTGGGAAAATTGAAGTGGGGTTTTAGTTTAAAACTGAGACTGGCGAATCTTGAAGACCCAAAGTAACCCTTGATCATCAGATCGAGGGAGATGTGGCATAAATCTGTGGATTTCAGGTAAAGTCCCAAAGTAATCTTCGATCATCAGATCAAGAGGACATGCGACATAAATCTGCATACTTCACGGGGAGAGAAAAGTTGAGAGTTTAAAAGTTCGAAGTTTGGAGATGCAAAGGGATTGTAGTCATTGATCCTAGGAGGACACACATTAGTGGATTATAGTCTATGGATAAAATCTAAAGAAGGAAAGGGTTGAAGTTTGAGAACTCCAAAGTCTAGAGTTCTGAAGTGATCAACACCGTTGATTGTGTGGGATAGGTGTCCGCAGATCGTCAGTTCTGGAAGGTTGAAGTACGAAAGAAAGAAACCCCGAAGTCTGAAATCATGAAGGAAATATGATATGTTGATTTAGGAGGGGCAGATCTCATCTGTGGATTTGGGGAAGATCATATCTGAACCATCAACTCAGACAATACCATCAAGATCAGGAGGTCGATGGTCTCGTAGAATTTCAGAGATAGGAGTTGCGTGGACGTTAAAAAATTAAGGGCGTCGCAATTGTGTAAGGTCATCGCCCAAGGTCTCATCAAGAGAGGGATTATCAGAAAAGGGAGCTAACACCTAGTACTCCGAGATTTTGCAGGAGAGTGAAAGGAAAGGTTGCGGGTACTATAAGACCTGCACCATAGAGTCGAAAGGGCCTGTGTTTAGATATAGAAGGAGACCATTAAGGTTTCAGAGAGTCATTTGACTCAAGAATCATAGATCCTTGAATAGGAGTTCGTGTAGCCCTACAGGTGAATAGGAGGGTTTAGCAGTACCTTGTTTGTTGAGACAGTAGTGACCAATGAGGCCTTTCTTTTTGTCTACTAGGTGTCCCAAGAGGATTCCAAAAAGAGATCTAAATAGGTTCAAACCTTATGAAAAATATGTATTCTAGCCTCTATCCTCTTATGGCTTCCTCTCTAGCCTATAGGGTGGAAATTAAGGCTATAACAGATTCCCCCTAATGTGTGAGGTGAGGAAAGGAGTGGTTGGCCGAAATAAATTACAATAATGTCCATGTGAGGCAACGTAAGGAGAGAGAAAAGGAGGTTCAGAAACCAAATAATTCCTGCAATCAAACACCAAGGGTGAGACCATATATAGACCAATCCCGCAGGTAGACATACTCAAACTCTGAATGAGCATGGCCGAAAAAAAATACACTATGAATCCATGATATGAAATGCTAGACCATGGCCATGAAAGAATACACAGTGGATCCATGTTATCAATAAGACCATAGTCATGAGATAATACAATGTGGATCTACATAATGAACTCAATCATATCCACCAAAAAATACAATGTGGATCTATGACACATCATATAGATTTCAGGAAGACAATGATCACTAAGGAAAGTTCCCCTTAAGTCTCCATATGAAAGTGATATACTTCATTGCAACTTGGGAAGGGATGTTGTATTAAAATGATGTGGCCCCCAAACCCAAGGTATTGATTAAGAAACCCCAATGGTACGAATCTACATCATGTGAATAAATGAGTTGATATCGAGCATGGTAGAAACCATTTGATTATCGCTCATTGATGTATATCATTAACAGACGTGAGGGAACCCATTGATGATGAATATGGACCCCAAGGTACCTAGTACAATATAGAGAGTGTGAATAGATGATCTAATGTCAAACACTCATAGAATCAATCGATCAGGGTTCAATGATGTAAACATAATGTTGATCACGAGGAGGCCTACCATTGAGGATTGCAAGATCCAAGGTGTTGAGGAAAAGGTATTGATTACCTTACTCAATCATTTTCAGATCTTGTCTAGCTAGGAAAAAATAGTTTGGAATGTCACCCAAGGTTTATAGCCTCAAAATATTCTCTCAATCCGCAAGTATTAATTACAAGGACTGAGACTGATTTATAATTTAAAAATGTTGCAATATAAAATAAAATTTAAAAAATATTATGGAATGTACACATATTTTTCAAATAAGTAAACATGGAGATCAAAAGTGAAAAGTAACCAAGTCACAAATACACATATATGAGACAGAATTACAATTTGAATTTATTTCATTCTGAGATACCAAAAGTGTTTTCTCTTTACAAAACCCCTGCGAGGGCATGGACCAAAGTCTGATTTAGAGATCCCCGATGAACACCATACAAAAAGACTCTGATAGTAAAGTAAAAATGAAATTAATAATCTGGATCAGCTTGCCACAAATTGCTTCCATTTTGACTCTACAAGATATCCTTTATCAGCCATGAAACTTAATACACAAACAAACAAGAATACATTTACTATCAAGGATGGATCAACACCTCTAAAACAAGCATCTGAAAAGTGTGGTTCAGTCTTGAACCTTGCTTTCTACAATAAGACCCTGTTGTCAAAAAGAGAATTAGGCTTCAAGTAAACTCATAAATGAATGAAAATTGAAACTATTTCATGTAACTAAAGGGAAAACCTTAGTCTTTCTTTCTCCTTCTATTCTCCATTTGTATCTTCTTCTCATTCGGCCTTTTTTCTTTCCAAATAATTTGAAGTAGTTCAACTACTTTATTTAGTTAAGTTGATTTAACTTAACTAATTAGTTTAGGAGAAATAAATAATAATAGTATAGTTAAGGATCTTAATTAATAATAACTAGGTAGGTGGGACCCCTTGTGACTCTCGTCATTTCTTCCTTTTAAACCATGAAATAGAACACACAAAATATAATCATTTTGACCATATGCCACCCTTGTAACTCCCTTGAATATCTTTTAAACTAGATATTTAAATATCAGAAATAATTTATATCATATCCCAAAAAGAATATATATCCACATTATCCATAAAATATCAAAAATAGGGTTTGTTGTCCAAATTTTTTGAAAACCATTAAGCATTGTCCTCATCATCTAAAATCATAAAAAAACATAATTTAAAAACCATATTTTCCACTTTGTGAGACAATTTTCCTGTTTTCACTAATGTTTCCCTTAGACTTTTCTGAAGTGTCTTGTGGTTGATTGAACCCTTGGCGTTGTATATCATTAATCAAATGGGAGAATTCATCCTTTAAATGAAGGTAGGAAGACACAAATTTCAAGGAATCAATGGAGGGAGAAGAAGGGGAGCTAGTTGTTTTTCCCTGGTCTTGCACAGGTTGGGGAATATTTGTTTTCAATCTCTTACTGGCGTGTGAATACTAAATTGGCAAAACAACATGAGAAATTTGGAAATTAGGATTAACAGGTGGTGGTAAAGGAAATGACATAGTAGGCCAACAACGATGGTGATATACAAGTTGGTTGACGATCTCTTTCCAACCGTCATTTGCAGAGACTTCGAGATGCCAAGAAATATGTGGAGGAATGGGAGTGTCGAGGATATTCAAAGGAGGATCAAAAGGGGGTATTTCTGGTCGAGGATGCATTATCCCATGGCCAACCCAATTAAAGAACCCATATTGGAACAATTGGTTCAATTCTTGCATGTCAACGTCAAAATGGATAGAAAATCTAGGCCTCCTATGACCTAGATTCCAACTTCCCTTGCCTTTATTATTTCGACCATTGTTACCTCTACTAAAAATGATCATCTTGTAGCAACAATTTGTCAGTAATAAATCTATTAATAAACCATACATGACAATCTTCTTACATGAATCAAAATTTGGCTCAAAATTGACACAAGGTACATGCAAATCCATCCATAACAAACTGTTCATTAATTTCCATGTGAAGAGGGAATGATAGGGTTCATGGGAAATATGGAGGGAGTGTAGTTAGAGAAAAATGGTAGAATGATAGGGATCTCAAATTCCTCGTGGAAGCAAGAAGAAATAGAACATGGCACCTGCATGTACAAATTCCAGTAGCGGCTCAAAATTTTTAAGTCACAACTAAAATGCCGGAATAAAATGGTCTTTGGGAACATCCTGCAAAGAATGCAAGAAATCGAGCAGCGATTGGAAATCTTGCAAAAGACATTCATAATGAGGAATAGAATGACATCCTTAATGAAGGAAGAGGAGTTCAAGGCAGAATTGGAATAAAGAAAAGAGTAGGAGGAAATACTCTGGTGACATAAATCCAAGGTACAATGGCTCAAAGAAGGCGGAAAGAAAACCAAATTCTTTCACTGATCCATGGTGCAACGTAGATACATCAATAGAATAACCTAGTTGGAGGAAGATCAGGGAAATCCCATTAGGGATCATAAAAAAATTGTAGAAGAACTAACCAACTACTAAAACTACCTCCTAATAGAACCCAACGATGACAGAATGTCAGCGATCCACAAAATCACCTAGATCATACCCTCCCTAATCACTCAGAAATAGAATGAAGCCCTGACAAGGCCCATCACTTAAGAGGAAGTTGATCAAGTTGTCAAGGAAATGCCCACAATTAAAGCTCCCATTCCAAATGGCTTCACAATAGACTTCCTCCACTACTATTGGCCAATGATCATAGAATAATTTTGACAGGTGGCAGAGGAATCTAAAACCTCGGGACATGTCCTCTCAACCTTCAATGCCACATTCCTCATGCTAATCCAAAAGGAGGAAAGGGTCACGCATCCCAAATAGTACAAACTGAAAGATATCTATCATTTCATATACGATATCATCACAAAGGTCATAGCCATGTGTCTCAAACCAATTATTCCCTTTATTATATCCAAATAGAAGGCAGTATATGTGGAAGGCAGGAAAATCATGGACAATCTTATCCTAGCTCACAAGGTCATCCAATCGCTGAAAAGGACAAAAAATATAGGTATGCTCATCAAAATCAACCTCTCTAAATATTTTGATAGTACATGTGTTCCCTCCTCAAATCCTTTAGATTCAATAATCACTGGGTAGCCTGGATCATGAGACTCACTTCTTCATCCTTTTTATCTATCCTAGTTAATGGAGTGCCTTCTCATCCTTTCTCTCCCACCAAAGGAATCTGACAAGGGGAACCCCTCTCCTCCTTTCTATTTGTCATAATGGTGGAAGACCTGGGCTGCTACCTCAAGGCATCTGTGATGGAGGGATTCTTTAAAGGCCTACCTTTGCAAAATATTCAACCAACCCCCTCTCACAACCAGTTTTTCGACGACACCCTTTTGCTAAACACTCTGACTTCCTGGGAATTCAATAATATCAATTCCATCCTCACAAACTTTTTTGATGCTTCAGGAATGGCCTTGAAACTTGAAAAATATAAGATCTACTTCTTCAATACCCGGGTGGCTTTCGAAAATCATATCTCTCATCTCTTGGGCATCCCCAAGAGCTCCCTTCCATCCAATTATCTAGGTGATCCACTCACAGGAGAGGCCTATCATAGCATATCCTAGGACAGCCTTCTACTTTCCATATCCAATAGACTTAACAACTGGACCTTCAAACCTCTTGATCTTGCATTCAGATTGGTGCTTCTAAAGTTTTTTCTTCAATCCTTGCCAACCTACTTATTTATAGCCTTAGAATCCCCCTAGTCTATCATTTGAGCCATTCAGAGCATTCAACGCTTCTTCTTATGGCGTGGGTATCACCCAAAAAATAAGTGGGCTACGGTAGGTTGGGACAAGATCTACAAACCTAAATATTTAGGGGGGCTAGGGCTTAGGGACCTAGGGAAGCTAAATCAAGTCACGGGGGAAAAATTGTGGTGGAGATGGTTCAAGGAACCCATAGAACTTTGGGAAAAAATATGGAAAATGAAATATTCTCCCACCACCATAGAAGAGAAGTTATCAGATTCAACAATCAGATTCAAGGATCTAATTTATGGAACACGACTTGGAACAATAGAATGATAATTCAAAAGCATGTTTTCTGGGAGATTAGAAATGGGGAACACTCCATGTTCTAGAAAGACTCTTGGAAACAACAACCATCTTTAGCCATTCTTGAAGAACGCACTCCCCTATGAAAACAAATGCAGTCCGAGGACTTCTGGTGGGTAAAGGATCTATGGAGAGAAAATGACAAGCATCGACCATGGCGCAATTGGAAGAATCAACCACATGAACTTCACCTTCAAATGAACCTGTATCTATAGGCCTGGAAAGATTGTGAAAATCAATAGAAAATTTACATCAGAGAAGGTCTAAACATTCTCAGATGGGGGCACTCCACATTAGGAAATTCCATGGTCAAGGACACCTACTACTTACAGGGGAACTACCAAGACAAGCCCAAGGAGAGCATCTGGGGTAAGATATGGAATCCAAAACTTTGTCCTAAGGTATCCATATTCTTATGGCTCCCAGTCCAAAACCATATCTTCACCTAGGACAATCTTAGGAAATGGGGTTTTATAGGCCCCTCCATTTGCTCCCTCTGTCAGCAACATGAATAAATGATGGAGCAGCTATTCATCCATTGCCACTATAGTGAGACAATTAAGAATTTGGGGACTCAAATAATGTGCCACTCCAACAGGAACATGGACAGTATCATAATCACAGTGGAAAATTGGGACTCAATCTCCTATCAAAACCCAATCCTGAGTCGCATTTGGAAGCTTCTACTTGGCTTCATCATGTGGCTAATCTGGAGAGAAAGAAACAAAAGGATTTTTAGATCGACTGCCTCCCCCCACATATCAACATTGGAAATAATCATGAACTTGATATGGGAAAAAATTAAGAGTGGACAATGGTCCCAGGAGGACCTAAAGTGCAACCCGGGTGAAAGACATATCCTTCAAAGCTGGCAGCTCAATCTTACTAGCACAATATAGAGCCTTGTGGTCACCAAATCAACCAGTTGCCCAAGCACCTGGTCCTCCCCACCCATGAGTTTCATTGAAATAAAATTTTATGGCGCGTCAAAAGGGAATCCAGGTCTGACAGGATTTGGTGCAGTCCTCAGAAAATCAGAAGAGAAAATTCTCTACTATGCAGCAGGCTTTCTCGGTCTCAATACAAACAATGTTGTTGAGCTTTGGAGCCTCCTTTGATGAATCAAGACAACAATGGACCACCACCTAAACAAGATCATAGTGGAGGGGTGTTCCCATATCATCATCCAACTCATAACCAAAGCTATCCATGGGCCACATCCCTTGGAGGTCTCTCCTAGTTGGAGACCTTCAGGACTCCTAGAAGAGTTTGGATCCCTCCTACAACCCAACATCACCATCATTCCCTCACATGTGAAAAGAGAGGCAAACAATGTAGCAGATTGTTAGGCTAATGAAGGGGTGGCTTCCATGACAGATTTGATTCAATGGAACACACAAACCTCCCCCCGTTCTGAGCTCTCATATCGATGTCTGGACCTATCCAGGAATGATTATCCAATCCTGGATGGGGTGCCACGTAGCGTAGGGTGGCCACGTAGCCTACCCCAGACCCAAGCTATTAATATGGTAGGTTGGATCCCTTCCCCTCACCATTCAATGGAAGGAATCCATTACTTCTCATGAAACAATGGAGGAGAGTTCCCTCGTGGGAGAAAAATGATGGTTCTGAGGTGCAATAGATTGGAGAATCTTGGTGCAACGGTCATGTCGGGCCTCAACATTATCCTCCTACGTGCCTTAAAGGATGGAGCCATTTTACCTCTACATTCCACTAGCCCAGATGCTCTGAGAACTGGTGCAGCACCTAGTTGGCCCCCATCTCTCTTGCCTTGCTCAGGTCGTGTCATGGCCCTGCCTAGTATAGTTTCGTTGCTAGACAACGAAGGGCACAATGACTGGAGTGAGCTTTATCCATAAATCATACCCAACGAAGGGTGAATCCTAGAACATTGTCGATGGCGTACGTGGAAGAGGATATTCTAGAGGAACCTATCTAGTTTCCTCCAAAATCCCTCCTCTTCACTGTACCAGACAATCTCCATCCCCCCAGCCAATTCGCAACAAACACAAGTGCTTCATCTACAATCCAGCAAGCGCATGAGGATAGGGAAGAGACTACATGCATAATTAAGGAAGAATTCCCAGAGGAATTCCTCCACCCCGACCCTAAGGACACTATTCAATTCAAAGACTCATGGGAGGCGAAGGAGCGTGGGACAGTGGAGCAGCTCGGGGTAGTAGAGGATAGGGAAGAGGCTCAGGAGGAATTAGTTGAGGCGACGACGGTCTTTGGTATGGAGGTGGAGGGAAGCCTAGTCTTGGTGCCACCACCACTCTCGACACTCCCGGACTTTAGCTGGGAACCACCACCCTTCTTCTATCTGGAGCAGTCAGTGCTCGTTTTTTATCTCAGAAGCCATATGGCTGATCAAATTCACTGAGAAACCCTCATGGATTAGATAATTGACATTATGTACGAGGCCTACTCGAGCACACCAGTAGCCCAGAGGTGTCCGACTTGTGCCAAGCCATTCATTCTCCATCCCAGGAAGTCCCCCCTCAGTGCTGACCCGAGTGACACGAACTCAGGTGCAAATGGGTAATTCACTTGCTTTGGTTATCATGAGCATTCTCAGCTCGACTCGGTGCACTGCTACAGAGCAGTTTTACAGTTATGTCTTTAATTTTTAGACTATGTATTCTTTCTGTCTTGGTTGCTTGGTTAGCACAGTGCTACACAGACTCGAATCTGCCACCTGCCCTGGTTTTTGTTTGGCATGGAAGATGGCGGATTGCCATTTTTGACAATGCCATCACAGTCTGCAACTTGTTTCGGTTTCCACTGATTTGGCGGAACAACTAGTAGACTGCAAACATGTGGCCTTTTTGTATGGTAAACATTTTATAATAGGATTTTTATCTTTTTATTCACAAAAAAAAGAATATACGAATATTGTTCAACAATTAACCAAACAATTTAACAGTGTATAAAAATATCAAGAATATCAGTCACCAACCCTTGCTATGTTATCTTTCTTTCGCTTCCGCACAAACTATTCTTTTTAAATTTATATCACAGAACATGGATGCAATAAGTGAAATCAAGATCGTGGAGGGAATGTAATTATCGAAAAATGATAGAATGATATGGAATCAATATGAATATTGTTCAAGTGAAAGAAATTAAAACATGCTACCTCAGATACAATCAAAATTTATCTCTGTCTAGAATTTCAAAGTTTAACAAGTATTTTTTTTCAAAACAATAATCCAAACCGATGCCTTCTTTGACAATTTTCTTGTTGGCTTCTGAATTATTTTACACAATAAACTATTTGATATGCCTAGAATTATTTAATCATAGTAACCATAGTAACCACATTATCATTATATGATAGTCATAAATAACAACATCATAAGAATACAAGAATATTATTTGAGCCATGATTCATAACATCAACCCCATGAATAATCTTTTAAATCCAACTGGGTCACACACAGTGTTTCCAAGCAACTCATATCCATCATTTATTTAACCACTGTTCAATGCAATTTATTCTGTACATTATTGCTCTATTCGAGATTTAGACATTTCGAACACAGGTGCCCCTTATTTTTCTTTAAAACAATCAACATAATTATTGAACCAAGAAAAACAACCATTCATTATTTGGAACACAAGCTTCAACTGACTGCAACTTTGAATGAATAGGTGAGTACATAATTCTTTCCATAATTACAAAGAAAGGGACCAACTAAAATCTTTCCCAGTTGAGCAAGAACAGTTCTCTCATAAACTCAAATGCGAGTAACCATTGTAATGTGTAGGATTCAAGAAATGTCCATGACAGTAAGGGTAGAGACAACAGGGTAGTTTAGCCAGAGGGTTTGGCAGTTGCATAGTACAAAAATCTTACTCCACAGAGTGCTTTTCATAGTATAACAATAATTCTCAACATTTCACTTGACTTCATGAGATTCATATAATAGACTATAATCTTCCAAAAAACAAGTGAACCCAACACTTCTTTCAACACAGCATAATGAGCGACCAAATAAAACCCCCTTCCCAACCAAAATGATACAAATAGTTCTCCCATCAAAATCTGGGTAAGCAATGTTGAAATTACTAAGATAAGTGAGAGGGGAGGGGGGGTGGGTGAATCAATTGTTATTGTGCTTAAACAATTTTAAGTCTATTAAAACATTATTAATCTTTCTTCAAGTGGTCATCAATATTATACAACATATGGACAACATAAATAATGACCATCAGTCAGACATAAGATATACAAAGAGACAGATTTTCACGAGGAAACCCATAAAGGGAGAAAACCTCTTCTTCTTCGAAATGATAGGCAGTCTTTTAAGTTCTATACATCATCTATAATTGAGCACCAACTCAATGTGAGGCTACTACCTCTGTTTTTACAAGCTCCAACTTGTTTGAGAGCACCGACTCTCTGGTTTCTCTAGCACCCACTAGAAGGAAGCACCAACTCCCTGAGTGTTCCATCACCGATTGGATGGAAGCACCTACTTCCACTTATACAAGAACCAACTCTCTGGTTTCTCTAGCACCCACTAGAAGGAAGCACCAACTCCCAGTTACACAGGCTCCAACTTGTATAACAGAGAACACTTGTTCTCCCTTTCACCACCTTACCACCCTGGTTTCTATGGCTGCAACCAGATGGAAGCTAGAACTCCGTATGTTCAAGCACCCTATTGAATCTATGAGGACATCATTCCTCCCTGGCACCTCCCGACCACCCTGAAATATAAAAATTTGCTTTCTATGAATTTATTACAGTGATTCAATAGTTTTCATTTGTTTACCAGGCTTATCACTATTCAACTATGCCACTCTGCTCTACCTGCATCATTGTCTCCCTTCTTGCATCCTCTTTAGCTTTCTCATCTTATCCTCTGTCTCAGAATGCACACTTCGGATTTATCTTCTTCTCACAAATATGCATCTTTAATATGTGCACTTTCTGCTCTCTTCCACTATTCTGTTATATTCAACTTCTGTTCCTCATATCTATGTTTTCTTTCCACTGCGCATACTGTAATTTTACCTTTCTATAGTTCAATTCATTTTTCACTCAGCACAGCCACACACACATAATCATAGCATGTTTCTTTTATACACTTCCTGTTCGGTTACACCTCGAATCTTCTTGGGAAAAAACGACTCAGCAACTGAATCGCCAACCGTCCAAGAACCATCATTCGGTTCTGCTAACTGAATCGTAACTGAATAGTTAATCACGAAGATAAAAAATAACCCTTCGATCAGATGTTCAAATAACCAACACCGTTGAATTAAATCCGCAGGGTCTTGCATTTATTTCACCATTTCATATTTCGGTATTTCGGCATTCCTGTGGTGAAGAGTCTCGACGCTTCATGTTACAATCTCAGAAAAGGATCTTAGCTTGGTGTTAGCTCCTCCCTCTAACATGACCACTGACAGTGACCACAGCCTACACCAAAAGGTGTTTTTCGTATTTCGACATTTCGACATTTCGGCCTTCCTGTGGTGAAGTGTTTCGACACTCCAACTCTCAGTATCCGAAACCTGCACCAAAAGGTGTTTTTCGCATTTCAACATTCCTATGGTGAATTTTTTCAACACTCCAACTCCCGATATCCAAAACTTGCACCAAAAGGTGTTTTTCTCATTTCAGCATTCCGGCATT
The DNA here is from genome assembly GCA_032191745.1 of Picea mariana. NCBI lineage: Eukaryota > Viridiplantae > Streptophyta > Pinopsida > Pinales > Pinaceae > Picea > Picea mariana. The sequence goes on from JASDQU010100358.1 coordinate 555,631, forward strand.
TCTGCGTTCCTGTGGTGAAGTGTTTCGACACTTCCAACTCTTGGTATCCAAAACTTGCACCAAAAGGTGTTTTTCACATTTTAGCATTCTGGCATTTCGGCATTCCTGTGGTGAAGTGTTTAGACACTTCCAACTCTCGGTATCCGAAACTTCGATTTCCTGGTCTGCGAATCTCCGAAATGGAGTCTTTGACATGCTCTGATATTTCACATTTCAAAATTTCACCATTCTTTTTGTGAGTGTCCTTAACACCTCCAACTCCCGGTATCTGAAACTCTGATTTCTCAGTCTACGAAACTCTGAAATGGAGTCTTTGACATGCTCTGATCTTTCACATTTTGGGATTTTCTGCCGTGAGTTGCTTCCTTGACTCTTGGAGTTTACGGTTCTGATCTTTCCATTCGATCATCATTGCACTGCTAGTCTTGCCAATTTTTCTTGTTCATCATCGTTGGGCTGAGGTTGTCATCAATGAAAAAAAAATACTCTTCCTTCTGTATGCTTGTAATAAATATACCAACAATCTCCCCCTTTGGCATTGATGGAAACCTTGAAGACAATACTCATAGCATCCTTACCACTACACTTTCTCCCCCTTTGACATCAATGTCAAAGAAGTAACACGCTCCCCCTGAGCTGTTGTAGTACATACTCCCCCTTTCAACTATGAACAACTTAGAAATACAAATATATATTCAATAAGTACTCCCCCTGATCAGGTGAACAGATTAGACGAGAGAAGATATAACCCCCAACTTTTGATAAAGATATCCAAAAGGGGTCACTGCTAACGGTTTAGTAAAGATATCAACTATCTGTTCTGTGGAAGGAATATTCAGCTGAACAATTCTATTTGTAACCTATTCTCTGAGAAAATGGTATTTTATTGGTATGTGCTTAGATTTTGAATTAAGTACAGGATTCTTAGAGAGACTGATGGCACTGGTGTTATCACAGTGAAGTGGAATGGGATTATTGTAAGTTACCTTCAAATTTGCAAGAGTTTTTATCATCCATAAAATCTGAGTGCAACAAGTAGCAACAGAAATGTACTCTTATTTTGTAGTTGATAAGGAAATAGATCCCTTCTTCTTACTAATCCATGCTACCAACGATTTTCCCAGGAAGAAGGCACCTCCATTGGTGCTCTTTCTCTCATCCACACATTTTCCCAATCTGCATCTGAATAAGCAGTTAACTGAAAATTCTGATTTCTGGGATACCACAGACCATAAGTCATTGTTCCCTTAAGGTATTTGAATATCCTTGTGACAACTATCAAGTGACTTTGTTTAGGAGCTGACTGATAACGACCTACCATTCCTACAACTTGCATTATATCAGGATGGGATGATGTGATGTACATAAGATTTCCTATCATAAAGTGATATGTCCTTTGATCAACATCAGATGAAATATCATCTTTACTGATCTTGCAACCAACCACCATAGCTGTACTAACAGGAGAGGAATCCTCCATCTGAAATTTCTTCAACATCTCTTTCAAATATTTTTCTTAAGAGATAAATATTCCTATGGAACTCTGATTTACTTGTAAACCAATAAAGTATGACAGTTCTCCTATCATGGACATCTCAAATTATGTTTGCATAGAGTTATCAAACCACTGGACAGATGATTCAATAGTACAACCAAAAATAATATCATCTACATAAACCAAAACAACTAGTAAATTATCACCTTCAGACTTAATGTAGAGATTGTTGTCAAAAGTACCTTTCTTGAACCCTTTGTCTTGTAAAAATTTGTCCAGTCTATAATACCAAGCTCGTGGTGCTTGTTTCAGTCCATATAAGGCCTTCTTCAACTTGCAAACATAATTAGGATTATCTGTCAATGAGAATCCTTCAGGTTGCTCCATATATACTTCTTCCTCTAGATCTCCA
>JASDQU010100358.1:561544-579145 GCA_032191745.1 Picea mariana
ATAGGCAGTCTTTTGAATTTTGTACATCATCTATAATTGAGCACCAACTCAATGTGAGGCTGCTACCTCTATTTTTACAAGCTCCAACTTGTTTGAGAGCACCAAATCTCTGGTTTCTCTAGCACCCACTAGAAGGAAGCACCAACTCCCTGAGTGTTCCAGTACCGACTCGATGGAAGCACCTACTTCCACTTATACAAGCACCAACTTGTTTGAGAGAACCAACTCTCTAGTTTCTCTAGCACCCACTAGAAGGAAGCACCAACTCCCAGTTACACAGGCTCCAACCTGTATAACAGAGAACACTTGTTCTCCCTTGCACCACCCTGCCACCCTGGTTTCTCTAGTTGCAACCAGATGGAATCTACAAATCCTTGTGTTTAAGAACCCACTTGAACCTTTGAGGACAATAGTCCTCCCTAGCACCTCCCTAGCACCTCCCGACCACCCTGAAATATAAAACTTTTCTTTCTGTGAATTTATTACAGTGATTCAATAGTTTTCATTTTTTTACCAGGCTTATCATTGTTCAGCTATGCCACTCTGCTCTACCTGCATCAGTGTATCCCTTCTTGCATCCTCTTTAGCTTTCTGATCTTATCCTCTATCTCAACATGCACACCTCATATTTATCTTCTTCTCACAGATATGCATCTTTGATATGTGCACTTTCTGCTCTCTTCCACTATTCTGTTATATTTATCTTTTGTTCCTCATCTCTATGTTTTCATTCCACTATGCATACTGTAATTTTCCCTCTCTACAGTTCAATTCATTTTTCACTCAGCACAGCCACACCCGCACATTCACAACGTGTTTCTTTTATACACTTCTTCTTCAGTTACACCTCAAATCTTCTTGGGCAAAAACACATCAGCAACTAAATCACCAACCATCCAGCAAGCATGATTTGGTTCTGCTAACTAAATCGTAACTGAACAGTTAATCATGAAGATCAACAATATCCCTTCGATCATATGCTCAAACAACCAACACCGTTGGATTAAATCCGCAGGGTATTGCATTTATTTCGCCATTTCGTATTTTGGTATTTTGTCATTTCGACATTCTTGTGGTGAAGAGTCTCGACTCTTCATGTTACAATCACCGAAAAGGAGCTTAGCTTGGTGTTAGCTCCTCCCTCTCACATGACCACTAACGGTGACCACATCCTACACCAAAAGGTGTTTTTCGCATTTCCGCATTTCGGCATTTCGACATTCCTATGGTGAAGTGTTTCGACACTCCAACTCCTGGTATTTGAAACCTACACCAAAAGGTGTTTTTCGCATTTCGGCATTCCTGTGGTGAAGTGTTTCGACACTCCAACTCTCGGTATCTGAAACCTGCACCAAAAGGTGTTTTTTGCATTTCAGTAGTCTGGAATTTCAACATTCCTATGGTGAAGTGTTTCGACACTTCCAACTACTGATATCCAAAAATTGCACCAAAAGGTGTTTTTTCATTTCGACATTCCAACATTTCGTCATTCCTGTGGTGAAGTGTTTCAACACTTCCAACTCCTAGTATCCAAAACTCTAATTTCTCGTTCTGCGAAGCTCTGAAATGGAGTCTTTGACATGCTCTGATCTTTCGTATTTCAAGATTTCATCATTCTTGTCATGAGTGTCCTTAACACCTCCAACTCTCGGTATCCAAAACTCTGATTTCCCAATCTGCGAAACTCTGAAATGGAGTCTTTGACATGCTCTGATATTTTGCATTTCAGGATTTTCTGCTATGAGTTGCTTCCTTGACTCCTAGAGTTTATTCTTCTGATCTTTCCATGCGATCATCGTTGTGCTTCTAGTCTTGCCACTTTCTCTTTTTCATCATCGTCGGGCTAAGCTTGCCATCAATGACAAACAAATACTCTGCCTTCTATCTTCCCATAATAAATATGCCAACAAGCAATGTCAAGACAATTGTATAATGTTCACCACGCAATAGTGACAGTGAGTTCATAAGAAGGTAGGATAACAACTGAGGGTTTTTCCAGGACAAGGAACTAGATACATAAACATCCACAGGGCCAAAATATGGTGTGTGTATACTAGCCATAGAGACCATTTATATCAATATATAGGTGGGATATTCGCAAAGCTCATAGATTAAGAAGACTGGGATAGCCCATTTCAATAGAGAGGCCAAACCCAAATACATAACTATGGCAATGCAAGATAAACCACAACTTTTAATCAACATTTCCTTGTGAACAATTACACACAACAAGGACCCATGACCAACCCTTAATGCCAACAATATCAAAATGACCACCATAAGAAACCAAGGATGCAACCATAAACATATTGTTATAAAACATCATAACAACTTGAGAATCACGTAGACCACGAGCAACCAGAGTCAACATTTTATTTAAGGGAAGAGCAATTCTCATGAATGGAAAAGTAAGAAAACCGCATACCTGTAAAATATTGCACGAGGAGAAAATCCAAGGTGGTATACTTCCTCCACGATTGGGCAAGGTGGAGCAGTAACAACTAACAGAGACGAAAATGAAAGAATGACTAGGGTGACGGGCTCAAGGGAATTTTGAGTGATGTAAATTTGTTGCACGTCGCTTCCTCCTTCAGATCCTCATTCAATTCTTAGTATGAGCCAAGCCCACTAGCCAACTCACCATAGCACTACATTCAAAACCATTATACAACCAAATATCCACTTTCCATATTACTTTTGCAAAGTGCATGATAGTCCAAAGTGTGCCACCCCTTGCCAATATCGAATTTCTTCAAATGACAACTTGCTAGGAACACAACCCAATATGCAACTCAAACAATGCACATAACCATAGTATCAAGGTTCGAGATCACCCAAACTTTTTCCATCGAAAATACACAATATCAAAAACAAAACTAGAGTATAATTCTTTCATCCAAAGGGAAGCATTATCATATTTCATGAGAGATCAAAAAAACCATTTAGCTCCATGTTTTAATCACCCAACCACCACATATTACCATAAACATTTTAAACCATGATTTGAAGCAAATGAGATGTAGAAATATGTGTTGCTACTAACACATAGGTAAACAAAATATAAGCGTTGCTTATCCATCATAGTTCCATAAGTTAAACAAGGGGGTTCCACCTACTAGTATATTATCAATATAGTTAAATAATAAATCTTGGCAATCATTTGCAAGCATAGTATTCATCATTTTTCTTTCAAGCATCAACAATTGGTGACTCCACAGGGAAATATGTTTCTAACAGATTAAGAACTCAAAATTTCATGTTTTGCAGATGAGGTGAATCATAGATCAAAGAATTATTTACTAGAATGATTATGCAACAGGGGGAGTGAGGCAATTTAAGGGAAAAAAATGATCCAAGACTTGGGAATAGCTCATGAAAAGTGTTACGTATGAGGGGTTTGTTCCTGTATGCATAACATCCAATTGGTCACAGTGAAAGTGTTTATTTTTTTATAGAGAAAATGTTATGGTATGCTCTTTTGAATCTCAAGGTGGAGGGAAGAAAGGGATAGAAAAAAGTAGGGATGAAAATATAATCATCTATTTAATAGCAGTACTGGAAGCAGAAATCAATTTCAGTGATGTCTACAAGGGGGACATCATGACAACTGTGTAACTTGATTTTTATTGATCAACAATACTTATAGAATAGCACCGTTGCTGCAAAATGGATCCAAATTTTATTTCTAATAAACAATAAGGAAAACAATAAAAGAAAAAAAGAGGAAATGAAACAACAAAAATCGAAAAACAACAAGGCAAAATCAAAACAGTGAAACAAAAAACTATAATACAACAGTGACTTCCATGCAGTGTTCATCTTTCAAACTCATTCCACATAGTGCTTCAAGTGGGAACCATTGGTACTATAGGAAAATTATTGCTCTTCCAAGTCCTTTAGAAGATAAGAATTTTCACCCAGGACAAAAGCAATTTTAAAAGGAATCAGCCATAATTTTTGAAACTTCAAATGTCTTCCTCTGTCAGCATGGGTTGAATCCCAAAGAAATACTTTCTCATTTACTTTAAATCTGATAGCTTTTGCACTTTTTTTGAAATATTTATTCACGGTTTGTTGTCGTCTCTTTATGTTTTCCAAGGAAAAAATTATTTGTTCCTCTAAAGCTAACAATGCATTTATCCTTTGAGGGACATTAGAATAATTTAATTCTTCGATCTATAGCATCAGTCGTAGAGAAGAAATTTCTAGTTCAGTGGTAAAAATAGCTTCTTGACCATAAAAAAGATGAAAGGGAGTGCAACCTGTCCTTACCTTGGTAGTAGTACGATCTTCCCAAAGAGCATAAGTGAGGAGTGTGTGCCATTTATGAGGCTATATTTAATTAGCCTCTTTATGATCCTAACGAGATTTTTATTAGTAGACTTGGCTTGCCCATTTCCTTTGGGGTAAAAAGATGATGAGGTGAAATTTTTTACTCCCAACTTAGCTAAAAACTTAGCCAACTTAGCAAAAATGAAAGCGGGGTTGTTATCTGTGATAATTTCTAAAGGAATGCCAAATATGGAGAAAATATTCGTTTCAAGGAAAGAAATTACATGTTCATCATGTGAGTGTTTAAGTGGGACAACTTTAGTCCATTTAATGAAATAATTTGTGGCTTCAAGATAAAAACTTTCCCTGGTGAAGACGGAGGATTAATAGGACAGATAAAGTCCAGACCCCATTTTGAAAAAGGAAAATAAGGGAGAATAGGTTTCAAAGACATGGAAAAAAGACGTTATTTCCCAACAATGTTTTGGCACTTGTCACAAGATCTTGAAAATTTATAAGAATATCAAAAAATTGAGATCCAATAATAACGTTTTTTTATGATTTTAAAAGAAATAGTTTGAGCAGAAAAGTGACCACCTACGTGAATAACAGAATCTTAAGATCCATGAGTTTCCTGTAACAATTTATGTTCTTCCTCATTATTTACACATCGAAGTAAGATGCCATTGGTAGATCTCCTGAAAAAAAAGTCTCCTAAAATAATATATCTGGAAGATTCAAGATGGAGCCTTCTCCTTTGATGAGTATATAAATCATCTGGGCATTTTTTATATTGCAAGTAATACACCAGATTTTTATACCAGGGATGTTCAGCTATAGGAAGGGTTTGAATCTCAATGCAAAATAGTGTTTAAAGAGGATTATCCTGTTCGTCAATTTCTTCACTTGCTTCAGCATGTTGAGATAACTGAATGGATAAGTCTCATCCCTTAATTGTTTTCGAAGTCATGATGGTTAAATCATGCTCCTGGATCTTGGAAAGACAATGTGCAAGCTTCCATAAAATATAAGTCTATGAAAGAAAAAACTTGACAACAGGAAAAGGGACTTTTACCTATGTGTGCTTGCCTAGGCTAAAGTGGTGAAATTTGTCCACAGCTTTAAAAAGAGAAACAACATGTTTTTCGATATAATAATACTTGAATTCATCATATGATAATATTTGACTCATGTAAGCTACTAGTTTTTTGTTATTTTGGTCATCACATTGTAAGAGAATAGAAAAAATTGCTTCCTTGGTGGCATTAGTGTATATGATATAATCTTTTTCAAAGTCTAGTTTCACCAAAACCGGTGCGAAACTAATTGTCTTATTAATCCTTACGAAATAATTTTCAATGTCTTCAGTCGAAGAAAATGAGTGATATTTCTTTAGAATATTATGAATTGGTTTTACCATTAAAGCAAAATCAGGAACAAATATACAAACAAAGTTGATAATGCCCATAAAGGCTTGAACCTCCTTTTTGGAAGTGGGGGAAGGAAGATTCAGAATAGTAGTGATCCTTTCGGGATCTATGCTTATTCCTGAATAAGAAATAATACATCCAAGGAGATTTCCCTTGGTAATTCCAAATATAGATTTAGAAGGATTTAAAGAAATACCAAACTTTCTGAATCGCATAAAAACTTTTCTAAGATGACCAAACTGATCCAACTAGTTCTTTGAATAAATAGTCAAGTCATCAAGATAAACCTGGATAATCTTACCGATCAGATTGTCAAAATCTATCTACATATCTCTTTGGAAGGTGGGACTTGCATTAGATAAGACAAAAGGCATGTGTTCATAAGAAAATGTGCCTCAACGTGTGGTGAAAGTGGTTTTTTACCTATCAGACATTTTTACCTTGATCTGATTATAACCAGAGAAACCATCAAGTAAGGACATCATTTGTGACCCTGCAACTTGTTGCAAAATCATTTCCATGTTAGGGAGAAGAAAATGGTATTTTACGCTCTCTCTATTCAATGTGCAGAAGTCAGCGCACAATCGGATCTAACCAGTTGTCTTCCGAATGAGGACCAAATTGGAAACCCACTCAAAATACTTAACCGGGAAAATTATACCAGCTTTCAAAAGTTTTTCCAACTCCTTCCTAATAGTAGATTAAAGTGTGGGGTTAATGGGTCTTTGTTTTTGCCTAACTGGTTTTATCCCTTCATTGATAGGAGTGGTATGATGTATGAGAGCAAGATCAAAACCATGAAGATCCTCATATGACCAAGAAAAAACTTCTTGAAATTCATGAAGTAAATTAGTGAATTTATATTTTTCTTAATTAGTACATTGGGCAACTATATTGACATTCTTGGGGGAATCAGGTGTTCCAATGTTTAAGGAAATGGTTTCACCCACTTTCCTTTTTTACACCTCTTGTTTATGCGTTTCTTTGTTTCCTACATCACTCGATGAAAATGAAATTTCGAGAGGAGTCAAACCTTTCAGAATTTTGTTGTTTTCCATGGATGTAATCTCCTTGGGCTTAAATGGTTCATTTTTTATGAAAGCACAGATGCCTTCATCACTAGGGAAGACCTGCCATGAATCTACATTGTCAGGAATGTGAAGACGATATAAATATTGAAAATTACAATCATGTCTTTGAGGCAGAATTTTCTTAGTGAGAGATGTTGCAAATATAGCTTACCTTTCATCCATTGAATTAAGTTCCCTTTTAACATGAGTGATGTTAAATGATAATAAATTCGAGATGAGCATCCAAACATCTTGGGTGTAGCGTTTCATAAACTTATTTCTAGGAGATTATATTTTACGTACAAGGTTCACAACAAGTTTAGAGTCCCCAAAAACTCTAAGGTGTCCACAACCTAAATTATAAGAATTTTCAAGGCCTAGTAAGAATGCTTCAAACGCGGTGACGTTATCTGTGCAAGAAAATTCTAACCTATAATAAATGTTGTGAATTTTACCTAGAGGTGAGTATAAGATAATTCCAACTCCATTACCTTCATTGGAGCATGATCCATCGAAGTGCATGTGCCACATACCATATTCCAGATCAATTTGTTCCAAGGTAGTGTCACCCTCATCTGCAAAGATGGAGTACACTCCTAATTCTTCCTCAACATAGTTTATGTTAGGCTGTGGAATGTTCTCTATGTATGGTGAGATTCTCCCTTCCCTTAGGACTATAATATTCTTTCCATTCCGAGGAATGGATAAGTGTGTCCTATCAAGTAAAATATATCGACCTGTCAAGGTTTTCCAGTCTCTTCCTAAGATGATAGAATAGTTACTTACTGGCATGTCAATTACCTAGATGTTGAGGGTTGTCCTTATTTCAGGATGTGCACACAGAACTAAAGTCATGTCTTTGATTTCACCTATAGTTCACTGTTGTAGATTGTTATAGGAGAGCATGCTTCTATAATTTTCATTAGTACATAATAATCCTATCTCTTCCATGATGATTTTCAACATCACGCTTGGACCTGAACCACCGTCAATTAGGAAACAATGGGCTATTTTATCCATAATTTTTACAGAAATGAAAAATGGAGGGTTTTTTATAAGGTGTCTAAAATTATTTACACCTACTTTATTTAAAATAGAATCCTCTTGTTTAGCCTCTTCATAAAGATTGGCTATGGTGGAAGCTTTTCCTTCCATAAAATTCTTTAGATGCTTTTCTTGTTCAGGGATGACAAATGTGTCCAAAAGAGTAGCATCAGCCTTGATATTAGCCAATTTGTTGAGAATGTTATATTTGGAAGAGGGAGGAGGGGAGGGAACTCCTTGACTATCGAGAGTTTTGGTAGCTTGTAGAATGGAAGCTTGCAAAGATGAGCTTGGACTAGAAGAAGTATGAGGGAGATCACATTTTCCTTTTGAAGCATAGGATTTGTTTCTAGTGTGCATGATCATGACATCTTCTGGTTCTACCCAATATAGAACATCAATGGTGGTTTCGGGATTTTTTCCAAAGATATTATTTCTAACACTCTTCTTAACCTCACAAGTGATTTGTGATTTTCCTTGCAAAATTTACACCAACTGTGCGACATGATGGATTTGGGATGAATGTTGTTTTCATTGGCATTCCTAATAGGCATTGAGGAAGAAGATGATGCCCCAGGAGTAAGTGAAGGGACATTTCCCTTTCATTCGTATGATATCATCTGATTGTTCATATCGTGTACAAGTTGTAGGAGGGTAGACATGTTTGTTTATTTAACTAATTCCCCCTTAGGGAGACTTGTTCTTTCGAGTTATTCTTCATATTCTAGGAAAGTATGAAGAGTGGACCCAATATTATCAATAGCATTTTCTTCAAGCCTATGTTGATAAGGGGAAGGTAGAGCATTATAGTAATGCATAAAGGCATCTTGGTTCTGGGGGTGAATAATTTCGGGAATTTGATTATACAACTTGGTGAAACGAAGGTTAAAAGACTTAATAGTCTCACTATCCTTGTATGCAATGTTATTATATTCCCTTAATTGTTTAGCTGGGCTCTTAAACTACCCATAAGTGGACTTTAACGAGTAAACTAAATCTTCCCAAGTGGATAGAATCTTGGGAGGGAGATAATAAAAAAATTGGTGTTTCTTTCCCTTCGAGAGAGTTGAAAAATAATCGATTGCAAGTATCATTATCATTAGCTCCTATATTGTGACAGAAATTATAGAATGCTACCAAGTGTTCATTTGTAGTGACTATATTATTTCTTGAAATCCTAGGTAGATTCTCTTTAAATTTTGGTAACGGATAAGTAGAAGGTGCTAGGTTCAAGGGAGAGGATATGGGCCACGGGGTGGTAGTAGGTTTTCCTCGAATTGAAAAAGTCCATACTTCTTGATGATATTAGCAGGGTTGGTAGTAGATTGGACATGAACCTAATGGCTATATAAAATACCAATTACCAATGAGGTCGAAGGTTGAAATGATAAGGCACCTCCAGTACCACCAAAGCCACCCATAGATTCCATTTTGTAAATGATGGATGAGGGTGAGAAAGGTGAACTAGCTGAATCAGACAAAGTTCTCCTTAGAGTACCTTGTTGGGTTTGTTAGGACCCTGTAATGTACCTTTTTGTTCACACTTTTTGCTACCATCACATCCTCATTCCACTCACATTTAAGCTTACATTATCACCTTACCCTATCTTTCCAAAGGTATATAACGTCTCTTCTCTTTGCTATATGTTTAATTTGTTTTACATATAATTTTACATCACTCTCATACTTAACCATCAATCAGAAATATATAAGTACTGAAACAGTTCAAACTGCAGATTATTGTTGTTGTTTGAAGGCCCGTTGCTGAAACAGTCAAAAGCATGTAAACCCCGTTGCTGAAACAGTCCATAGTCTGCGATGCTGAAACAAAAATTCACACAACAGAAAGAAGAAGTTGTTACACTGACCACAACAACTGCACCTTGAGCCAGAATTAACCATCACCGCTACTTGATACATTGTTGAAATAGGCAGAACGCAAATCTCGTTGCTGAAACAGCCCATGATTTGCGATACTGAAATAATATACAACAGAAGTAACAAGAAGATAAATAAAGAAGTTGTTACACCAGCCACAACAGCTACAGCTCGCCCAACACCATTTCACTATCATAATAACATTATGTTACAGGAGACAAGGATATCCTATTTTAGTATAGAAGATTAGATCTAACTAAGAATAGGATTCGTATGTGCACATGTAATTTGATGATCAATTGTATTGAGGGGATTCTCCTCTTTAAATAAGGGAAAATCATAATTAGAGGGGATACTTCTCGGCTAAGAATGGAATTACAGAGAAGGATGTGTTCACTTCAGACATTGTAACATGATAAAGTTGACAAATGAATAAAAGATTATTCTGAGCATTCCTTCCTAGTTCCTTTCGTTTCTGTGGAATCTTGTGCGAAGGGAGGACCCACCTTCTTCACAAGATTCACCCATTAGTTCTGTAGTGTGTTAGTATTAATTCTGTTCACACCTTGATTAAATTATGTTTTGCTGAAACTCTACTTTACTGAACTCTGTTTTGTTGAAACTCTGCTTTACTGATTGTTACATTGTTTTCATATGATTCATGCCTAGGTAACTGTTAATCATTCTAATTGGTAATTCTATTTGATGAATTTATGAAAGTGTGATAATCAGGGATAGGTTCTGAATATCCTTTCTTGGGGAATAGGGTCCTATTCTCTGTTAAGAGATAATTAGCCTTCAGTGCATGTCAATCATTTGGATTAGTAATGAGTTCATGAAAGTGTGATAGTCGGAAACAGGTGCTGAAGATTCCTGCTTGGGGAATAGGGTCTTGTTCTCTGTTACAAAATATTTGGTCTTTCCTTTTGTAGTATCTTGAAAGATTTCTTTCCTAGGTTGATATTTCTTAATGTAATCTAGGATTCTTCAGATAATTATTTCTTTAAACTTTGAACTCTGCAATAGGTAGGTTGCTTTTCTGTAATTCAAAGTAGAACTTCAGTTTGTTCAAGGCAAGGTGTGATTAATTTACTTTTACTAGAACGCTAGATTGCTTTTGGGATTGAGCATATACAGTGTGTGATTTCCTTTGAAATAACAAACTTCCCTGGGTTGACAATTTATGTAACACTCGATTGTTTAGTAAATAAGCAATTACAGTGACCAACATTTTGGCGTTGTTGCCGAGGAAGGTAATTATAGATTTAAAAAGAACTTATGTTCTTTCAGATATAAAGATTGCATGAGAGGACATGGAGACCCCAAAGAAACTGACTGTACAGGTGGTAGGGGCAGAGGAAGGGGAGGAAGAAAGACTTTTATTGACGAGATCATATCAAAATCTGAATCTGTTGCTCCTCAACGATCAGACTCTCAGAAACCAAAATCCCAACCTTCCTTTCAAGCAAACTTTGAAATGGGGAAAGATATTTGGAGTCCTGAGACAGTTGAGAAACTAGAAGGAAACATTGAGGATCGTGCAAGCGCAGCAGGGGAACAAACAGAAGAAACAACGGATGAGTATAATGAAGAACTGCATCATGAAGAATAGGCAGGTCCTGAAGGAGAGGTAAATGATGAAAACTCTTTTTCCACCTCAGGATTTCCTATTGGTGATCTTCCTAGAGGGGTAGCTCCCATGAATAATATTCCACTCTCAGCTTTACCTAACTTTCATGGTTTATCTTCAGAGGATCCTGACGAATTCCTTTTCGAGTTTGGCATACTATGCAGAAGTTATGATTACATTTCCAATGCTCAAAAATTAAAACTATTTCCAGCAACATTGAAAGGAAATGAACTAAGATGGTTCATGAGTCTTTGAGGTCACGTAATCACAACATGGGATCAAATGAGATAGAAATTCCTGCACAAATTCCAAGACTATTGTCGAACAAGAGAAAAAAGAGAGGAACTATTCAAGATGATACATAAAGAGGATGAAAATCTGGAGGACTTTGTAGAAAGGCTACAGTATAATCTACAAAGATCCAGTCACCCCGATGTAAGTAAACATATTCTTAAAACAATATTACTAAAAGGAGTAAGGGATGACTATCTAGATATGTTGAATATGCTTGGAAAAGGGGACATATCTAAAGAATCATATGATGAAATTGTTAACCTATGTAAAAGATGTTCAAGAGGAGCTTCAAGGAATAGATCAAATAGAAGGGATACTACATTTTCAAGAGTTCAAAAATCAGCCAGTGGAGGAGCAACAAGAGATGAAATAGGTAATTTACTTGAAGGTTTTAAAACTAAAATGTTAAGCTCTTTTGCCTCACAAATTGATACCCTGCAGATTCAAAAGAAACAAGCCGAAGCAGAAGCATCTCTGTCCATCTTTTGTTCCAAATGCAGAGACAAGCACCCACGAAGGGAATGCCCATTGGAAAAAAAGCCAATCCGCACCATCTGTGATAAGGATCACGAAACTCAACAATGCCCTTCTTTACTAGGAATCAAGGAAGCATTACAACCAACTGATGAAGAAGCTGAAGCTGTCTATCTATTGACATAGAGAAGAGAATGGCAGATGCAAGGACAAGGTATGAATCCGAATATGCCATTTACATCTTCTAATTGTTGGAATAACTATCCTTCTTTTAATCAAGTGAATTACCCTCCCTATAATCAAATGCAATACCTCAATCAAATGAATTACCCACCCATGCAACAAACTAGACCTCCCTTTGTAGATCCATCAATGTGGACTCCTTGGCCTCCACAAAAACAACCTTACTTTAACCAATGGAATCCAAACTAGAGAGGGCAACAACCCCTGTTCCCAAATCAATTACCTCAATCACAATTTCTGCAACCACTCTCCTTACCATCAGGTACTCCACCAAACAATCAAATAATGAGGCCCCACCTACCTATACAACCTAACCCTAACCCCAATAATAAAGTTGTGTAGTGCATTGATATTCAAAACCATCCTACACTCTCTCTTTTCCCTATGCAATGCAATGATATTCATTTACGATCTAGTAAAATAGTAGAACCTATCATCGTTCATGTTATCTCTTCTAAAGAGGAAGCAAAAGAGCATGATGTACTTGAAGAGATACAATCATCCTCCAACACTGCTGCTAAAACAACAAAACCACCATTTCCCGAGTGTTTAGCTTTGACTAAAATGCCTGAGCCACCATCTTTCAATCTTCTAGGGGATTTACAAAATATTTATGTCAAAATTCCACTACTACAAGCACTACGAGATGCACCAATTTATGTCAGGAATATGCGAGACATTTGTGTTAAGAAACCCGAAAGGAAAACTAAAGATCCCCTCGCAGTTCATGTCATGGGTGATATGTCTGCACTAATGTCAGGTAAAGTTCCCCCAGTTAAATATGGTGATCCCGACCATCCTACCATCTCAGTGCAAATTGGAAAAATGATAATTCCTCGAGTTCTGGTAGACTTAGGCACTGCTATCAAAATTATGACTCTGGAAACCTCACAATTGTTACAACTGAAGAATGAAATCAGAGATACCCCAACCATCCTAGAATTAGCTGACCGTTCTACAATCAAACTAGAAGGAGTCATTGAAAATCTAATCATCTCAGTGGAATCCTGGAATTATCCAGCTGACTTTGTGTTATTACAACCCAAAACAATGTTGGGGGGCCACCCTCTAATTTTGGGCAGACCTTGTCTAGCCATGAAAGATGCTTTTATCAACTGTAGATCAGGTTCAATGACAATTTCCAACGGATATGAGACTAAACAGCTTACCCTCTACCATCACACTACACCCTTGATTAACAATGATAATTCCATATGGGTAGACTTTGATGATCAAACTACTCAACCCATCTTGACTATCAGACAAGCCTTAAGCCTTAAAGATGCCACTAAGGATGAAGTAATTAATAATTTTATTTGTTAACCCTCCTCCGTGACTCCAGAAACTCATAACTAACTAGTTGCACTTTTAGAGTTAGATAACCAGGAAAACCTTAACTCTAAAAGCCCACCTCAAACATCAGCCACCATCTCCTCTAAAAGTATGCCAGTAGAAATTCAACCTGGCAAAACAATGAACATAAACCCCAACCTGACAGATGCTAAAACACAACAGTTAATGGATTTACTTCTTGAACATAAAGAAGAATTTGCATGGGACTATACATATATGAAAGGAATCTCTCCTGAATTATGCACTCATCGTATATATATCAAGGAAGATTGTCGACTGATTTGCCAATCTCAACGATGAATGAACCCTAATTTAAGAGAAATTCTTAAAGAAGAACTTCAAAAATTGCTTAATGGGTATATATATCCTATATCGGACAGTGAATGGGTTTCCCCATTGGTAATAGTTCCTGAGAAAAACGGGAAATGGAGAGTATGTGTAGACTATAGAGCCTTAAATAAAACCACTCAAAAAGATCACTTTCTGTTAGCATTCATTGATCAGGTGTTAGATAGTTTGTCAGGGAAGAAATTTTTCTCCTTTTTAGATGGTTTCAGTGGGTATAATCAGATCAAAATTGCACCCCAAGACCAAGATAACACCACTTTTACTAGCCCTTGGGGAGATTTTTCTTATAGATTTCTCCCATTTGGACTATGTAATGCACCAACAACCTTTCAAAAAGCAGTTATAGGAATCTTTTCTGATATGCTTAATGAATCTATGGAAATTTTTATGGATGATTTTACCCCTTATGGTGTTTCTTTTGAAGAAGCACTACAAAACCTTGAGAAAGTACTTAAACGATGTATACAAGCCCACCTCTCCTTAAGTACAAAAAATTTTCATATGATGATGAGTGAAGGAATAGTGCTTGGACATTTTATTTCATCTCAAGGAATCTAGGTGGATCCATCCAAGATACAAGTCATTAAAAATCTTCCTATTCCCAAAACCCAAACAGAGGTGAGAAGTTTTCTAGGACATGCTGGATACTACAGAAGATTTATTAAAAAAAAATCCAAAATAGCTTCTCCTTTGTTTGTGTTATTGATGAAAAATGCCGAATTGAAGTGGACTAACCCTTGCCAGGAAGCATTTAATACACTTAAACATCAGTTATCTACAACACCTATTCTAAGAGGACCTGATTGGACACTTCCCTTTCATATATCCTCTGATGCTTCAGATACTACAATAGGAGTTGTCTTGGGACAAGAAAAAAATCATCTCCCTTATGCTATTTACTTCATTAGCAAGAATATGACTCCTGCTGAACTTAACTATACAGTTACCGAAAAAGAATTCTTAGCAGTTATCTATGCTATTAATAAATTTTGACATTACATCACTGGCTACTCTACTCTTGTCCATATTGATCACTCAGCTATCAAATATCTAATGAACAAACCTATCACAAATGCTCGATTCACTAGATGGTTACTATTATTACAAGAATTTGATATTACAATTGTAGATAGACCAGGAAAATAAAATGTAGTTGTTGATTTCCTTTCTCGGTTAACACCTGATGATAATACCCCAGTAGATGATTCCTTTCCTAACAAATATCTATTTGCAGTATCTGCTCACTCACCATGGTATGTAGACATCGCTAACTACTTGGTTGTAGGGAAGTTACCACCACAACTATCCCACCGGGAGAAAAGAAGAATCATTCAACAAAGTGCTCGGTATAGTTGGATAAGTGGGTGTCTGTTCCACATAGGACTTGATCAAGAGATCCAAAGGTGCATTAGAGAAGATGATGTTTATGACTTACTAAAAGCTTGTCATGATGGCCCTTGTGGAGGGCATTTTGCTAATAAGAGAACAACACATGAAATTCTCAGGATGGGATATTATTGGCCCTCACTTCTTAAAGATGCAAAGAAATATGTTCAAGCCTGTGATAGATGTCAAAGAATGGTCCAACCTAATCATAGAGATGAAATTCCATTAAATCCCCAGGTAGTAATCGAATCATTTGAAAGATGGGTCTTAGACTTTGTAGGACCCATTAACCCCCCATCCAATCAAAAAGTTTATATAGTGGTTTGCACATATTACATGACCAAATGGGTGGAAGCTAAAGCACTCCATAGAGCCACTGAAGAAGCGGTTCTAGATTTTATATTTGAAGACATCTTTATCAGATTTGGAGTGCCCAGAGAATTAGTTATAGATGGGGGACCTCCTTTCACTTCTCACGGTTTTAAAGCCACCCTTAAAAAATATCATATTCACCATAGAATGACTACACCATACCACCCCCAAGCCAATGGACAGGTGGAAATCACAAATAAAGTAATAGAATCCATTCTCACAAAAATAGTGAAGGAAAATAGAAAGGATTGGTCCCACGGGCTCCCTGGATCATTATGGGCCTACAAAACTACCTGGAGAAATACTACAGGATTCTCTCCCTATGAATTAGTTTATGGAAAAAGTGTCGTCTTTCCTGTGGAATTTGAAATCAAAACCTTAAGGACTTCTTTAGCTGTCAACCTTGATTTGACCGACACACAGATAGCCAGATTGCTGCAGCTTAATGAATTGGATGAAAAAATACTAGATGCCATTCATCAGACAACTATGATTCAACAACAAAGATCAAAATGGCATGACAAAACCATCGAACATAAGCAATTCCAAAAAGGTAATTGGGCCTTACTGTATGATTCTCAGTTTAAATAATTTCAAGGGAAACTACGTACAAGATGGCTTGGACCTTACGAAGTGGACACTGTTTTCCCCAATGGAACAGTAAGGCTCCTCACAATCAATGACTGTAAAACACCGTTACTTGTGAATGGTCATTGGCTCCGTCCGTACCAGCGCCCCATTTCCAAATAAGATTTTAAGGCTACATGTGTGGTAGACTCTCATTACCTCTTTTTAGAGAGGCCTCCTACCCCTCATTGCAATTAATTCTTTTGAATTTAATTCCTTTAGTATTAGATTAGATTTCTTTTACTAATAATCCCTGTCAAGGAATGGCATGTTACAATTGATTTTTGCAGACTCCCGATCAAAGAAAAGGCCTACCAAGAAAGGATGACCTTACATCAAGAAGAGCCAAGCTTCATTTTGTGAAACACTACTCTCCTTTTTCCCCATTGCTGAAACACCACTATTCTGCAATTTTTTGCCCTTTTTCCCCCATTGTTGAAACACCACTGTTCAACAATTTTTTTTCCTTTTTCCCCATTGATGAAACACCATTGTTCTGCAATTTTTCACCCTTTTTCCCCATTGCTGAAACACCACTGTTCAACAATTTTTTTTGCCCTTTTTTTCCCCTTTGCTGAAACACCACTGTTCAGAAATTTTTTGCCCTTTTCCCCATTGCTGAAACACCACTACTTAGCAACATGTCACCATTGCTGAAACACCACTTCCTCAGCAGTATTCTGCAATATCACTCTTCAGCAAACATTTCTATATTCTTTCCCTGTTGCTGAAACACCAACTTTTCAGCATTTCCCGTCAATAAGCTCTTTCACTCTCATACTACATTTTGTCCTTCCACTAAACAAATCCTTGATACAATTTCTCTAACAAATCAAAAGTCTCCCCCATGGCTACTGTAGAACTATTATGGACAGGCACTATATTTTGTTTGAAGTACGAATCAAAGGTAAAGATGAGGTACGTAAACTTTATATGTAAATACAATTGAACTATGGTTAATGAGAAGATCCAAACTCATTATTATCACTCATGTAAAATCATTATTCTGGCCATACTTGAAGGGGGGGGGGGATATCAAAATCTTATACCATCATTTCACACAAACCGACTACTCTCATTCTTTTTTTTTTACCATTCTGTTAGCGACATTTCTTGTCCTAGGCACAAGAGTATTTGGGTCTACAAGTTGTACGAGGAGCACCCAAGCACAGCATGGAAA
>JASDQU010100358.1:579165-609216 GCA_032191745.1 Picea mariana
GCATGGGACTATACATATATGAAAGGAATCTCTCCTGAATTATGCACTCATCGTATATATATCAAGGAAGATTGTCGACTGATTTGCCAATCTCAACGATGAATGAACCCTAATTTAAGAGAAATTCTTAAAGAAGAACTTCAAAAATTGCTTAATGGGTATATATATCCTATATCGGACAGTGAATGGGTTTCCCCATTGGTAATAGTTCCTGAGAAAAACGGGAAATGGAGAGTATGTGTAGACTATAGAGCCTTAAATAAAACCACTCAAAAAGATCACTTTCTGTTAGCATTCATTGATCAGGTGTTAGATAGTTTGTCAGGGAAGAAATTTTTCTCCTTTTTAGATGGTTTCAGTGGGTATAATCAGATCAAAATTGCACCCCAAGACCAAGATAACACCACTTTTACTAGCCCTTGGGGAGATTTTTCTTATAGATTTCTCCCATTTGGACTATGTAATGCACCAACAACCTTTCAAAAAGCAGTTATAGGAATCTTTTCTGATATGCTTAATGAATCTATGGAAATTTTTATGGATGATTTTACCCCTTATGGTGTTTCTTTTGAAGAAGCACTACAAAACCTTGAGAAAGTACTTAAACGATGTATACAAGCCCACCTCTCCTTAAGTACAAAAAATTTTCATATGATGATGAGTGAAGGAATAGTGCTTGGACATTTTATTTCATCTCAAGGAATCTAGGTGGATCCATCCAAGATACAAGTCATTAAAAATCTTCCTATTCCCAAAACCCAAACAGAGGTGAGAAGTTTTCTAGGACATGCTGGATACTACAGAAGATTTATTAAAAAAAAATCCAAAATAGCTTCTCCTTTGTTTGTGTTATTGATGAAAAATGCCGAATTGAAGTGGACTAACCCTTGCCAGGAAGCATTTAATACACTTAAACATCAGTTATCTACAACACCTATTCTAAGAGGACCTGATTGGACACTTCCCTTTCATATATCCTCTGATGCTTCAGATACTACAATAGGAGTTGTCTTGGGACAAGAAAAAAATCATCTCCCTTATGCTATTTACTTCATTAGCAAGAATATGACTCCTGCTGAACTTAACTATACAGTTACCGAAAAAGAATTCTTAGCAGTTATCTATGCTATTAATAAATTTTGACATTACATCACTGGCTACTCTACTCTTGTCCATATTGATCACTCAGCTATCAAATATCTAATGAACAAACCTATCACAAATGCTCGATTCACTAGATGGTTACTATTATTACAAGAATTTGATATTACAATTGTAGATAGACCAGGAAAATAAAATGTAGTTGTTGATTTCCTTTCTCGGTTAACACCTGATGATAATACCCCAGTAGATGATTCCTTTCCTAACAAATATCTATTTGCAGTATCTGCTCACTCACCATGGTATGTAGACATCGCTAACTACTTGGTTGTAGGGAAGTTACCACCACAACTATCCCACCGGGAGAAAAGAAGAATCATTCAACAAAGTGCTCGGTATAGTTGGATAAGTGGGTGTCTGTTCCACATAGGACTTGATCAAGAGATCCAAAGGTGCATTAGAGAAGATGATGTTTATGACTTACTAAAAGCTTGTCATGATGGCCCTTGTGGAGGGCATTTTGCTAATAAGAGAACAACACATGAAATTCTCAGGATGGGATATTATTGGCCCTCACTTCTTAAAGATGCAAAGAAATATGTTCAAGCCTGTGATAGATGTCAAAGAATGGTCCAACCTAATCATAGAGATGAAATTCCATTAAATCCCCAGGTAGTAATCGAATCATTTGAAAGATGGGTCTTAGACTTTGTAGGACCCATTAACCCCCCATCCAATCAAAAAGTTTATATAGTGGTTTGCACATATTACATGACCAAATGGGTGGAAGCTAAAGCACTCCATAGAGCCACTGAAGAAGCGGTTCTAGATTTTATATTTGAAGACATCTTTATCAGATTTGGAGTGCCCAGAGAATTAGTTATAGATGGGGGACCTCCTTTCACTTCTCACGGTTTTAAAGCCACCCTTAAAAAATATCATATTCACCATAGAATGACTACACCATACCACCCCCAAGCCAATGGACAGGTGGAAATCACAAATAAAGTAATAGAATCCATTCTCACAAAAATAGTGAAGGAAAATAGAAAGGATTGGTCCCACGGGCTCCCTGGATCATTATGGGCCTACAAAACTACCTGGAGAAATACTACAGGATTCTCTCCCTATGAATTAGTTTATGGAAAAAGTGTCGTCTTTCCTGTGGAATTTGAAATCAAAACCTTAAGGACTTCTTTAGCTGTCAACCTTGATTTGACCGACACACAGATAGCCAGATTGCTGCAGCTTAATGAATTGGATGAAAAAATACTAGATGCCATTCATCAGACAACTATGATTCAACAACAAAGATCAAAATGGCATGACAAAACCATCGAACATAAGCAATTCCAAAAAGGTAATTGGGCCTTACTGTATGATTCTCAGTTTAAATAATTTCAAGGGAAACTACGTACAAGATGGCTTGGACCTTACGAAGTGGACACTGTTTTCCCCAATGGAACAGTAAGGCTCCTCACAATCAATGACTGTAAAACACCGTTACTTGTGAATGGTCATTGGCTCCGTCCGTACCAGCGCCCCATTTCCAAATAAGATTTTAAGGCTACATGTGTGGTAGACTCTCATTACCTCTTTTTAGAGAGGCCTCCTACCCCTCATTGCAATTAATTCTTTTGAATTTAATTCCTTTAGTATTAGATTAGATTTCTTTTACTAATAATCCCTGTCAAGGAATGGCATGTTACAATTGATTTTTGCAGACTCCCGATCAAAGAAAAGGCCTACCAAGAAAGGATGACCTTACATCAAGAAGAGCCAAGCTTCATTTTGTGAAACACTACTCTCCTTTTTCCCCATTGCTGAAACACCACTATTCTGCAATTTTTTGCCCTTTTTCCCCCATTGTTGAAACACCACTGTTCAACAATTTTTTTTCCTTTTTCCCCATTGATGAAACACCATTGTTCTGCAATTTTTCACCCTTTTTCCCCATTGCTGAAACACCACTGTTCAACAATTTTTTTTGCCCTTTTTTTCCCCTTTGCTGAAACACCACTGTTCAGAAATTTTTTGCCCTTTTCCCCATTGCTGAAACACCACTACTTAGCAACATGTCACCATTGCTGAAACACCACTTCCTCAGCAGTATTCTGCAATATCACTCTTCAGCAAACATTTCTATATTCTTTCCCTGTTGCTGAAACACCAACTTTTCAGCATTTCCCGTCAATAAGCTCTTTCACTCTCATACTACATTTTGTCCTTCCACTAAACAAATCCTTGATACAATTTCTCTAACAAATCAAAAGTCTCCCCCATGGCTACTGTAGAACTATTATGGACAGGCACTATATTTTGTTTGAAGTACGAATCAAAGGTAAAGATGAGGTACGTAAACTTTATATGTAAATACAATTGAACTATGGTTAATGAGAAGATCCAAACTCATTATTATCACTCATGTAAAATCATTATTCTGGCCATACTTGAAGGGGGGGGGGGATATCAAAATCTTATACCATCATTTCACACAAACCGACTACTCTCATTCTTTTTTTTTTACCATTCTGTTAGCGACATTTCTTGTCCTAGGCACAAGAGTATTTGGGTCTACAAGTTGTACGAGGAGCACCCAAGCACAGCATGGAAAAATCTCATTTCAATATCCTATCCAGTAAGTGACCGAAATTATATTGACGACGGTCTAGATCCTTTCATAAGAGCAGATCGGCAGTCAGCGGGAAACCGTGGATAGTAGAGTTGCATCGAGATTAGCGCAAATGGATCGCACCCATATTGTATGCAAGGAAGAATAACAGCCATCCATCCGAGGGGCGCATGGTGTGAGATCCAGTCGCGTCGGCTTTTCAGTAGCCACAAGTTCAAGGGGTGAAGGTTTTATGTCGTTGTACATTTCGAAACCCCAAACCCCGAAGCACCGATGGTGCCCAAAGTCAGGCCTACAATATCAATGGGTAGTCTCAGCCGTCCATCTGAAGAGGACACCTGGCATGCGATGAGGCTCTCGACCTTTTCGCCCATCATGATTTCAAAGTTCAAGGAGCAGCTCCCTCGTATCCCCGATGCGCGAAGTGACGAGAGCATCCAGGAACTAGGGCCCACAGCAGCGTCGGGTGATTTTAGAACTGTTAGATTTGAAGGATGCGTGGTGTCAGATTAAGCCATCTCGATGTTTCGCTCATCGCGGTTTCAAGAAGCATGGATCAGCCCCTTCATATCCGCAAATGACAAAAACACCTTTGGGAGTAAGAACAAGGTCATGGCCCATGGTCACTTGGGAGACAAAGAGATTTATGCAAGAGGGGCCAAAATCACCAAGTTTAGTTACAGAGGAGATCATCGCGACCTTCAGGTGCCATCGGATCCGATCTCACTCTTGTGTCTCACTTGGAGTAAATGAAGGCATGAACGGGTGGTTGAAACCTCCTTTCATTCATTAAGTGTGAGATATGGAAGGTCTGGCAAGCGGTCTGCTCGAAGGGGGCCTGTGTACCGATTTTTCCAAAGAAGCCATGCCGAAGCCTTTGAAAAGACAGAGAATTATGCACACGCTAGCTCGACACTTAATGGATCAGCTACCCTCCTTATAGGAACCATGCACAGTTAAGATGGCGTGTGAAGAAGGATTTCAGTACGAATTTGACTGAAAAGACACTGATCCCTAGGTGACTAGGCATGCCTGTGTTAGGCGAATTTTACTTAGTATATAGGCTCAATTTTTGTATTTTGTAAGTATCGATGGTAGAGCAAAGCTCCCGAGCGTAAAGTTTTAACACACTCTAGTTCTCTGGTTATGCATCTATATGTGAGATTTCTTGTTTTATGACAGATAGTCTTTCTTACTCCATCTAATTTTCATCTTATGCTAAGAGAGTTTGTGAACGACTGATTTGTGTGAATTATTTCAATCATGTTATGATAAAGTATTTATTATTACATTGTTCTCTGGCGTTTTGCATTTGAATGCAAGAAGATCTTGCGTTTAGATGTCTTCTCCCACAGCCTGTTAGAAGCCTGATGTTTACGACAGACCTTTGCACCTCTCTGATACAAGTCTTCCCCCTACTCACCCTTACTACAACTTACTGTCTGAAGTTTGATTAAGACCTCACCTGCCCACACCTACTTGGCCTAGTTTCGGAGTTAGAACCACACCATCTTGAGTTGGCTTCCAATCGATCACCCCATTAAACATATCGTGACACAAACTGATGGGCATCAGTCTCTGCTCCTGCTGCAATCCAGGGGTGACTTCCATCGCCAACACATTCCTTCGTTTGTTTCACCACCATTTGCATGCTTTCACCCGCAAAACATACTATGCTCAGAAGTGGTTACTTGACTCTCTGACGATGCATTTTACTGAGTTGTTAGCTATGGGAGGCCCTATTATATGATACGAACCTGCCACGACAGCCCTGTTAGAACTATATCCATAATTCTATCAAGTTTTTCTATAGGCAGGATGGCTGGGTTATTTTCAGAGGCTCCAAGGATTTGATCAATAATAGGTTCTTCAATTTTCTCGAAATCTTCAGGAAGATTATTCCATTGTTCAAGGGGTTCGGATTCCAGTTACAAAGGATGATATAGCATAGGTTTCAGGTCTCCCTATCACTGACATTCACTAGTTCAGCCACAAACACATCATCCTTAATGCCCAACAGGATTTCCTCTTACTAGGGGAACAAATTGAGCCTAAAGGATAGGGTGTTCGACTTAGCTCATTGCCGCCTCCTTGGCTAAAAGTTGCATAGTTTTTCAAGCACTACCTTACCTGTGAAGGCCAATACCAGGTAGTCTACTAGTACGATTTTGTATTGTTGTCTCATTTACGACATGCTAGATTGGTGAATATTCCCTACTATCTGATCAGATTTCTTAGAAATATGTCGCATTACTGTAAAAAGGCTAAAAATCCTGCCCTTTCCCTCACCCATCACTATCTTGCTCATCTACTCATCCAAAAGGGTTTTTCCCAACAAAACCCTCTCCTAAACAACCCACCCATAGACCCTCAAGAAGTTGTTGAACATCTTGAAAATTTTCAGGAACAACAACCACAAAACCTTCCAGATCCTCTGGAAGTACCTAACAGTCTGCCTACAGACCCAATCAATCCAATTAACCTTCCCACCATACCAAGCCCAGCCCACATCTTACCAGAATCATCCACTCCTACCATTCATATCCTTAGCGATGATTTTGAACTAGACAACCCTCCCTGCCCCATCACTGAGGAAAACCCCCACGCAAACGAAAGCAAATTCCTCCTTTTTCCTCCTTTTTACAAAGAAAATGAACAAGGACCTCAACAAGAGCAGCTACTATTGCCACTGCCCTAAACCCCCAACCCATCTGGCTAAAACCCCGTACACCTCCACCCTCCCAAATTCCAGAATTTTTACCTATTCCACCCATGGGCATTGAAACACAAGAACCAGAGGCCCAGTGTACTAGGACATCATCCTTTTCAAATCAAGTAGCTGAAACATAAGAACCAACTACTCATCCAGTAGCTGAAACACAAAAACCATCTACTCATCCAGTAGTTGAAACACAAGAACCAGCTACTCATCCAGTAGGTGAAACAAAAGAACCAGCTGTTGATATTGTTACCAAAATATAGGAATCAGATGCCCAGGGTGCCGCAACACTACTTTCTCTACATCAAGAAGCTGAAATACAAGAATCAGCTGTCAATCCTGTAGATACTCCAAAAGAACCAACTAGTATGGCTGTGACTGTGACACAAGAACCAGTCACCCCTCTTAATATACCCTTGAAATATCAACAACTAGAACCAACAATGGCCTCTGTCTTACAAGAAAAAGAGTTCCTAAGGTCTGAACTGGAAGCCTACAAACAAGAGATAGTCATGGTAAAAGAATCCTATGAGAAGGAACTTTAATTGTACACCCTAGCTCGCATAGCGACCATGACAGAGGAAAATACAACAGAGAATCAGTGTAGAGAGTATATGTGCAGTCAATGTGGGGACATATATTATCAAGCAGGCTATAAAGTAACTCAAAT
This sequence comes from Picea mariana, assembly GCA_032191745.1. Taxonomy (NCBI): domain Eukaryota; kingdom Viridiplantae; phylum Streptophyta; class Pinopsida; order Pinales; family Pinaceae; genus Picea; species Picea mariana. The sequence goes on from JASDQU010100358.1 coordinate 586,288, forward strand.
TCCAATGCCTGGAACTTCCCCTGCACCTACGACTTTTGCAGTCAAAGAAGAAAACCCTGCTATTACACAAGAACCAGCAGGACCTTCCAAAATTCAAAATGAACCCTGGCCTACAACAATTGCCACATATGAAGCCCCTGTTTTTGTCAATAAAGCTATGCAAACACTGCCTGTTGATGAATCTGCCCCTCCTAGCCAAATCAATACCCATATTCTTGTGGAACAAGCCACTCAGACCCTACCTCAGCCTATCACTTGCGATGCTAAAACACAAACTCAACCATGGGATGAGTAGGAAATAATGGACAAATGGAAAAAAGAGTCTGTTGTTACACAGGACAAAAGCCTATAGGAGCATAGATTACTCTGGCTAAACCACATCTATTCAAGCTGGGAATATTTGGAGAAAACACGTCAAGAATCCTATGCCAATAAGAAGCAAAATAAAGAGCTAAAAGGCAAATTGCTCCTAATGTTTGACTTGGCACAAAAATTGTTGGCCGCAAGGAAACCATCCTCCAATTACTCTCTTTTCCTCATGGAACGACTTACATTTTTTCAGATTAAATCAATCAAAGAAGGCAGACCCCATGCAGTGTTAACTCTAGCATATTTTGTTAGAACCTTTGCAAAAGCCTCTACTATGGATCAGCACCTCCTCTATGAGGTATATCTTCATAATGAGGTCATCCCTGAGAACCGACAGCTTAACCTTAACCCTCTTGTCAGTGATATCCAGATTCGGGCACTCACCTCTTTCCTTAACAATCAGATTACATGGCAGAATGACTTCCTAGATGCCAAGCATAATGAGGATAACTGCCTTCTCTAGATACGGCCAGAACCACAGAACATTTCCACCTTTGTTGCAGAGTATTATCAGTTTCTAAAGAAACCAGGGATGATTCAATATATTCACCAACTACAGACAACAATACTTCAGGATTGTCAACAGTTCATTAAATCCACAGAGATGGCTGCCCTATAAGAAAATAACATGTTTTGGAAACAATCTGCTGAGAAAAGACAGGAACACAATCCCTTTAGTCCCACAAATCTTGAGACAACAATCTCCTGGGTACCTAGCTACATCAAATGTGTTCAGCAATGTGTTGAAAGATGGATAGGTTATCAGTTTCATTTTCCTATTCTATGGATGCCAACAGAGAAATATCAAGTTCATCATAAGTTTCCCAAGAAGGCTGAAATAGCAGCTTGGCAAAGGCTACAACGCGTTCAAGGATTCAGAGCTCCAACATACAACACTTTCCACAGCTAGTGCTTAAGTAACTTGCATGCTCAGAGTCGGTATTCAAATTCTGATTCAGATTGAACTTACCTGAGGACATGCAACCTTTTAAGTTGGGGGGGATGTTAGGACCCTATAATGTACATTTTTGTTCACACTTTTTGCTACCATCACATCCTCTTTCCACTCACATTTAAGCTTACATTATCACCTTACCCTATCTTTCCAAAGGTATATAATGTCTCTTATCTTTTCTATATGTTTAATTTGTCTTACATATAATTTTACATCAATCTCATACTTAACCATCGATCAGAAATATATAAGTGTTGAAACAGTTCGAACTGCAGATTATTGTTGTTGTTTGAAGGCCCGTTGCTAAAACAGTCAAAAGCATGTAAATCCCGTTGCTGAAAAAGTCCGTAGTCTGTGATGCTGGAACAACAATTCACACAATACAAAGAAGAAGTTGTTACACTGACCACAAAAGCTGCACCTTGAGACAGAATTAACCATCACTGCTGCTTGAGATGTTGCTAAAACAATCAGAACGCAAATCCCGTTGCTGAAACAGCCCATGATTTGCGATGCAGAAATAGTATACAACAACATTAACAAGAAGATAAATAAAGAATCTGTTACACCAGCCGCAACGGCTACACCTCGCCCAGCACCATTTCACTATCGTAATAGCATTCTGTTATGGAGACTAGGATATCCTATTCCAGTATAGAAGATTAGATCTGACTAAGAATAGGATTTGTATGTGCACATGTAATTTGATGATCAATTGTATCGAGGGGATTATCCTCTTTAAATAAGGGAAAATCATCATTAGAGGGGATCCTTCTTGGCTAAGAAAGGAATTGCAGAGAAGGACGTGTTCACTTTAGACATTGTAACATGATACAGTTGATAGATGAATAAAAGATTATTCTGAGCATTCCTTCCTAGTTCCTTTCATTTCTGGGGAATCTTGTGAGAAAGGAGGGCCCACCTTCTTCACAAGATTCACCCATTAGTTCTGTAGTGTGTTAGTATTAATTATGTTCATGCCTTGATTAAATTCCATTTTGCTGAAACTCTACTTTACTAAACTTTGTTTTATTGAAACTCTGCTTTACTGATTGTTACATTGTTTTCATATGATTCATGCTTGGGTAACTGTTAATCATTCTGATTGGTAATTCTGTTTGATGAATTTATGAAAGTGTGATAATCAGGGACAGGTGCTGAAGATTCCTGCTTGGGGAATAGGGTCTTGTTCTCTATTAAGAGATAATTAGCCTTCAGTGCGTGTCAATCATTTGGATTAGTAATGAGTTCATGAAGGTGTGATAGTAGAAAACAGGTGTTGAAGATTCCTGCTTGGGGAATAGGGTCTTGTTCTCTGTTACAGAATAGTTGGTCTTTCCTTTTGTAGTATCTTGAAAGATTTCTTTCCTAGGTTGATATTTCATAATGTAATCCAGGATTCTTAAGATAATTATTTCTTTAAAATTTGAACTCTGCAATAGGTAGGTTTCTTTTCTGTAATTCAAAGTAGAACTTCAGTTTGTTCAAGGCAAGGTGTGATTAATGTACTTTTACTACAATGATAGATTGTTTTTGGGATTGAGCATATATAGTGTGTGATTGCCTTTTAAATAACAGACTTCCCTGGGTTGACAATTTATGTAACACTTGATTGTTTAGTAAATAAGCAATTACAGTGACCAACAGGGTTGACATAATATCTTTCCTCCTTCCTATTTCAATGATAGGAGTGATTTCAGGAGACAATCCTCTTCTTCTCCTAGAGATGCGAGGATTTGAGGACATGAAAAAAAGAAGACCAAACTTTAGGAAAAAGAGAGCTACAACTGATTTCTAGGCTTCCTTTTCCTGGCCTCCTAGAATTTGTGAATACTTATATCTTGTTCAATTACTTCCCACGAGCCTTTGAGCTCATCCCGGGTATTCGTAGTTTCTAAGATAGTATTGAATAAGGTTAAGGCAATGTTGGCTTGTCTTTAAGAGAGAGGATAATTATGAATACAATCAACTAGAGAGATATAGAAGATCTCCCCAGTATGGTTGCAAAATAAATGTTGAGGAAAAGGTATGGATTACCTTACTCGATCATTTTCAGCTCTTGTCTGGCTAGGACATGATAGTTGGGAATGTCACTCAGGGTTTATAGCCTCAAAATATTCTCCCAATCCGCAAGTATTAATTACAAGGGCTGAGGTTGATTTATAATTTAAAAATGTTGCAATATAAAATAAAATTTAAAAAATTTTCTGGAATGTACACTGATTTTCAAAATAAGTAAACATGGAGATCAAAAGTGAAAAGTAATCAAGTCACAAATACACATATATGAGACAGAATAGCAATCTGATTTTATTTCATTCTTAGATACCAAAATTGTTTTCTCTTTACAAAACCCCTACGAGGGCATGGACCAAAGTATGATTTAGAGATCCCCGATGAATACCATACAAAAAGACTCTTATAGTAAAGTAAAACTGAAATTAATAATATGGATCAAGTTTCCACAAACTGATGCAATTTTGACTCTGCAAGATATCTTTTATCAGCCATGAAACTTAACTCACAAACAAACAAGAATACATAGACTATCAAGGATGGATCAACACCTCTAGAAAAAGCGTCTGAAAAGTGTGGTTCAGTCTTGAACCTTGTTGTCTACAATAAGACCCTGTTGTCAAAAAGAAAATTAGGCTTTGAATAAACTCATAAATGAATGAAATCTGAAACTATCTCCTATAACTAAAGAGCAAAACTTAGTCTCGTTTTCTCCTTCTATTCTCCATTTGTCTCTTCTTCTCATTCATCTTTTATTCTTTCCAAATAAGTTGAAGTATTTCAACTACTTTATTTAGTTAAGTTGATTTAACTTAACTAATTAGTTTAGGAGAAATAAATAATAATAGTATAGTTAAGGGCATTAATTAATAATAACTAGGTAGGTGGGACTCCTTGTGACTCCCGTCATTTCTTCCTTTTAAACCATGAAATATAACACACAAAATATAATCATTTTGACCATATGCCACCCTTGTAACTCCCTTGAATATATTTTAAACTGGATATTTAAATATTAGAAATAATTTATATCATATCCAAATATATATATATATATATATATATATATATCCACATTATTCATAAAATATCAAAAGCATGGCTTGCTATCCAAAAATGTTGAAAACCATTAAGCATTGTCCTCATCAAATGAAATCATAAAAAACCATAATTTAAAAACCATATTTGTCACTTTGTGAGGAAATTTTCCTCTTTTCATTGTTGTTTCCCTTAGACTTTTATGAAGTAGACCATGGTTAATTACACCCTTGGGGTTGTATCTCGTTGATCACATGGGATAAGTCATCCTTTAAATGAAGGCAGGAAGACAAATATTTCAAGGAATCAGTGGAGGGAGAAGAAGGGGATACAATTGTTTTTCCCTTGTCTTGCACAGGTTGGGGAATATCAGTTTTCAATCTCTTACTAGCATGTGAAGACTAAACTGGTGAAACATCATGGGAAATTTGGACATTAGGATTAATAGGTGGTGGTACATGAAATGACATATTGGGCCAACCATGATGGTGAGAAATAGGTTGGTTGAGGATCTCTTGCCAACCTTCATTTGCAGGGATTTCATGCTGCAAAGACACATGTGGAGGAACGATAATGTCGGGGATATTCCGAGGAGGATGAAAAGGGGGTCTTTCTAGTCAAGGGTAAATTATTCCATGGACAAACCAATTAAATAACCCATCTTGGAACAACTTGTTCAATTCTTGCGGGTCAACGTCAAAATGGATAGAAACTTTAGGCCTCCTATGTCCTAGATTCCAATTTCTTCTTCCTCTATTATTTCGACCATTGATGCCTCTACTGAAAAAGCTCATCCTATAGCAACATTTTGTCTGTAATAAAGATCTTAATAAACCATACATGACACTCTGCTTACATGAATCAAAAGTTGGCTCAAAATTGACACAAGGTACATGCAAATCCAAACCATTCATTAATTTCCATGTGAACAGGGAATGATAGAGTTCATGGGAAATATGGAGGGAGTGTAGTTGGCAGAAAATGGTAGAATGATAGGGAATGAATATAAGAATATTTTTCAACAATTAACAAAACAATTTAACTTTGTATAAAAATATCAAGAATATCAGTCACCCCTTGCTATATTATCTTTCTTTCGCTTCCACACAAACTATTATTTTTAAATTTATATCACATAACATGGATGTGATAAGTAAAATCGAGATCATGTAGGAAATGTAATTAGTGAAAAATGATAGAATGATAGGGAATCAATATGGATATTGTTCAAGTGAAAAAATTAAAACATGATACCTCAGATACAATCAAAACTTATCTCTCTCTAGAATTTTGAAGCTTAACACGTATTTTTTTTCAAAACAATAATCCAAATTGATTCCTTGTTTGACAATTTGCTTACTCTCTTCTGAAATTATTTTACACAATAAACTATTTTATATGCCCAGAATTATTTAATCATAGTAACCATTGTAACCACATTACCATTATATGATAGTCATGACGAACAACATCATAAGAATACAAAAATAGTCTTTAAGCCATGATTCATAATATCAACCCCAGTAATAATCCTTTAAATCCAACTGGGTCACACATAGTGTTTCCAAACAGCTCATATCCATCATTTTTTTAACCATTGTTCGATGCAATTTATTCTAGACATTATTACTCTATTCGATCTTTAGACATTTCGAACACATGTGCCCCCTTTTTTTTTAAACAATTAACATAATGATTGAACAAAGAAAAACAACCATTCATTATTTGGAACAAAAGATTCAACCGACTGTAACTTTGAATGAATAGGTGAGTACAGACTTCCTTCCACAATTTCCAAGCAAGGGACCAGCTAAAATTGTGCCTAGTTGAGCAAGAATTTTTCTCTCATCGACTGAAATTGGAGTAACCACTATAATGTGTAGGGTTCAAGAAATTTCCATGATAGTAAGGGTAGAGATAGTGGGGTAGTTCAGCCAAAGGGTTTGGAAGTTTCTTAGAATGGAAAGATTACTCCACATAGTGCTTTTCATAGTATAACAATAATTTGCAACATTTCTCTTGACTTCATGACCTTCGTATAATAGACTGTAATATTCCAAAAAATAAGTAAACCCAACACTTCTTTCAACACAACATAATTAGCGACCAAATAAGATCTCGTGCCCAACCAAAATGATATGAATAGTGCTCACATCAAAATCTGGGTAAGCAATGTTAAGACAATTGTATAATGTTCACCACACAACAGTGATAGTGAGGTCATAAGAAAGTAGGCTAGAAACTAAGGGTTTTTCCAGGACAAGGCATGGGATACATAAACATCCATAGGGTCAAAATATGGCATGGGTATACTATCCACAGAGACCAGTTATATCAATCTATAGGTGGGTTATTCACAAATCCTAGAGGTTAGGCAAACCGGGACAACCCATTTCAACAGAGAGGCCAAACCTGAATACATAACTATGGAAATGCAGGCTAAACCACAACTTTTACTCAAAATTTCCCTACAAAAAATTACACACAACAAGGACCCACGACCAACCCTTAACGCCAAGAATCTCATAATGACCACCATAGGAAACCAAATATGCAACCATAAACACACAGTTCTAAAACATCATAACAGCTTGAGAATCACATATACCACGAGAAACCAAAGCCAACATTTCATTTAAGGGAAGAGAAATTATCATGGATGGAAAAGTAATAAATCCTCATACCTGTAAAATATTGCACGAGGATAAAACCCAAGGCTATATACTTCCTCCACGACCGGGCAAGGCGGAGCAGGAGCAGCTAACAAAGCTGAAAATGAAATAATTACTAGGGTGACGGGCTCAAGGGAAGCTTGAGAGACGTACATTTATTGCACATCACTTCCTTCTTTAGATCCTCATTCAATTATTAGTACTAGCCAAGCCCACTAGCCAACTCACTATAGCACTACATTCAAAACCATTATACAACCAAATATCCACTTTCCATATTACTTTTTCAAAGTGCACGATAGTCCAAAGTGTGCCACCCCTTGCCAATATCAAATATGCAACTCAACCAATGCACATAACCATAGTAGTAAGGGTCACGATCACCCAAACTTTTTCCATGGACAATACACAATATCAAAATCAAAACTGGAGTATAATTATTTCATCCAAAAGGAAGCATTATCATATTTCATGAGAGATCATCAAAACCATTTAGCTCCATGTTTTAATCACCCAACCACCACATATTACCATAAACATTTTAAACCATGATTTGATGCAAATGAGCTGTATAAATTTGTGTTGTTATGAACACATAGGAAAACAAAATATAAGCATTGCTTATCCATTATAGTTCCATAAGTTAAAAAAGGGGGTCCCACCTACTAGTATACTATTAATATAGTTAAATAATAAAGCTTGGAAATCATTTGTGAGCATAGTATTCATCGTTGAGCTTTCAAGCGTCAACACAATGTACTAGTTGGCTTCTAGATCCCTCTCCTAGATAATGTGTTGAAGTCGATAGGAAGAGATCCATCAAAGGAGGGCCTTAATGTGTCCCCCATCAATCAAAATGAAACATACACCGAGAGATGATGTGAAGAGAGAGTGTCACAATGTACAAATGACGCAGGGATGGTCGACCTGAAAAGTAAACAAAACAACAGATGTTCAAATCAGACTTATAATTCCCTTGAACATATAGCATGACAAAATGGTGGCTTGGAAGCTAGACACAAGAGTTGGAAGAATATAGTGAAACAAAGCAGGAGGCATTGAAGCACTCTCCATGATGACTGGAAGAGTAACTAGTCAGAGGAGTATCTCTAACTCATATTACAGGTACAAATTGTAGGCAAGAAAAAAACCAAATGTAGGATGAGGACTCAAATAAGTGCTATGTTAAAGGGTGACTCAACTGATGTTGTCATTTTGAGAATAGGCCTATGGTGAAAAACCCCCTCTTTGTTTTATTCTTTTTTATTTTTTGTCTCCTTCATGGTGTAACGAGCACGAAATAATGATGTAAGTATGCTCGGTATCCTTCATGGTTTAATGATCATGAAATAATGATGCAAGTTTTCTCAATGGTGTATTTTTCGTTCATTTTTAACGAGCCCAAAAAGAGATATAAGTGTACTCTATAGTGTCATTTTCGTTTAGTTTTAACGAGCCCAAAAAGAGATAAGTGTAATTGATAGTGTATTTTTCGTGTTCAATTACGAGTTTGAAAAAATACATAAAAGAATACTCAGTGGGAGAGAACAAGTGGCTTAACAACATGCTCCTATGTTCCAAGCGCATGGAACCGACCTAAGCAATGAGGAATGAAAATGGTATTGACAAGTGAGATCCACTCTTAGAAGTTGTTCTCTCCCTAGGTAGGTGGGTGAAAAATGAAGGCCAAATAATACAAAAGGAAGATGTTCAAGGCTACTACATAGTGGTAAGACTGATATGGGAAAACAACGATGTAGTGGCACAAAGAATGACGTGAGAAGAAAATGCATAGGTGATCATTAAGTAACAATAACAAATTTAGGGAACCCCCATGGAATGTGGCCAAAATATAGACGAAGAGAGGAAAATTATCAACAACAACGGCTTCCCCAACAACATGTTGTCCTAACACATCCTTCCCCCCCTCGACCTTAAAATATGGTTGCCACAAACCCTTCCCCTCTGCAAGGAGGTATGGTAGGTACCCCTCACTAGAAGGAGTCTTCTTCAAATGTTTTTGTGTTTGTGTGTGACCATGCAGTCAACTTTTAGACTCCGTCCAAGAACTATGACATTTCTAAGCCTTTCCTTGTTACCCCAGAAGCAACATATTCTTCCCATCTTGGTGGCCCTCTTCAGATAGAGAAACCATCCTTTTATGCATGACTTCTCCCCCCAAACGGTGTTCTTCAATGTACAAAACATAATCCTAACACATGGTATGCCCACAACTATAGTATTTTGGAGGACTTTGTTAAATTTGGTAGCATCGATAGTCATTCTCCAATGAGAGGCCATATGGACCACCCTGAGGCTAGCCAGGGAGATTTGGAGAATCAGCCAGTCTTGTGAGGTATTGAAAAAATCTAGGGGCAACGTAAAACCTTTGTGATTCAAACCAAAAGTCGGGATGAACGAGATGCTATGTGAGTCTAATGAAAAAGTCAGGGGGAATGTACAACCTCTGTGAGCATAGACAGTCTAATGAAAAAGTCAGGGGGAACGTACAACCTCTATGAGCATAGACAGTCCAGTGAAAAATTCAAGGGGAACGTACAACCTCTGTGAGCATAGATAGACTAGTGAAAAAGTCAGGGGGAACGTACAATCTTTGTGAGCCTAGTCAAACCTTGTGAGCCATGAGAAAAAGTCAAGACATCTAAAAAAATTTAGGTTGAATATAAAATTCCTATGAGGTAGAAACAAACAATATTCCTAATATTTAAAATGATATAAATGTATTGGCCTAGTGCGTTGGCACGTGTAACATTATCCACCATGAAGAGAAATTCGAATTTCCTTGTAAAGAGTCAAATTGTAACTAAAGTCTTAAGTCTAGTTCTATTTTAGAACTAAAGTGTAATGTTGATTGCAACTAAAGTCTTAAGTCTAGTTCTATTTTAGAACTAAAGTGTAATGTTGAGTTGCAACTAAATTCTTAAGTCTAGTTCTATTTTAGAACTAAAGTGTAATGTTGAGTTTCAACTAAAGTCTTAAGTCTAGTTCTATTTTAGAACTAAAGTGTAACGTTGAGTTGCAACTAAAGTCTTAAGTCTAGTTCTATTTTAGAACTAAAGTGTAATGTTGAGTTGCAACTAAAGTCTTAAGTCTAGTTCTATTTTTGAACTACAGAATACCAATCTCAAGTCTAGTTCTATTTTCGAACTAAAGTGTAATGTTGAGTTGTAACTAGTCTCAAGTCTAGTTCTAAGTTCGAACTAAAGTATGAAGTTGAGTTATGATTAACTCATGAAATAGGTCACTATTTCGAGTCTTTCCTCTTCCCCTCTTCAACCTATATAAGTAGAGGTATACCCCTCTCTTCAACATAGTTTTGAAATGCAGGTTAAGGGTGAAGCAATATAGGCACACATCAGTGATAAAGATGCCACATACCAAAGCAGCGCATCAGTGATGTATATCAACAATTGAGGTAGCATATCAAAGGTGTATTTCAGGAAGGTATTTTAGGTCTTTGTCAGATCAGAGTCATCTTGGCAAGATCTTTAAGAGAAGAACATTAATGGTATATATTTGTAAGTGATATTACATTATTAATGAAATAAAGGAATATTGTTTGATGGGGTTTTTGTCCCTGTACATGGTTTCCCCAGGGTATATGTGTTGTTTATGTGCATGCTTACTCATATACATAGATATTGCTATTTGATTATGATTTGGTATTGTTGAAGTGTATTAAAATAAAATCAAATTATTGAAGAAAATAAAATAATTAATCTGCATAAGAAATGAAGATCATAATTTAACAGACTTGGCACAGGCACCTTCAGAAAGTCTTGTTATCTTCCATAGGAAGGGTTGATCCCTTGGATCCAAGCTTGATGACCTTTGATTCATCCTAGGATACTCATAGTATCTTTCCCATCAAGTATCCTTCTATAATAAATTGAAAACGATGGGTAAAAACATCTTCCGAACAATCATTGATAAAGGAGCCTTGAATTGCATCATGTCTATTTCTTCTTAGAAGGCCCTTGGCTCTCTGAATCTCAACATGTCTACAACACTATTGAAATATTTTGATGGACACATGTTCAGACCCCATGGAATAATCATTGTCTTACCCATCAAGTTAGGTGGTAATATTGTCTTTGTTGATGTGGAGGTTGGTTGTGCACCTCTTGAGTACAATCTATTACTCGGGCATAATTGGTTCTACAATATGAATTCATTTGTCTCATGAGTCTTTAGGGTCCTATGCTTCCCTCACCAAGGCCAAATATTTATGAACGATCATATTGCATTCTGTACCCCAGACCTTGTATCCAATGCAGGGTCTAATGTACCCTTTGCAGTGATACCATGCGGTCTTTTGTTAATGTCGTTGTAGGGATGTTCAAATATCTTTCATTGATGGGAATATTTCCCTTCCCCCACTGTCTTGCACTGCAAAGATCTCTCCTATCAAAATGATTTAATAATTTACCAGTGGATCACTTAGGTCTTTTGATCCTTAGGTGGTACCTTCTTCACATGATGTTGATTCATACAGAGAATCCCTGTCACCCAATGCAATCAATATGGTCGATTTGGTAATCCCATTATCATATGCTGATATTAGTGAGAAATTCCATCCTCATATGGAGTGTGATCAAACTACGCCCATACGAGTTGTTGGCTCTGTTCATTCACATGATTTCCTAGATACTGAGTTGCCTTCAGAAGAGTCCATCTTGGAATTCATGGCTTCCATAGAAAATCCAAAGGATGAGGTGATGCATCAATCATATTTTTTTTATTCTGAACAAATGAGAGTTAGCATGATGATTCTTGACTCAAGACTAGGGGAAAAATTTGGGGAATCTAGTATACCTCCTAGTCTTGACCCATTTCCACCTAGATTATTTTTTTAGAACTTGCCACCAAATTCTCTGCTACCCCTTCCATCGAAGATTTACTTTTTGTACTTACTTAATGTCTTGATGGATCCCATCAAGGAGATTCCCTAGCTCACGGCACTGTTCACAATGAGTACCTTTGTATGCAAAAATTCGTTATTATCTGGCATGGCCCCAACATGCTAAGCCATATGATTCCAACAATGACTCATGAGTTCATCGATTATGAAAAATATCCTTGGTTGGAGCCTTGAAATGGGCTCTAGCTCACCTAAATTGTTAGAATGCATACTTCCTTTTACATAGGTGTGTGGTGTGAGTGATTATATTGTGTCCAAAATACCAAAAAATATTTTCCTTTTTTTAGATTTCACTATGCATTTTGACCTCATAATCTAGTTTACATGTGTTGATAGGATTATGGAGACTTTTTATGAAAGTAACGACATCCATTGAACTTGAGATACATGTTTCCAAACTGGAGTATAGTGATAGGTTTTTTCTCTGCATTTTATTCTTTTCATTATTAACCATCCATACTGCTAACATTATGCCTTAGGTTTGAACCCAGTCGGTTGTGACATTAGCCACTCCTTTTTCATGTTGTAACTAGGTCGGTAGTGTCTACCCTTCATGGGAGCCCTAGTCAGCACCCAGATTTCCATTTGGTGTCCATGTTGCATTTTCTCGTAGGCCTTGGAACCCTCCTTTAGCCCCATCATGACTTGAATATTGAGCCTCATTTTCCTCTCTTCGTCTATATTCTGGCCATATCCTATGGGGGTTCCCAAACATTTCTCTTGTTTCTTAATGGTCGCCTATGCATTTGATACTCAGACCATGCCTTCCATCGTTGAAATGTCATTTTTCCACATCTCATTTATCCCTATGTAGTATCCTTGACCATCCACCTCTTGCATTATTTGGCCTCTATTTTTCATTCATCTACCCAAGGAGAGAACAACTACTAAGAGTGGATCTAACTTGTCAATACCATTTGCATTTCTCATTGCTTAGGTCGGTTCCATGCACTTGGAACATAGGAACATGTTGTTAGGCCACTCATTCTCTCCCACTGAGTATACTTTTATCTATTTTTCATACTCGTAAAAGACATGATAAAGACACTATCGAGTACACTTTTATCTATTTTCCAGACTCACTAAAAGGCACAAAAAAGGCACATCACGAGTATCCTTTTAACTATTTTTTGTACTTGTTAAAATTGAACGAAAATGACACACCGAGCATACTTGCATCATTATTCCATGATCATTAAACCATGAAGGATACCAAGCATACTTTTTTCATTCTTTCATTCTTGTTAAACCATGAAAGAGACACAAATACAAAAAAAAAAAATGAGTGGGGGTTTTCCACCATTGGTCTATTCTAGAAATGGCAGCATCAGTCGAGTCACCCTTGAACATGGCACCTGTTTTATTCATCATCATACAATTGGTTTTTAGCTTTCCTAGGATTCCTCCCAACAATATGAGTCGGAGATACTCCTCTGACTAGTTACTCTTACAGTCATTATAGAGAGTTCTTCAATCCCTCCTGCATTGTTTCACTATATTCATCCAGCTCTTGTGTCTTGTTGCCAAGTCACCATTGTGTCATGCTATATATTCAAGGTAATTGTAATCCTAATTCAACCATCTGCAATTTGTTCGACTTTCTGAGTTGGCCATCCTTGTGTCAGTTGTACTTTGTGATACTCTCTATTCACATCATCTCTCAGTGTATTTTTTGTGTCGATTGATGGGGGGTACATCAAGGACCTCCTTCAACATATATATTCCTATAAAATTAAGCACATTATCTAGAAGAGGGATCAGGAAACCAACTATTACCTTGGAGCTTGTAGTCCTTAGTGGAAGACCTCCTCATGATCGATAGTGGGTTTACATCATCGAATCATGATCGATTGATCGTATGAGTGTTTGAAACCATCTCATCTATTCACACTCACTATATTGTACCAGTTATCTTAGGGTACATATTCATCATCGATGAGTCCCCTTGCATATCTTAAAAGTATACATCAATGATTGGTAATCAGACAATTCTTACCATGCTCGACATCAACTCATCTATTCACCTGTTGTATATTCGTACCATCAGGTTTTGGGACTAAGACCTTGGGTTTGGGGCCACATCATTCCTTTAAAACATCCCTTCCCAAGTTGTGATGGAGTATATCCCTTGTATATGAATACATAGAATACTTCAGGGTCACTCTCCTTAGTGCTTGTTATCTTCCTAATATCTATATGTTGTTATATAAATTCACATTGTATTTGTTCATGGTTATTATTGTGCTCATGACGTAGATCCACATTGTATTGTCTCATGTCTACAATCTTATTGATGTCATGGATCCACCATGTATTATTCTGTGGCCATCGTTTAACAATTCATATATGGATCCATAGTGTATTTTTTTGCGGCCATGCTCATTCATAGTTTGAGTATGTATACATAGGGTATGGTATATATATGCTCTCATCCTTGATGTATGATTGCAGGTACTCACTAGTTCCTTGATATTCGAGCTCCTTCCTTGTGGCACTCACTAGTTCCTTGATATTCGAGCTCCTTCCTTGTGGCACTCATCACAATGAATTTTCATAATGTTTTCTGGCCATCAGTTCCTCTTCGGACCTCACACATTAGGGGGCATTTGTTATACATGTATTTTCCATGATAGGTTGTGCAAGCATGTTATTAGATGTTATGAGTCTAGAATTACATCATTGAGTAAAATTCTCATAATTATTTCACAAGGAAATACTTATTTGGTCACAATTTCATAATTATGAAATAAGAATTATTTCATAATTGAAAATAAACTCTTAATTGAAATGAAAGTTCATAGTGAGTTGGAAAAATCTCATAATTGAGCATGGAACTTGAGAAAAAATCTCACAATAGAGAAAACATTCATAATAAGTTGCCAAAAGATCATAATTAAGCATGAAACTTATGCATGAATTGTAATTGCTTAGTTCACATGCCATCAAGCATATCTATGACTTATAATTTCTTATTTCACATGCTATCAAGATATCTATGACTTGTATCCACCTATCCATGACTTGTATCCACCTATCTCACATGTCATGAAGTCTATCTCCAATATCTTCGAAAATCCTATAAGAAGAGGCCAAATAAAGGATATGAGTAGAAGAGTTTGGAGGGTGGTTATGTTGTCAAAATAGAGAGAGAAGTTGAAGAGACTAAGGAGGAGCATTAGGAACCTGGAACCAGGAGGAAGCACCAACATATAAGGTATGGATATTGTTATCACTCCAAGAAACTCCTTAGGGTTGTAGGCTAAGGATGCTTGGTAACTTAAGAAAATAATGGTTTTTTGTGTTTATGAAATTATGGATCAATGGGATAACTCAGTGACTAATGGGAAGAACATCTTATCAAGTATTCGAATAAGCCAGTGCTTTTAGAAATCAATGATCAGATGGAATAATTGGACAGGGTATGAAGAATACTAATCAAGATAACCAAATACAATGAATGGAGGGTCATACAAGATAGTAAGAAGTCTTTTAATTCGAATTTATGAGCTTTATAAGAAGATGACAGTTCTTAAAAGATGAACTAAATTGAATTAAAATACAGAGTAAAATAGTATATGAATAAATCTGATATTGATGGCAAAAGGAAGCTATGATTCTATTAGAAGATAAGAGCCTTAGTACAATAGTCCAAGTGTCTCCAGAATCCAACCCCTCATCTATATTCATTATATAGCTTTATAGCTTTACATCACAGTTATTAGATCCTAAAACAATGGATCTGATATTCTAAAAACAAAAATTAAACTATATTTACTAAAAACTATGAAGAGATCCTCAAGCTGAGGTCAATCCATATATAAGAGTAGTAGATTGCTGATGAAGTGCAGTTTTAGCCTCCCAAGGCTGTTTTATTTGGTCCTCCAAAGATACAATTCGAATTTGGTGAAGTGTGCAAAAACCCTGATTTTCTGCCTTTGAAAAAGATGCCAAATGTAGTTGAAAAACCTCTTTTTGACCTTATCCCTCAAAACTAGCCTTTGAATTAGACTTGATAATTCAACAACTGACCATTTGAAGTGGTTTCAAACCATTCAAACTCAAAAAATCCTGATATGGGAAAATTTTTTATTATTCTAGCCATGACAGGCTTTCACCAGCTAATTTACCCAAAAATCCACTCCTTAGCTGGTGAAAAGCAGAGCTTTCACCAGCTAACTAGAAAAATTCAAGATGGGTTAGCTGGTGAAAGTGCAGATTTGTTTTAAAATCAAATTTCTCAGTCATGGAGAGTCCGTTTTACATGCTTGAATAGTCGATCGACATCTAGAAATCCTAATATTTCCAATGGTGCTTTCAAATCTTCATTTGGATTTTGGGAAGCTAGTCAAATTTTCCCTACAAGATTAGGCATCATTATTTAAAAAATGTCAGTGCATTTTTTATCACTAACATCTGGCTCCAACTGGGATGGAGACCTCCCTGCGAGGTCTCTAAGAACCTGGTAGGCCCTGTACCTTTAGTATTGGGCATGGATTCATTCAACCTTTACAATTTATCATCTGGCTATTTTCTAAAGTTTGTTGTTGTCTTTCCCAATCTTCTTTATCTGTAGCATGTCTGCTTCAAGCTCCCCTGGAAATGTTGTTTGCACATTGACATGGCATCTGTTGTGGCAATATATTCATTAAGAAGAAAAGTGTTGAACATAGGTGGATGGTGAGATATGTAACCATGGTTTTGAAAATTCCAGGATAACTTCAAGCTTGAAATGAGAGTATTGCAGGTAGCTTGAGGTATTTGAATTTTCATTTTCCAACAGCTTCAGATACAAAGCATTTGTCTTGAGATGCCCTGGTGTGTTGAATCAAACACTTCAGCCTGCTCGGTTTCTTCGAAGATCATCATTGCACCTTGTGAACCAATGTCTATCTCTATTTCAATCTCCATATCAATGCAAGTTGTTCAGTCATGTCATTTCCCTGAAAGGACTCTGGAAGAAGATTTTCAGAAGATAACTGATCCATATTAAATTAAAAGACTGAGCCAACCACCTAGGTCCTCTGAAATGAAATGTACCAAAACCCAATATATATTGCCACAAATCTGGATATTGTCTGCCTAGCCATGATGAATATAGATATCAAAGATCTTCTTCCTCCTATAATCCCATGGCTCAAAACCTTGTTAATGAATCATTAAGGGTTATAGCTTTAGCTTTGCCATTGAGCAGTAATCACATGGATCGGCTTTGAAAGAGAAAACATGTGATATTTCTTTGAAAAGAGACACCTAAAACCCTTCCCAAGAAGAACATTGGTCTCATGTCTTGAGTTGGGGAAAACTTACAAGTGTATAACCATCTCCTACTAGAGCTGCCATTAGAAATATTGAAGCAATTTCACCAATATTTGAGGATATTGTGTATCGAATTAAAACCTTCATGTTGTTGTAAAATGGAATGACCTTCAGTAACAGCTGCAACTATTGAACTGAAAATGTCATCTGCTAAGACCATATCAGATGCCTCCTTTGCGGCCTCTTTAGTCTGAGGATCTTCCATGAATCGTTGATGCTAAGTTTTTCTTGATTTGGTGGAGAAAAACTTCGATCTAGGAAAAAATACACCTTCGCTGACCAGTCTCAGGTTTCACCAGCTATTTCGCCTTAAGATTTGATAGTTAGCTAGTGAAAGCTCTGCCTTCGCTAGTGAAAGTTCTGTTTTATCTTTGAGAAGAAAATAATGCAGAGCAGCAATGATCCTACATAGAGTGTTAGATTCTTTAGCAACTGCTCAATAAAGTGTTGTCAACACTTGATGTTTGAACCTCAGGTGACTTGCAATGCTTGATTCAAGAATTGATGTGCTAAGCAAGCGAGGAAAAAACAAATTAGAGATATCGAAATAATTTAAGCAATGACACCACAGCTGCAAAGCATACAAAAGGAAATCCAAATGAAAAACTGTTGTTGTCTATGGCAAGAATTTGATAGCAGTGCAAGAAGGATCTTCTTGCTAGGGCATATGGGAATTTCTTGATCAACTTCTTTGATCATTTCCTCAAGCTCAACAATACCAAATTCCTGGTAGATTTGATGAAGCTCACCCAGATTAATTTGCCTTCTTCCGTTGTTGCTGAAATAAAAAGAGGCAAAACGGGATTCTCCTCACGTACCATCTCCTTCTGTAAAAACTAAATTTCTTCCTCTGAATATCCACCCAAGTCAATATCCTTTTGCCTAGTTAACCTTCCCTGAGCTTCACGAAACAATTCATTAAAATGAGGACGATCTCCATTTTGAGCAACTACAATGTCTATTTCTTGAGCAATTCAATTACTTCTCTTGCCATTGTTGTTTCTGATGTTATTTATTGTTGAAAAGGACCTTTCTATGATTTTCACTGGTGTAGAAGCGCCTGAAGCTTGAGTGGGTTCTGTTAGCACTCAAAAACACACTGGCATTTTTGAAGGAAAGATGCCTAATCTTGTAGGGATAATTTGACTAGCTTCCTGAGCTCCAAATGCATATCTGAAAGCATCGTTGGAAATTTCAGGACTTGTATATGTCGATCGACTATTTAAACATGCAAAACAGACTCTCCATGACTGAGAAATTCGATTTTGAAAAAATCTGCACTTTCACCAGCGCAGAAGGTAGAATTTTGACTAGTTAGCTATGGAAAGTAGCGACTTTCAACAGCGCAGGAGCAGATTTTTCAGGCAAGTGCATTGTTGAAAGTTGTCACGGCCAGAATAGCCAAATTTTCACCCAGATCAAGAATTTTTGGGTTTGAATGGTTTGAATCCTTCTTCAATAAGCTGGTTATGAATTATCAAATCAAAATTTGAAGGTCATTCTTGGAGATGAAAGTCAAAAGGGCATTTTTTGACTAGATTTAGTGATTTTCAAGGGCAAAATGATAGGGATTTATGGCACACATCATCAAATTCGAATTCCACTTTCAAAGGAACAGATCAAAAAGCCTTGGAAGGCTAGGCTACACTTCATCAACTTTCAATCAATGTTTGAAGACCAAAAGATAAAGGTTGACCTCATCTTGAGGATCTCTCCTTATCTTTTGTGAATTAGTTTTGACTTTCTATTTTTAGAATATCAGATCCATTGTTTTAGGATCTGAAACTGATTGTAAGAGGCTATAAATACAAAGACATTTGGAGCTCTAAGGGGTTCGATTCTGGATACTGTAATACACTTTTGTACTCAGATTTTCATTGCTAATACAGATCACAGGTTCCTTTCCATTTTGGTATCAGTTTTTCATATTTCTTCTTCACTGTTATCTTGTTGTAAAACCTTGAATAGATGTTATCTTATTGTTTGGTTCATGACATTATAATCAGTTTCTTTAGTTGTTTATTAGACCCTGCTTTGCACTGGTTTATGAACAATCTTTTCTTCATCCACTGAAAGTTATTTTACTGTTTAACCAATCTTGGAGAGCACTGTCTATTTGTTTACCATTTTGATGTCTGAATGCTATTAGATGAATTGAGTTATCCCATTGATCCACCTTTACAAAATACAAAAATATTCATTTCTTAAGTTACCAAGCACCTTTGGTCTGCAACCACAAAGGGTTTCTTGGAGTGATAACAAATTTCTGGCTCCAACTGGGATGGATACCTCCCTGTGAGGTGTCCAAGAACCTAGCAGACCTTGTGCCTTTAGTATTGGGCCATGGATTCATTCATCCTTTTAGGTGGTTAATGAGCACACACAGGCTCGCCTAAACCACCGAAAACAGAAACTTACCCAAAAATCAAAACTTGATGAATCTCAATTACCTGTGCAAAAAGAATATCCCTCTGCTCTGTTCTGCTCTTAATTTTCTTGGTGACTGACTGATTTATCCTATTCTATTTCCCTAACATGTGAAGCTACTCAGTCTTCACTTCTCATGTTGCTCATTATATGGTCAATGCGTGCAACCCAGTCTTGCACTCTATTGCAGCAGTTTCCCATAAAATCCTTTTGTTTAGAATAGTAGACATCCTTCAAGTGTAAATCTTCTTCCTGGAAAAGACCTGCAAGAAAAGTTACATATACAAAAGGAGGATAAAATGAATGGTAACAGAGATTTGTAAAGCCACAGATCCAGTAGCCAATGCCAACCCCAGATTCCAGTAATCCACAGCCAAATGCAGATATGGTATTCAACAAAAATAGTGCACAGATGTAGTTGTCTATATATATTCATCCCTACCAAAGTTGATGCACCTTTTGCAATTTTGTCAATTCCAGATATGTTATCAGCAAGAAATGGAAGAGCTTCGGGCAAAAATTCAATGCCTGCCAAGTGCTGAATCCATTTAAATGGCCTTTGTGCTCTTTTCTCATGATATGCAAAGTTGAGACCTGAAGATAGTTTAGCTATCTGATGAGGAAGCTCAATCCCAGTGTTATCTGGAAACAAGTTTATAAGAAAATTGTTCTCACTGCCTCCTTGCATACCATCAACCCCAACACAAATAACATGCATCTTTAGCAAGTATTCACATTTCAGAGTGACCAATTTGCTAGGCTTTGTCCCACTAGTCAGTTCATCATCATAGATATGAACAATGACAGTAAGAAGGTGAACCTGATAATATCCGGTTGCATCCACATTCTCCTTGATCTGCACCTTTTTAGGCCTTTTTCTCTGTCTCTGGGAATCATCCTCTTATTGACATTATGCAGAGCTTCATAGTATACTGATGTTTGAAAATCAATATCCTTTAGACCCTGGAGTATTTCCAGCCAGCGGGGAGCCCAATTGTAGCATAAGAGGATATACAGGGATGAATTCTTTATCTCCTCTGATACTAATCTTTGCAGCATAATCATCCAAAGTAGCTTTGATACCTGCATTTTCTAGTAGGTGTAAGAGTGATGGAACAGCTTCTGTACTCTGGACACAAGCATGAATATCTTCACTATGACAACACAAATTTCTCAATACAAGTGCAACAGCTTCTTTTGTTTTAACAGAGCCTGTTTCCAACAGTTGCACAAGAGGAGGTATTCCACCAACAACTGTCAACTTCCATAGATAAAATAGAAAGAAAAGCAACAGCATATTCTTGTTGCTGTTCAGTAGATAATCCTAGTAAATATATCAAAAGATGAACACCCTCTCTTCCCTTAAGTGATTGCCAGCTATCTGAACTAGTAGTCGATAGAACTCTTAAAGAGAATGTGAGCTCTTTTTGCACCTCACTATTACTTGTAGTTACCAGCCCAACAAGCAATTTATTTGCTTCTGCATGACACAAAGTTCTGTGGAGGTAAGCATTGCCATTACCAAGAATGACAACTCCAATTCCATTCCCAATCTTGTTAGCAGTCACCTTGGACTCCCTAAACTGACAATTATATTATGCCCTGTCTCTTCTTCTATGAAATTTCATCACTGGTGCTTCCAGAATTTGATGTGTCCTCCAACGATGAAAATAACCAGTCAACACAGCCAGTATCTGGAGGTTTCAAATATCCACAGATATCCAAGAAGGATTCCTCTTGCACACTTTTCATAGAAAATTTTATCTTGCTCTCAAGTCTTATCACGTGGTTATCAGATGTACTTGCCCATATAGGAATGCCATCGACATTTTCTTGATAACCAAATTCTTCAATCTTTGAGTAGCTGCTTGTGGAGAAGGATTTTATGAAAGGAATTCTTCTTCGACATCACTGTCAGAAACTAAATCTGAGGAACTAGCTTCATATGCCTTGGCCTGAACATTGAAGCCTATCCTTCTCAAAGGTGTCTGACATAAACCAAGCCCTACACAGGGTGTGATCTTTAGAGACTGCCCATATATAGCTTTACTATCAAGTGCAGATGACAGTCGAATCAATCCACCCATAGGAAGAGACCTGGGCTTCCGATTTATTTTAGATAGCACATTTATTTGTGAAAAAGAAATTGGCAGTGAGATAGTTGTACGATCTGATACACTGCCTTTGCACATTGTACTTCCAAACATAATATTGATACTTGCAGACATTTCTGATACTGATACCCACGTGAATAGGACAGTTCAGTAATCGTCGACGTCGGAGAGGAAAAAAAAAGAAACAAGCACCTTGCAGTGCAACGATCGGCAGGATACTCTCAAGACCTCTGTGGAGAATTCCAGGTACCCTTCCCAAGTCCTTTAAAGGTCGATGAAGCTGCAGTTTTAGTTTCCATCCAGACCAGACCCTCTTGTTCAGAGTTTTGGAGTATGTCTTCTCTGTACAGGCTTGAGCAATCTTTGAAGAGCTAAGGGGAATTGCTCAGAGAGACTGTTGAATGCAGCAAGCTTCCGATCCATAACTGCCAAAGGAGAACTGCATGCAGCCTGATAGTTGCGTTCATCTCTTCACTTTGCTGAACGAAATCCCATGTGTATCAGGATATGAAACTTTCGTCTGCGATTTCAATGGATAGAAATCTGGAGTCAATCTCTCTCAAACAGTTACCCATCAATCATGCTCAGTTTGCCATTAGAAATAAAAATCAAATCAAATTAGTTTCAAAAATTTTCGAGCTTGCTTAGAGGCTGGACTCAAACTTTTTGGAGTAAAATACAATTCGTTTTGTTACAAAAAATCTGGAATTTGTCTCTATCTTGTGTTTCCAAGTGCTCTACTCTACCATCTGTCATCTGTTCATGCAAATTTGACTGCACATGTCCTCCTCATTCTGAAGCAATTTCCTCACCTCCTTTGGTATTCGACGATGATTTGCCCTTGATCTTCCATGTCTCTCACTGTTGTGATCTCTATCATGATATTGATACTGCATCGGGTCTAAGAATTGATATCGCTTGGCTAACATTTTCTGGATCAACACCACCAGCTAGTAACCATCTATATTTGCTAGCATCAGTTGGAACTCGAAAATTCTCCCAGTCAAAATGTTTTACCACTTCCACCTTGTAAGCTGTCAATCAAAAGCCAATTGACTGAATCTGAGTATTCCCCATTTG
>JASDQU010100358.1:650714-713003 GCA_032191745.1 Picea mariana
TTCTGTGTTTCAGCATCGGCCTTGAATACTATTCTGCAGATATAGACACTTATGCACTTCTAATCAATGGTTAAGACCAAAAGTAATGTAAAGTGTTATGCAAAACAGATTAAGCATATAATAATGTGAAAGGACGTTGTATACCTTGGAATGATCAGGTGAGGTGATAATGTGAGTCTAAATACTAGTGATGAAGGGTATAATAATGACAAAAGGTATAGGCAAAAAGGTGCATAGCATGGTCTTAACAAAAGGGAGTCAAGCTTTAGAGGGAGCATGTAGGTTCAGAGTGAGCCTGATCTCAGAGAGATTCAGTGGCTTAGAGAATGTCATTCAGAAATTATTCCTTCTCATATTCAAATAGGAGAGAGAGAGATGTATTCCAATATTGATAGATAGGTGCCATGAGTTGAGGAGGATAGATCAAAGCTTCAGAGGTTTATAGGATATGTGATATATTCTATGAGGATTCCCTTGTCTCGATAGACATTTATGTAGTGATATAGGAGGCATCCAGTCAAAAGGACTGGGATACAGATTTTTACCTCAGTTCCAGAAACCACACATGTTTTCCAGCTATTTGGTGTTGATAAGAAACATCACTAATTCATATCCTTCCACCATTGAAGAAGATGTTGAGAAGTAGGAATGGAAGAATGACATGATGGAGGAGTATATGTCCATCATGAAGAATGATGTGTGAGAAGTGGTTCTGAGACCGGAAGGGAAGTCAGTAGTAACTTCCAAGTTGATCTACAAGATCAAACATGCTATAGATGGTAGCATAGAGATGTACAAATATTGATTTGTGGCTTGAGGATTCTCCCAGCAAGAGGGAGAATATTATGATGAGACACTTTCTCTGGTAGCCAGAATAAGTGTACATAGAGTATCCACAAAATACATGAGAAGGAGTCTCATGTTTGTAGATTGAAGAAGGATTTGTATGGGACTAAGAAGGCACCCAGGGAATGATATGTCAGATCAGATAGTTATTTGATGCTTTCACATTGATCCCATGTTTGGATGACCATTTTTTGATAGGACATGAGCATATCATAGTTGGGTGTAGGAGGGATATTGCTTAAGAGTTTGAAATGAAGGATCTAGGCCTGATGCATTACTTATTAGGATTGGAAGTGTGGCATAGATGAGATGAGATTTTCCTTAGCCAACGAAAATATGTTGTTGATATTCTACAGAGAATCAGGATGATGGATTGCAGGTCCATGACCAAACCCATGATGATAAATTTGAATCTCTTGAGTGAAAAATATTTATATTTGGTGGATCCCATGATGTATAGACAATTGATTGGATCCTTAATGTACCTAGTTAATACTAGGCCAGACATATGCTTTGCAGTGAATACCTTGAATCAACACATGTTTGAACCTTGACAAGTACATTAGATGGAAGAAAAGCATATGTTTCGGTACCTTCGTGGTACATTTGGATATGGATTGAGATATGTCTTGAGTGGAGATGTGAAGCTGGAAGGATATACAGATTCTCATTGGGCAGGGAGTGTAGTGGATCCGAAGAGTACTTCTGAATGTTGTTTTAGTCTAGGATCAAGAATGATCTCATGATTTATCAGGAAGTAGACATCAATGGAACTCAGTAAATCAAAAGAAGAGTATATTGCAGCAAGTTTGGAAAGCTGTGAAGAAGTGTGGCTCTGGAAGTTGCTAGTCAGGATATTTGATCTAGAATTGGAGCCAACTTTGATACATTGTGACAATCAAATTTGTGTGAAGATTACCAAGAACCATGTATTCCATAACAATTCTAATCATGTAGAGATCAAATATCATTAAATCTGGTACATGGTGGAGAGAATATATGTGGAGCTCCCATACATATCCACGAGCGAGCAGATAGCGGGTATTCTCACCAAGCCCTTGTCAAGAGTGAATTATGAGTACTTCGGGAATAAGATTGGAGTGTTTTAGAATGTTGACTCTCAATGAGACGGAGGCTTGTCATTTCTTCTCATGCTAACTAACCCCTCTGGCCAAGGGTTCCTTGTATCGGTCACGTGAGGTGACTAAGGGGTTAATGCATTGTTGGACCTTCTCAGAGAAGAAACATCACACACGTAGTTGTAATACTATGGCAGGGACGGTGTGACTCCGAACAGTATTTGTGTTCTACTTTTGTGGTTTTGTACCACTGGTGGAGACTGTGTGTCTCTGGACAGTATTTGTGTGCTACTATAGTGGATTTGTTCCACTGGTAGAGGTTGTGTTACGCCGAACAATATTTGTGTGCTACGTCAGTGGTTGTGTACCACTGGAGGAGACTGTGTGTCTATGGACAATAATTATGTGCTACTATGGTAGATTTGTTCCACTGGAAAAGATTGTGTGACTTCGGACAATAGTTATGTGCTAATTTGATGGATGTGTTTCACTGGCAGAGGCAATGTGACTCCAAACAGTAGTTGTGTGCAACTACAATGGATGTATTCCACTAGAAGTGATTGTGTGTCACTGGACAATAGTTGTGTGCTACTATATGATTTCCATGGATATTACCAGATCGTTTGTATGTATCTTTGTGTGCTACCATTTGATTGCAGATATTTTTCTTCATGATTCGAGCTACCGAAGGCATTGAAACAGTCATGTGCCTACTAGCAGATTTTAGAGCAATCAGTGGACTACCAGATGAAGACATCATGAAAGATGCTTCCCTAGCTAAGAGGGAGTTTTTATGTTGTGGTAGTTGTGGGAGGATCTTTCCCTCCTAGATGATCTTTCTTATATGCGAAGAATATTCCAGACGCAAGATATCGATTGGACAGATGTTGAAATACCCTAGAAGAGAAGTCAACCCAGAAGAATAAATTATAATGAAAAGACACCTTCCTAGAAGAGAAGTCAGACCAACTAGAAGGACAAGAATACTATAAATAAGGAGGCACTTTATCTCATTTTTTATCTCACTCACACTCTCCCAACTACACAAAAGCAAAGCACAATTTTGGAAGAGGTGACGCAATAGTTGCAGTTGCACAGTTTATTATTGCTCAGTATTTTGGTATCTCTCTCTTGTGTGCTACTCCTTGAGGAGGTGCACTACCTTTGTATGGTGTTGTTTCTGCAGCTAGGGTGGTATTTATGGTTAATATATCACTTTTTCTAGGTTCTATATGATTGGACTTGCTTTGTGAATGAAATCTATCTAAGAGAAGTTGTCGAGTTTTTCCCCCATTTTAGGTTTTCCAAGGATAAATCTATTGTGTTCTTTTTGGTCTCTTGTTTATGTTGATATTGCTTAGTACATGATATATATGTTAATGGTAACTAATTAAAATAACATTGGTAGCACTAATGCTCTGTAAATAAGGAAAATCCAACATGATCTTATGAATAATAGATCAAGGTAGATCTAGTAATTTTATTTATCCGAACACTAGAATGATAATGTATAGGTAGTTGCTTGGATCTTTGTGTGCATGGAGTAGATTACAGGAGCTAGAGTTGGACCTAAGGAGTTGAAACAACTAGGACATGTGAGGAAAACCACCAATCCAAGGTATGTTCAAACCTCCTTCTTGGGAAAAAAGGGGAAAATTTACTTAGATCTAGGAAAACCATAGGAATCTAGCCATCTTTCTATCTTGGATCAAGGGAAGATCCAAGGGAGATCTTACTATTTATTTAGTGAGATCCATGTGAGACTTCGTCTTGTAACTATTATGGGACAAATTCGCATAGGGATCTCACTAAATAAATAGCAAGATCCCTTGGATCTGCCCTTGATCTAAGACAGAAATAAGGCTAGATTCCTATGGTTTTCCTATATCTAAGTAAATTTTCTCCTTTTTACCAAGAAGGAGATTTGAACATACCTTGGATTTGAATTTTTCCTCATGTGTCTCAGTTGTTGCAACTCCTAAGATCCAACTCCAGCGCCTGCAATCTTCTCTCTGCACACAAATATCCAAGCAACTACCTATCCACTATCCTTCTAGTGTTAGGATAAATAAAATTACTATACCTACCTTGATCTATTATTCATAAGAACATACCCAATTCATTCATGAGTAAAACACAAATAAAATGG
The DNA here is from genome assembly GCA_032191745.1 of Picea mariana. Classification (NCBI taxonomy): domain Eukaryota; kingdom Viridiplantae; phylum Streptophyta; class Pinopsida; order Pinales; family Pinaceae; genus Picea; species Picea mariana. The sequence goes on from JASDQU010100358.1 coordinate 654,789, forward strand.
AGGAAAATCGATGATCTATTGATAATCAGGAAGAAATTACAACATATCCATACCTGAGATGTTTATGCTTCCTCCTAGTTTCATGTTCTCTATGATCCTCCTTAGCCTCTTGAGCTTCTCTCTCTATTTTGACAACACAACTACCCTAAAAAATCTTCTCCCTGTCTCCTTTATTTGGCCTCTTCTTATAGGATTTTAGAAGATATTGGATATAGGCTTCATGACATGTGATTTAAGCAGATAGAAGTCATCAATAGGTGGATACAAATTATGGATAGCTTGATAGCATGTGAACTAAGAAATTACAAGTCATATATAGGCTTGATGGAATGTAAACTAAGCAATTAAAAGTCATGCACAAGTTTCATGCTTAATTATGAGCATTTTCCAACCTATTATGAACGTTTTTCTCTATTATGAGTTTTTTTCTCAAGTTCCATGCTCAATTATGAGATTTTTCCAACTCACTATGAAATTTCTTTTCAATTATGATTTTTTTCTCAAGTATGAAATAATTCTTATTTCATAATTATGAAATTGTGACCAAATAATTATTTCTTTGTGAAATAATTATGAGAATTTTACTCAGTGATGTAATTCTATCCTCATAACATATAATAACATGCTTGCACAACCTATGGTGGAAAATACAAGTATAAAATATGCCTCCTAATATGTGAGTTCAGAAGAGGAACTGATGGCTGAAATACATTACGAAAATTCATGGTGATGAGTGGCATAAGGAAGGATCTCGTATATCAAGGAACCAGTGAGTCCCTACAATCATACATCAAGAATGAGATCATATAAATACCATCCCCTATGTAGACATACTCAGACTCTCAATGAGCATGGCCGCCAAAAAATACACTATGAATCCATGATATGAATTGCTAGACGATGGCCATGAAAGAATACATGGTGGATCCATGTCATCAATAAGACTGTAGCCATAAGACAATACAATGTGAATCTGCATCATAAACACAATCATAACCACTAACAAATACAATGTGGATCTATGACATAGAATATAGATATCAGGAAGAGAATATGCACTAAGGAGAGTGCCCCCGAAGTCTTCAATGTACTCATATACAAGTGATATACTCCATCAGAATTTGGGAAGGGGTGTTGTAAAGGAATGATGTGGCCCCGGACCCAATTTCTTCGTCCCAACCTTGATGGTATGAATACACAACATTAGAATAGATGAACTGATGTTGATCATTGTAGAAACCCTCTGATTAACATTCATTGATGTATATTGTGTATATCGTTAACAAAGACGAGGGGACCCACCAATGATGAATATGGACTCCAAGGTACCTATTGAAATCTAACAAGTGTTAATAGATGAGATGGTATCAAAAAATCGTAGAATCAATCAATCAAGGGTCAATGATGTAAACCCACTTTTAATCACAATGAATCCTGCCACTAATGGATACAAGCTCCAAGGTACTAGCTATCTTCTATATCCCATTTTTAGATAATATGTTGAATTAGATAGGAAGAGATTTGTTGAAGGAGGGCCTTGATGTATTCCCCATCAATCGACACGATACATACACCGAGAGATGATGTCAAGAGATAGTATCATCAAGTACAACTGACACAGGGATGGCCGACTTGGAAAGTCAACAAAACAATATATGTTCCACTCAAGATTAAACTTCCCTTTAACATATAGCATGACATAATGTTGACTTGGCAGCAATATACAAAATCTATAAGAATATAGTGTATCAACACAGAAGGCATTGAAGCACTCTCTATGAGAACTGCAAGAGTAACCAGTTGGAGGAGTACCTCTTACTCATATTACTAGGATGGATCCTAGGAAATATAAAACCAAATTGTATGATGAGGACTCAAATAGGTGCCATGTTCAAGGGAGACTCGACTGCCACTGTCATTTTGAGAATAGACCAATGGTGAAAAACCCGCCACTCTTTGTTTTCATATTTTTTGTCTCCTTCATAGTTTAACGAGCACGAAAGAATGACATAAGTATTCTTGGTCTCCTTCATGGTTTAATGATCAAGAAACAATGACACAACTAATATCTATGTGTTCATTTTTCATGTCCTTTTACAAGTCTGTAAAAGAGATTAAAGTATACTCATTAGTGTCTTTAGTCATGTCCTTTACAAGTCCAAAAAAGAGATAAAAGTATACTTAGTAGAAGAGAACGGGTGTCTTAACAACATACTCATATGTTCCAAGTTCATGGAACTGACCTAAGAAATGACGAATGCAAATGGTACTGGCAAGTGAGATCCACTCTTAGCAACTGTTATCTCCCTGGGTAGGTGGATGTAAAGCAGAGGCTAAATAATGAAAGAAGTGGATGGTCAAGGCTACTGCATAGCGATAAGAGGGATGTGGTAAACTAGTAGTGCAATGACGGGGAGCATGATGTGAGCAACAAATGCATAGGAGACCATTAAGAAGCAAGAAAATTTTTTGGGAACCCCCACGGGATATGGCCAAAATATAGATGAAGAGTAATAATGAGGATAAATAATCAACTCATATCGAGGCTAAAGGAGGGTTATCTAGCCTATGGGAAAATGAATCATGGGAACCAAATGGAAATCTAGATTCTAACTAGGGTGCCCATGAAGGGTAGGTACTACCGAACCAATTACAACATGAAAAAGGAGTGGTTAATGTCACAACCGATCGGGATCAAACTTAAGGCATAGTGTTGGTAGTATGGACGGTTAATAATGCAAAGTGGGAAATGCAGAGAAAAACCTGTCCCTATATTCCATTTTGAATTCATGTACCTCAATTTCATTAGATGTCACCATCTTTGTAAAAACAATGTCCCTAGAATCCTGTCAACACATGTAAACTAGATTCCAAGGTCAAAACACATAGTGAAATCTCAAAAAAGAAAATATTTTTGGATTTTTTGGATATGATATAGGCAAAACAAAATCACTCATGCCACAAACCTATGTACAAGGAACTATGCATCTTGATTCCTTACACCAAGTAGATCTTATTTCTAGGCTCAATCCAAGGATCTTTTCCTTCATCAACAAACTCATGAGATAATGTTGGCATCATATAACTTACCATGTCGGGTCCATGCCACATAGGAATGAATTTCTACATACAAAGATACTCATTGTGATTGGTTTCATGAGCTATGACATCTCCTTCATGGGACCCATAAAGACATAAAGTAGGTACAAAACACAAATATTCAAAGGAAGGGAGGGAAAAAAACTCAGTGGCATGTTTTGAAAAATATAACCAAGGTGGAAAATGGTCAATACTAGTGGTTTCACTAGATGCCTCAAAAAATACCACCAGTTTGAGATCAAGACTCATCATGCTAACTCTCATATGTTCTGAACTAGGGAGGATGGATTCTCGATGATGCCCATATTCCCTGGGCTTGTCTATGGAATCCATGACTTCCAAGATGGTATTTTATGAAGATAACTCAAAATCTAGGATGTCATGTGAACTTGGAGAGTCAACAACCCATCAGAGTAGGTTGATCATAGTCCATATAAGGATTTATTTTTTGACCAATATCATCTGATGTTTATGGGATCATTGGAATGAAAATATCGATCACAGTGAGTGGCATGGATGTTCCATATGATTCAACATCCTCAAGACGAGGCACCACCCAAGGGTCAAAAGATCTGAAGGATCCACTGGTAAATAATGAAATCATGTTGATAGGATCTACATTGTCAGTGGGAAATGCTAGGGGAAGGGAAATATTCCCATCAACAAAGGATCTTTGAACATCCATGCATTGATTCTCATATAATACTGTGTGGTATCACTGACAAAGGATAAATTTGACCCCACATTGGATCCAATGTTTGGGGTACATAACGCAAGTTGATAAATCGTCATGATTTTATCTTGGTGATGGAAGCGTAAGACCCTAAATACCAACGAGACAACTGTAGTCATATTATAGAACCGAGTACACCCAAGTAACAAGTTGTACTCAAGAGGTGCATCATCAACCTCCACATCAACAGAGAAAATCTTACCACCTAATTCAATGGGTAAGGCGGTGAGTATTCCATGAGGATAGAACATGTGTCCATCGAATGACTTCAATATTAATGGAGATGTGTTGAGCTTAGGATATCCAAGGTCCTTCCAAAAAGAAATAGCCATGATGAAAGTTGAGGCTCCTTCATAAACGACTGTTCGAAAGAGTTTTTACCCATCGTTCGCTCTTTAATATGGAAGGATAATTGATGGGAGATCCTATGAGTAACCTGGGATGAATAAAAGGTCATCAGGATTGACTCCAAGGGATCAACCCTACCTATGGCATATAGCAATGTTTTCTACTATGTTGGGAAACTTTGGAGAACTTCGAGCGTGGACATGGTAGAAGGTGCTTAGGCCATGTCCTCCACAATACTATAGTTGTGGGAATATTGTGTGTTAGGATTATGTGCCATACGTTGAAGAACTCCCTTTGAGGGGAGAAATGGTGTGTCAAAGGATGGCTTCTCTATCTAAAGAGAACCACCAAGTTGGGAAGAAGATGATGTTTCTGGGGTAGCATGGGAAGGCTCAGAAATTTCATAGTTCTTGGCCTGAGTCTACAAGTTAACCTTGTGGTCAAACATGAACACAAAATCACTTGAGGAAGACCCATCCTAGTGAGGGGTACCTTCCATGGCCCATTCCAGAGGGGAAAGGTTTTTGGAAACCATATTATGAGGTTGAGGGGGGAAAGGATGGGTTAGTAAAACAATTTGTTGGGGGGGGCATTGTTGTGCCAAGAATTTATGGACCTCATCCTTCTGAGGGAACTGGTGAGTAGGGTAGTCTTCCCCATAAATTATGCATGGAAACTGACTCTTCCTCTTTTCCTTAGTGCCTCCCTCATGGGTGTTTTGGGTAGAGACAGTCCCTTTCATATTGTTTCAATTATTCTTCTTGTTCATTTTTTTCTTTCCTCTAGGTTGCTGAGTATTTTTTATTTGTATGGATTGCATTGAATTGACCTCGAAGGTTTGAGGGGGGACTGGAGTAGTTTGAGAACTAGTACCAGAAGTTGACGGGTGTGACTTAATGGAAATTTAACCCATCTAATCATCTAATTGTTTTATATATGCATGAGAAATTAAACCAACCACACCATCGACATGGGGTCTTGGGTTTGGTTTCCTTGGATCAGTTGATGACTTAGGATAATTTATAATTATGTCATAAAGTGTGTCTGACTGAGAATAAATCAAATCTAAGTGTTGGTGGTAAGAGGGACTTTGTGAACCACTCCATAAGGAGTTGATCCAGAATTTGAGTCTTAATCATCCTATGTCTTCGTCTCCACTCATGTATATGATTAGAAATGTGAGTTGCATTATTTTTCCATAGTGAATTCAAGAGTTTCATTCATATCTCATACCATAGGGAAAATTGGTGATGTGTTAAGAACGCCATTGTCAGGCCGTTGAAGTTTTTAAAGGAACTAGGTTTTAGTTTTATGTACCATTTGGTGGCAGCTTCAGTCAAGGATATATGGAAAAGACAAAGCCTCGCATTATCATCCATCAACGAGTTGGATGAATACCATTAGTGTTATGTCATGATGTGTGTTGAGGGGTGTTGAGGAAAAGATACAAATGTATCTTACTCAAACATTTTTGAATCTTGCTTGGATAAGGCAACATAGTTGGGAATATTACCCTATGTTTATAGCCTCAAAATGTGTTTCCCAATACATAGGCATTAATTACAAGGGCTTAGGATGATTTTTTAAATAAAAAGATTGTTTCAAAATATAACATTTTTATATAATTTTTTGAACATATACAGATTGTAGAAAATAAATGTGGAGATCAAAAGAAAAAATAACCAAGTCACGAATTAACACAAATGAGACAAAATAGCAATCGCTTTATTTCATTCCATGAAATCAAAAGTATCTTTCTCTTTACAAAAATCCATGTGGGGGCATGGACCAAGGTCAAACTTAGAAATCCCTGATGAAAACTATACAAAAGGACTCTAAAAAGAAGTTAAAACTGAACTTTAAAATCTAGATCAACTTGCCACAGACTGTTGCCCACTTGACTCTACACAATATCCTTTATCAGTCATAAAACTAAATTCATAAATAGACAAGTCTATACAAACTATCAAAGATATATCAACACCTCTGAAACAAGCATCTAAATGATATGGTTCAGCTTTGAACCTTTCTATCTACAATAGGACCCTGCTATCAAAAAGAGAATTAGGCCTTTAATAAATTGAAGAAAGAATGAAAATTGAACTATCTCAATAAAACTCAAGAGAAAATGATGCAAGGCATGAGCTACCTCCTCCGACAAACTCCTCCCCCACTCACAGGATCGTTCTATTTCCACATCTTCGATCCAAATTAGCTCTTTAGATCCCCTACTGGAATCCTCTGCTAAAACCTGATCCACAGGTCCTTTAACTCCCTTCATGGCCTTCTGCACTTTACCATCACTTTACCCTGACTCAATATCAGGGTTCAGGGTTTCGATCTTCCCGCTGTCGAGAGTCACTGTCCTCTCAATTCCCCGATCACCGATGGGACAATTTGCCGATGCGGCCCTTTTCCTCAGCCCCTCCAGGCTAAGCTTTTGGTCCACATGACCTCTACCCCATGACCATAGTCTTGCCTCTTCATCGAGGTCTCAGGGTTTCCGATGCCAAAATGCACATACCCACGGGACTCATGATTCCTCAAATCCCGACGTTCTCCCTACGAGTTAGCCCTCTTGGCTTAGCTCCAGACCAATACGACCTTATCCCTGTGACCACAGTCTTACCCTTTCATCGGGGTTTTAGGGTTTGCGATGTCAAAATACATTCGCCGATGGGACTCGTGATTCCTCGAATCCAAACTCTCTAGTTTACTGATAGCTGGCCCTCACATGATGGGATTTCCTCCTTTCTGATGTGCTAAAAGCTGGCCCCCACTCATCGAGGTATCGTATTTCGTGATTTCAAAAGGTGTAAACACCACGTCCATGGGATTCTTGATATCTTGATGGACCAAACACCGATGGACGGCTTCCTAGTTAGGACTTTCCCGATGGCACTGATCGCTGCCACACATCCTTCCATATGGACAGCCCCGATTCCTCTAGGATTTCAAGAATTTCGATGTCCCAACTTTCTTTTCCTCATGAACTCTGATTTCCCGATGGTCAATATGCCAACGGGCGCTTGATCTCCACAACGTGTCTCCACTAATGAATAGCTCTGATCTCGTCGGGATTTCTCCTCCTATCCACGAGGACTTAACTCCCTCGCAACTTTTGCAGATCCGATGACTGTTGACAATCCTACACCATATCTAATGGCTCAGATCTGTTCTCCTTCTCTGCGCTCCTTCAGAGGCTTAACCTCTGCGCGCCTTCATTCGATCCAATGGCTGACGAGATTTGTGCTCTAGATCTGTGGGTCAGATCACTTCTTCTGCGTGCCTACTCCAGAGGCTAAACTTTGTGCAACTCCTCCTGATCCAAGGACTTATGGGATTTTTGAGTGAGATCCGATGACTGACGGTCTCCTCCTTCTGTAGGCTCCTCTTGAGCTCCTCTTGGACGTGGAAATCAATGGTCCAGATCTCTCTCCTCTGCCAATCCGATGGCTGTTGTGCTCTCAGCTGAGCCTCTACGCTTTCTTCCCAGACTTGGATGAATTCCTAGCTCCTAAAGGCCTCAACCTTTGTTCTTCCTTTCTCCTCTGTGAACTCCTCAACTCTGAGATTTCCTACGCGTATGAGAATGTTGGCCCTCCTGAGCTTTTATCTCTGAATCCTTGGAGGATTCTTCAACTTTTGCACTCCTTGCAGAGTCTCCTCATGCACATGCTGGTGCTTTCCCTCCTGAGCTTCTTCAAACAATCAGACCCATTGAGGTATTTTGTCCTTCCTCCTTATCCCACAGATGGAGAATACTTGGATTCCCTTCTGGCTATCCTTCGCTCCAGCAACCTCTTGCTGAGTCTTTCTGGGTGTTCAGCAACCCAGTGAAGATCCTTCAATGGATACTTCCTTCAGCTCCAGAACTCAAAGATTTCTCTTCTTCTTGTGCCTACCTGCACACAGTCTCAATGCCCACCTAGTAGAGTTTCTTCTTTTCTCAGAACTTCCAACAGTTTTGTATTCCTTTATCCTATGCCTCTATGCACCTGCTCAATGCCCTCCTGGTAGAGCTCTACAAAACCCTCAATGATTCTATTTTCTTCTTTTGAACTCACAGCAGATTTCCTTCCTCTGTGCACCCCTTGCACTGGCTCAATGCCCACCTGACAGAGCTTCACAGAATCCTCAGTGATTCTGTCTAAACTCACAGCAGAGTTCCTTCCTCAATGCACCACTACGCCCATGCTCAATGCCCACTTGGTAGAGCTCTACAAAATTCACAGTTGAATTATGTCTGCAACTATGTCTCTCATACACAGCCTTGCCTCCAAGGTATTCAACAACCTTGAGGTCTTCTTCCTAAGTTGATGATTTCATCTCCTATGCCGCAACACGTCTTTGTCTGACTTCGCAGAGTTCAGAAGTGCATCCTCTATGCACGGCTCTCAGAACCCACAGTGTTCTGTCACACCCTCCTGGCGTGAAGCCTCAAATACCTTCACCTAAAATCAAACACACTCCTACAAATGCACAATTACAGCATACATTCACAATATGAAGAACACTCACAGACATCCATACAATCCAGAACTCATGCAGGAAAAACTGCTTCTAATTATATTAAAAATGGCGAATGTCTGTATTTACAAAGGTGTTCTTGAGCTCTCTCTGGCTCTTCTTAGACTCCTATTCATCCTATTCACTCCAAAATGAGATCTAAAAATCTCTTTTACTTGAGGGGGCTCTTAGAGCGCTTCCCTCCAGATCTACCTACCCTATTCAATTACAATGAATGGGCTGTCTAGTCCAACATATGGATCTATATCTCAGTCGATCTAGCATTAAAGTTGATCTACCTAATGCCTGCACAAAGGCACGGCTTCTATGGATCACCAGCCTAGACATTTAATTACATTAAATTCAAATTTAAATGAGGTTGCGCCTTTCTTCAATGCGCGATTTTGAATTCGCAGACATGGCTGGCTGGCTGGCTGGCTGACGTGGAGAGATGCTCCTACATCAAACTCCTCAGCTGCAAAATCATGAGCTCCTACTCATGTGCTTCCCCTCTAAGCGGTTGGAAATCCTCCTGGATCCCAAACAAATATCTGGAGCTTCCCATCTGCTCCATTCTACTGCTGCTGCTACTTCTGTTGTGCCACTATTGTTGCTTCTTTTCTGCTCAGCCTCTCCTTACTGGTAGTCTCTGTTGACCTCAACATTATCATTCTGATCTCTTTGATCACTTCATCCAGCTGCTCCAGTGGCTGGCTCTGTTTTTTCAATCTCCTCAGCTGCAAAAATTTTCTGCAATTGGGTAGATCGTCATGACCTCCCATGCCTTCTTCTTCATCTTCATCTGTGGCCTCAAATAGCCACTCTGCTGCAGACTTCAACTCCGTAGTCTCCCTTTGACTGAATTTTTGTTCAGTCACCTTCTCTGACAGTTCAACTTCTATTAGTTCTCTTGCTGGCCCTGGATTGTTCAGCCAATCCTCCAACATATCTAGCTCCATCTCCCATGGAGTGATAACTTTACCTGCCTACTCCTTAGCTTCCCTTGCTACTAGCTTCAGTGCTACAGCTTTCTTATTTTTAGCTCACTGGCCAAAATCATTGAGCCATTCCTCAGAATGCTCCCTCTCTTCTCCGTCTGCTTCTGCTCCTACTTGGGCAGCTTCCAAAGTCTGCTCCAATTCTTCTTCTTCCCTGATAGTCATCGTAAACTGTGACTGTTCTGCTGTTGCACCATCTGCAACACAAATTTCTGCCTCCTCTTGTGCACATTTTAGGAATATTCCAAATCCCCCAATCGTCAGAATACCATCCTGATCTTCCTCCTCTTCTGTCAGCTGCACCTGCTGTTCTAATTTCATCTTTGAGCTCACCTACTCTGTCAGCTCCTCTGGTTGAATCCAACTCAATTGCTCATCCCTACCCACATGGCAATATGGGATGTCTCTGATGCTCTCCTGGCAGAATATGAGATCAACCGATCCCATCTTCATCAGCACTGCTTGCTGAATTGAACTCTCCTCTGAGTCCATGAGACTTTCAGACAGCATTGGATTTTCATCTCTGCCCACCTGCCAGTTTAATATGCTTCCGCTGCCCTCCTGGCAGTCTTCGAGATCCCGCGGAGATCTCATTTCATTACCCATCTGGCAATGTGAAATTCCTTGGTTTTCCTCCTGACAGTCCATGAGATCCTGCAGTGATCTCAATCTGTTGCCCTCCTGGCAAATGAGAATTGCTTCTCTTCCCTCCTAGCAGTCCTTGATATTCTCAGTTGATCCCAATTCATTTTCCAAATCTTTGAGACTTTCCCCAGTCTCTGGCTCACATACCTGAACCATCTTCTTATCCTGTTGCAGCTTCATTTCGAGCCTCGCTAATTCTCTCTTTATATATGCGATCTCTTCATCCATGTCCTCTTGGATCCATAGCTCTCTCCTCCCAGCATACCTATGGCCTTCAGTAGCCATGTTGCTGCCTCTGTTTGCCTTCCTGGAAAATTTGCTACTGTTACTCCACATCTTTAGTGTGTCCAGCTTCATCATCCTATAGTCCCCCTGACTGTCTTCTCGACTGCTTCCTACCTGCAACCAAGTCCTTACAGAGTCCTCCAATGCTCTGTCTTCTCCTTGCCTCTTTTGTCTGCAATATACAAACAAAATCCCGCTTTGATACCACCTGACGTGTGTATCAGAGTGCTTTCCTCCTCTGCCTCTTCCTGCCTGAAATATACAAGCAAGGTTCAAGCTCTGATACCACCTGATGTAGTAAGGTCACGCGACCCCACCCCGTCACACTCTCCTACTCACATAATCGATTCTAAATCCCTTTCTACTGAGCCGAAGCAGCTCTTTAGATCCCCTACTAGAATCCTCTGCTAAAACCCGATCCACATGTCCTTTAACTCCCTTCATGTCCTTCTGCACTTTACCATGAATTTACCCTGACTCAATATCGGGGTTCGAGGTTTCGAGATTCCTGCTGTCAAGAGTCACTATCCTCTCAATTACCCTATCATCAATGGGACAATTTGTCGATGCGCCCCTTTTCCTCAGCCCCTCCAGGCTAAGATTTTGGTCCACGTGACCTCTACCCAGTGACCATAGTCTTGCCTCTTCATTGGGGTCTCAGGGTTTTCGATGCCAAAATGCACATACCCATGGGACTCACGATTTGTCAAATCCCGACGTGCTCCCTACGCGTTAGCCCTCTTGGCTCAGCTCCTGACCAATACGACCTTATCCCCATGACTGCAGTCTTAACCTTTCATCGGGGTTTCAGGGTTTGCGATGTCAAAATACATTCTCCCATAGGACTCGCGATTCCTCAAATCCTGACTCTCTGGTTCGCTGACAGCTGGCCCTCACACGACGGGCTTTCCTCCTTTCTGACTTGCTGACAGCTAGCCCCCACTCATCAAGGTATCATGTTTCATGATTTCAAAAGGCGTAAACACCACGTCCGCAAGATTCCCGATATCCTGATGGACCAAACACCGATGGATGGCTTCCTTGTTGGGATTTTCCTGATGGCACTAATCACTGCCACGCATCCTTCCAGATGGATGGCCCCAATTCCTCCACGATTTCAAGACTTTCGATGTCCCAACTTTATTTTCCTCAGGAACTCCGATTTCCCAATGGTCAATATGTCGATGGGTGCCCGATCTCTGCCACGTGTCTCTGCTAACGGACGGCTCTGATCTCGTCAGTATTTCTCCTCCTATCCACGAGGACTTAACTCCCTCACAAATTTTGCAGATCCAACAGTGGTCGGCAATCCTACACCAGATCTAACGGCTCAGATCTATTCTCCTTCCCTGCACTCCTTCACAGGCTTAACCTCTGCGCACCTTCACCTGATCCAACGGCTGACAGGATTTTTGCTCCAGATCTGATGGCTCAGATCACTTCTTCTACACGCCTACTCCAGAGGCTAAACTCTGCGCAACTTCTCTCGATCCAATGACTTACGGGATTTCTAAGTGAGACCTGATGGCTGATGGTCTCCTCCTTCTGTAGGCTCCTCCTAAGCTCCTCCTGGATGTGGAAATCAATGGTCCAGTTCTCTCTCCTCTTCCAATCCGACGGATGCTATTCTCTCACCTGAGCCTTTGCACTTTCTTCCCAGACTTGGAAGAATTTCTAGCTCCTAAAGGCCTCAACCTTTGTTATTCCTTTCTTCTTTGTGAACTCCTCAACTCTAAGCTTCATTGTGCGTATGATAACCTTGGCCCTCCTGAGCTTTTATCTTTGAATCCTTGGAGGATTCTTCAACTTCTGCACTCTTTGCAGAGTCTCCCCATGCACACGCTGGTGTTGTCCCTCCTGAGCTTCTTCGAACACTTAGACCCCTTAAGGGATTTTGTCCTTCTTCCTTCTCCCACAGATGGAGAATACTTGGATGCCCTTCTGGCTATCCTTTGCTCCAACAACCTCTTGCTGAGTCTTTCTGGGTGTTCAACAACCCAGTGAAGATCCTTCAATGGATACTTACTTTAGCTCCAGAACTCAAAGAGTTATCTTCTTCTTGTGCCTACCTGCACACAGTCTCAATGCCCACCTAGCATATTTTCTTCTTTTCTCAGAACTTCCAGCAGTTCTGTCCTCCTTTATCCTGTGCCTCTATGCACCCGTTCAATGCCCTCCCGGCAGAGCTCTTTAGAACCCTCAATGATTCTATTTTCTTCTTTTGAACTTATAGCAGAGTTCCTTCCTCTGTGCACCCCTTGCACTGGCTCAATGCCCACCTAGCAGAGCTTCATAGAATCCTCAGTCATTCTGTCTGAACTCTCAGAAGAGTTCCTTCCTCAATGCACCACTATGCCCATGCTCAATGCCCACTTGGCAGAGCTCTRCAGAATTCACAGTTGAATTTTGTCTGCAACTGTGTCTCTCATACACAACCTTGCCTCCAAGGTATTCAACAACCTTGAGTTCTTCTTCCTGAGTTGATGATTTCAGCTCATGTGCCGTAGCACGTCTTTGTCTGACTCCACAGAGTTCAGAAGTCCATCCTCTGTGCAGGGCTCTCAAAACCTGCAGCGTTCTGTCACACCCTCCTGGTGTGAAGCCTCAAAGACCTTCACCTAAAATCAAACACACTCCTGCAAATGCACAATTACAACATACATTCACAATATGAAGAACACTCACAGACATCCATACAATACAGAACTCATGCAGGAAAAACTGCTTCTGATTATATTAAAAAAGGCAAATGCCTGTATTTACAAAGGTGTTCTCAAGCTCTCTCTGGCTCTTCTCAAACTCCTACTTGTCATATTCATTCCAAAATGAGATCTAAAAATATCTTCTACCCGAGGGGGCTCTTAGAGCGCTTCCCTCCAGATCTACCTACCCTATTCAATTACAATGAATGGGTTGTCTAGTCCAACATCTGGATCTAGATCTCAGATGATCTAGCATTAAAGTTGATCTACCTAATGCCTGTACAAAGGCATGGCTTCTATGGCTCACCAGCCTAGACATTTAATTACATTAAATTCAAATTTAAATGAGGTTGCGCCTCTCTTCAACGCGCGATTTTGAATTCGCGGACGTGGCTGACTGGATGGCTGGTTGACGTGGAGAGATGCTCCTGCATCAGAAAACCTTAGTATGCTTTCTCCTTCTTCTCCCTTTGTTCTTCCTTCTCATTTAGCTTTTATGCATTCCAAATTTGTTGAAGTATTTCAACTACCTCATTTAGTTAAGTTAATCAAAACTTAACTAATTTTAGTTTAGGGGAAGTAATAATAATAATAATAATTGAGGGTATTTTTATTAAATAATAACTAAGTAGGTGGGACCCCTTGTGACTCCCTTTTATTTCTTAACAAAAATAAACATATTTATACAACCAATTAAACACATGCCTCCTTGTGGATCCCATAATTATTTCCACAATTTGAAATTTAAACATCTAAAATATTTCAAATTATATCCAAAACATGTAAATATCCACAATATCCCCAAAAAATAGTTTTTTGTCCAAAACTTTCTAAAGTCCACTATCCTCAACAAATCAATTACAAACAAATAAATCAAAATCCATATTTTCCACTTTGAGACGCAATTCTCCCTTTGTCACTGTTTTCCCCTTTGGACTTCCTAGATATCACCTTAGGTTGGGTGGAACCTTGAGGGTTGATCTAACTAATGACATGGGAGCATTCATCCCTCAAGTTCATATGGGAGGACACTGACTTGGCTGAGTCACTTGAAGGAGAGGAGGGAGAAGCAACAACTTTACCTTTGTCATGGGCATGGTGAGCCTCGGTTTTGAGTCATTTGCTTGCATGGGAGGACTGTACATGTGAGTGTGCAGGGGCAATTTTATCATTTGGGTTTACAAGTGGAGGAGGAGGAGGTAATGGCAAGTTTGTCTAGCCATGATGGTGGGATACACTTGGGTGAACAATCTCTTGTCATCCATCATTATCTAGAACTTCAGGTTGCAAAGATATATGGGGAAGCACAGGGATACTATGAACATTTTGGGGCTGGAAGGGAGGCCTCTTTGGTCTAGTTTGAACTATCCCTTTCTCAATCCAATTGAAAAACCCAGCTTGAAAATTTTGGTTCAACTCCTAGGGATCGACATCAAAATGAATTGATAATCTAGGCCTTCTAGGCCCTCTGTTCTAGTTACCGCTTCCCCTATTGTTTCCGCCATGACTGCCTCTACTGAAGAATCTCATCCTGTATGTAACAATTATTAGCATTTAAATCTTAACAGACCATGCATGACATTCTCCTTATATGAAACAAATTTTGGCTCAGAAATTAACATAGGATCCATGCAATCCAATCTATAAAAATTATTTAATAATTTCCAAAGAGAAGGGAGTGAAATAGGGT
This sequence comes from Picea mariana, assembly GCA_032191745.1. Classification (NCBI taxonomy): domain Eukaryota; kingdom Viridiplantae; phylum Streptophyta; class Pinopsida; order Pinales; family Pinaceae; genus Picea; species Picea mariana. The sequence continues at coordinate 669,798 of JASDQU010100358.1, forward strand.
TCATGGGATATATGGGGGGATTGTAATGAGTGAAAAAGTGAGATCATGGAAATTCAGAACACAAGTACTTCTCGACAATTCATTAAATAACTGACTGTGCAAACAATACCAAAATATATCAGTTGTAATCTATCTTTGTGTCATTTTTATCACTGTCATACATAGTTGTAATTTTATTTTAATGAGCAGGGCATGTAAAAATGAATTTGGGATCGTGAGGGGGTTATAATGAGTGAAAAAGTGAGGAAATGAGAGGGAATAAGCTGGATATTGTTCATAAAATAAATTAAATCAACCAACTATTATAACTATGTTCCAATCACAATCCAAGAATCTGTTATATTTTGAGATATTATTAGGTTTCTTTTCAATTTACTAGATAATAATAGCATAGGTAGGATCACTAAGAGAAACACAATCACAAGATACACAACATTTATCCTAGGAAACCCTCATGGGGGAGAAAACCTAGAAAACACTTCCTTATATAGATAGCCAATACAATGCCAAGACAATAAACTAAAACACTAGAGAATATCCAACATTGAGAAATACACCTCTCTCTTCCTTCTTCTCCCAACTGCAACTCTCCAAACTTGTGCACTTGATGAGTGAATGAATGAGTCTGATAATGAGGAAGTGACTTCCTTTATTTATACAAACTGGCAGTTGTTGAAAAGGTGTCTCTTCACTGGGTAGGGCCGACTTGTCTTCTTAGTGGTTAAAACCACTTTAATTATCCTTGGGGTCGACTTCTCAATTTTCATAATATATTTAGGGTTTGACCAATCCTCAAAAGGGGATTTGGTCAATTACAATTCCCAGGATGATCAATCCACAAAAGGGGATTTGATCTAAAAATAAATGACTCAAATAATAATAATAATAATAAGTAGAATACTCTTTGCAGTTACAATATTTCAACACTCCCCCTTAACAAGAAGGGTATCCTACAACATCATTAGGAGAGAGAGAGAGAAACAACATCAACAACATCTGCAACACTGAATGGCATATCTATAAATCATCATATTTTTTTGGCATCATCATTGTTCGCATCATGGAGCTGAAGTAGCATCATCGTACTCATCAACATGAGGATAAGGTAACATCGTCATCTTCTTTAGTATGAGGCTAAAGTAATATCATCAACATATTTAGCATGAGGATAAAGTAACATCATCATCTTCTTTATCATGAGGCTAAAGTAATATCATCAACATCTTTATCATGAGGCTAAAGTAACATTATCATCTTCAGCATTAAGGCTGAAATAAAATCATCATCATCTTCTTCAGCAAGAAGCTTAAGTGGCATCATCATCATCTGCATCAACATGGATTAGTATAACACTAATACATCATCATAATCAATAACAACACAAGGCTAATACAACATCAACAGTAGCGACATCACATCACAAAGGGTGGAGAATCATAAACAACAACAACATCACAACACAAAGGCTAGAGCATCATCAACAACAACAACATCACAACACGAAGAATGGAGCATCATCAACATCACCACTAGGCTTGAAATCTTCACCATGAAGCTGGCATCTCATCAACATCAACATGAGGCTGGAAATATTCAACACAAGGTTGGAATCATAACAACATCAGCACGAAGTTGGAAATATTCAGCACGAGGCTGGAAATCTTCAGCACGAGGCTGGCATCACAACAACATCAGCACGAAGCTAGAAATATTCAGCATGAGGCTAGCATCGCAACAACATCTGCATGAAGCTGGAAATCTTCAACATGAGGTTGGAATCACAACAACATCAACACGAAGATGGAAATATTCAGCATGAGGCTAGCATCACAATAACATCAGCACGAAGCTAGAAATATTTAGCACTAGGATGGCATCACAACACTACTCCCCCTTTTGAGGGGGGTCCTTTTAGACTACTCCGAGCTTATCTTGAAAGTGCTCAAACTTTACATTAGATAGAGGCTTGGTCAACACATCATTAACCTATTCATTCGTGCTAACATATTGGAGTTGTATGGCTCCTCTCTACACCATATCATGGATGTAATGATATCATATCTGTATGTGTTTTGTCTTGTCATGGAACATAGGGTTCTATGTCATCTTTATGAAAATATGGTTATCACATAGGATCATTTTTTCTTCCATATCCAGATCAAATAGATATGTCAATAACATTCGAAGCCATATGGCTTCATAACTGGCAGAACATGAAACAATGTATTTTGATTCTGTCATGCTCAGAGCAATGTTGAATTTCTCCCTACTCTACCATGAAGTAATGGCTGAACTCAGATTGAAACAACATCATGAAGTGCTCTTTCTATCATAAACACTTCCAAATCAATCTAAATCAGTATATCCATACAATCTGAAGTCATTATCTCTAGTATAACAAAGACCAAAATCCAATGTACCCTTAAGGTATCTCATCACATGATTTTCATCATCAAGTTGAGCACATATGGGTTCTACCAGATACTGAATCAAAAGGTGTTCACAACAAAACATATATCTGGTCCAGTATTTTTCAGATACATCACCGAACCAATAATCTATTTGTAGAGAGTAGCATCAACCAATTCTGACGAGGTATCTACCAGGAGCTTCAACTTCATTTCGATGGGTGTGTACATGGATTTACATTTCAACATGTCAAAACCTCTTCATTTTAACTGCATACTTCCCTTGGTTAAGGAAGATCTTCTCTGTGCTCTACCAAAATTCAAGACCTAAGAGATAATGCATTAGGTCTTCCATCAAACTCTGTAGCGAGCTTCTTCTGCAATATGTGATGATATTTTCTTCATCTTGTCAAGAATACATCATCTACATATAGTAGAAACAATATAACTGTATCATCATTCATAACCTTGAAGTAAAGGTTAGAATCAACTTTAGAATCAACAATATAAGCTATAGGAGACTGCTTCAACCTGTACAGGTCCTTCTTCAACTTGTAGACCTGAGTCTTTTTGTCTTCAACTTCAAATCAATTTTTTCACTTCACTTTGTACCAATCTAGTACACTTTCTTAGTTGCAACTCAATATGCGCAATCATGTGCTAGCTCTATGTGCTTTCTACAAAGCATTATCTGTCTCAATGTCTAGTAATATATCCTCTACTCTCTTTGCAACTATTCCTTCTAGAACTGGGACTTTTCACCTCCAACTGCTCTGAAGATGAGAATGGTTTCTCCATTCTCACTATGACTACTAAAATATGAGAGTAACTCCTCTACTCCATCATGGCAACAAATTCATATGAAACTGAGAGTGGCTCAATAACTGATACTGAAGGTAGCTCTTCTTCTTTCATGGAGGTAACTCTATCTTTTATCATAGTCAAGTATCCATGACCCAACTAATGTAATGCACCAAATTTCACTCAATTTTAAATATGGGGATTTCTCCCTTGCATCTCATACTATATATGAATCATGGTTGTTCTAGTTGTCTTCATGAATACTGGAACTATTTCTTCAATTACTGAAGTAAGTGTCTCCTCATAATCTTTTCCCTCTTATTGGGAGAATCCTATGGACACACATCAGGATTTGTACATCTACAACATGCTTGATATGTTTATATCAATATTGGAAGTCAATACTGACTTCTCTTCTAGTGTCATGAAAGAATCCATATCCTAGTCTTTCTAATTGGCTTCCTTCTCTGTCACTGAAACAAGGGAATCTTCCCAAGATATTTCATATCTCCTAGATTTTTCCAAAGCTACGATCTAGTATTCTCATGCCATATGTCTCCCAGTCCTGGAATTTGTTTCTTCATCTAATCCTTTCTAAGACCAGGCTTACTCTCGATTTCTTCTGAGTCTACAAGGACTTCATCATCTCTTATGGGCTATACTTGGTTTTGAATAACAAGTCTAAATATGTAAAGCTGAGTCAAACTTTGATTGAATTATGCTTCCTTTCAAGGTGACTTCATTATCTTTTGAACAAGTTCTATGAGTACTAATCTTTGGTCATCTTTGGAGCTTTCTTATCCTTACAATCAATCTCCATATGAGATACTCTGGATCTCAAAAATAGATTCTTCTTCATATTCTTTGGCACATGGATGCATATGGTCATGTACATAGTCTACTTCATGTCTCATCTAATCAGTTGCCTTCTGTAACCTTCACTATAGCTTCCTCAGGGTTATTACATGTGACCTTTAACAAGGTCAACAAAACAACAAGCAAGAATAATACTCTTTTGATAATAGTAATAAAAAAATAGCACGGATAATCGTCACAATACCTCCTTTAGAGATTCCACTTGTGACCTATCTGAAACAAAGATCAAAAGTAAGAAATAAAATATGAAATGAGATCAACACTCTTCTATTGTTGTGATCAAATATTCATCCATGGAAACTCATAATCAACACAAGAAGATTCTCCTAGAGGAGATGTTAGTTGTATTTGGTAAATGATTACATTAAGCATTTATCTCAATATGCTCACATGCTACCAATTATAATACTTTTCAAAGACTGCTACCTGAACTATAGTGTTTACTTGTAAAGGGGTAGTTATCAACTTGTCATGTGCAACTTTGAATCTTATCAACTTAATTAATCAAACCTGGAACCTGGAGCCTTGTCCTCAAGAATGAGTTTTTTACTTCTCTTCCAGATCTCCTTCACTCAAGATGACGAGTTCTTTCTTCAACCTATCTTCTGTACTAAAAAAATATGTTATCTTGACAGAAGGTTGGGTTAGAGGATAAAATCTATGATCTCAACTTTAATCAATCTAATACTTTGACTAAAAGTTTGACCAAAGGTTAGTATGATGGTCATATATTCAACATGCAACCTAGATCAAAATAATGTCATAACAAATAGATGCATATCAGAATAATCAAACTTGGGTTGCATTATTCCTATGAATGTGTTGGATCTTGAGATCCTTCTGGATCTATGGAAATAGATCTCTTCTCCTGCAAATACCCTTTAAATCTTAACAATTTAAACATATGTGAGTACATACTTCTGATAGCATTTGCAGGTAGTGGCACCATCTGGTAGAAATAGTAATAATTACCAACTCTTAAAAATTCAAGGGTAGCTGCAACCGGTACTACAACTGATACTTCAACTGATAATGCAACTACAATTGATACTGCAACTACAACCGCAACTTAGGGTTTTACGAGGAAACCCTAATTTTTCAAACTTTAAATTTTGAAATTATGATCTAGGGGCTAGATGCACTAAGTTGAGGTGAGTAAGCTGGTGCAGTCATATTTTTGAAAATCCAAATTTTACCCCTTGAAACTGAGCTTGCGGAAATCTGGACTAGTACTTCTGGTACTGGTTCTTGTTTCCTATTTTTCTGGTACTTATGGTTTTCTGGTTTTCTAGTACTTCTAGTTTTCTGGTTTTTTGGTACCAGTGAAAACTAGGGTTTCAGTTTCTGGGAGTTATATCCACTGAAAAGGTTCACTCAAGATGCCAAAAACTTCAATAGGTTAGGGGACACTTTTCTAGATGGTTTTTAGGAAAAATTCCTCTCCAACAAAATCCCTATTCTTTTTGTACGACAACAGTGACGTTTTTTCTTATCTAGTGAAAGGTGCTCTCATCAACTTAGCTCTGATACCATGTTAACTTTTGAGCTATTATTAGGTTTCTTTTCAATTTACTAGATAATAATAGCATAGGTAGGATCACTAAGAGAAACACAATCACAAGATAGACAGAATTTATCCTGGGAAACCCTCATGGGGGAGAAAACCCATCAAAAACTTCCTTAATATAGATAGCAAAGACATTTGCAAGACAATAAACCAAAACACTAGAGAATATCCAAAACTGAGAAATGCACCTCTCTTCCTTCATCTTCCAACTACAACTCTCCAAACTTGCACACTTGATGAGTGAATGAATGAGTGTGATAATGAGGCGTTGGATTCCTTTATTTATATAAACTGGCAGGTGTTGAAAAGGTGTCTCTTCACTGGGCAGGGCCAACTTGTATTCTTAGTGGTTAAAACCACTTTAATTATCATGGGGGGAGACTTCTCAATTTGCATAATATATTTAGGTTTTGACCAATCCGCAAAGGGGGATTTGGTCAATTACAATGCCCGACATGATCAATCCACAAAAGAGGATTTGATCTATAAATAAATGACTCAAATAATAATAATAATAATAAGTAGAATACTCTTTGCAGTTACAATATTTCAAAAGAACCCACTTTTAAGACCCAACACATTTAGTTGTTCCTTATTTGCTTACAGATTGCGTGTTGGCTTCAATAAATAAAAACAAATCAATTGCCCATAATTCTTCAATTATATCAATATGTGCATCTTATAGAATAACCATGCACTTATCATTTACAATTCCATAGTCACATCATAACCATTCGAGCCACAGTCTTGTATGTTTTGATGCTGACCTTTTCCTTTTGAAACAAACATAATGTGCACAGTGATTCCAATTATGCATATCCAATGTTYAATTCTTGAAATCACATAACAATAGACCCAACATTAATCACCAACAATCACATTTTCAACACTAACTGACATAGTCCATTGTCACTAATCAATAATTGAGCCCAATTTAATAACACACATGTCATCGACAATGTAATTGATACAATATTGATTCTACAGTAGAAATCAACCCAAAACATGTATCCCTGAGCTTGATATATGTGTGCATTAACATGTACAAAATTTCCTTTAAAAGAAAATATCCATAAAAGACAGAACCACATAATGCATGAAGAGAACATAACCATATCAACACACAGGTGTCTCTTTTAAAATTGACAGGACTAAGATCATGTTTGGTGAAACAATCACTCACACAGGTGCCCTTGAAACTTTAAATGGAATCATGATCGTGCTAGGATTTAGCACAAAAATGAGTAGAGAATCCATAGTCGAACAAATGGAAAGTTCTCAGGATGTAAGTAACCCATACCTTTTCCTTTTCAAAAAAATTTCATCGTGGAGAGGAAATACAAAGGCTCGATCAAGAAAATGTCTCTGAAGTCAGAGAGCCCGTGCCCTTTTTATAATTACCACAATCCTTAAACTGGTAACCAAAATATTGACAGAACCAAAAGGTGGATGAGGAGGAATAGAAGCAAGTCAGGCTGAATAGAACCAAGTTGGGTTCTTTGAGAATTTGATTAATCTTTGAAAACACAGAGAGACTATAATCCTTTTAGCTCCTAAGATAAATTACCATTAAGAAGAAACCACAGGTAACTGATTATATCCTTGGAACAACATAGGTCTTGTGTTTTCTTTTGAAAGAAATTTCTATAGTCTTGTAACCCCAAAATATTGACAGAGCCATAAATAAAATTCTCGAGTGGAAACAAATAAATTTGAGCTCAACAAACAATGCACATATAGATGTCTCTTAAGACTTTATTATAGACAGGAAACAAAGTTTGGTTTAAATAATGAAGAATCCTCAAAAACACAGAGAGATAGTGCCTCTTCCAAACACCCAAGAGGTCGATAACCTTCGAAACACAATTGACAGTGAGGCTCACAAACATAACAGTCGACCACTATAACATAGATGAGAGGATCCAATGTCAAAAATCTTGTGAAAAGAATGTCAGAGCACAAATCATAGCCATTCGATACATACACAGGATACCCTTTAATATTCTGGGTGAAACAAAGATTGGTCTATGGAAATCTTTCAGTGATAATGACAGTAAGGAACAAGCCATAACAAACAATATCTCAGGCTCAACCAAATAGAGAAAGAACAATACCATTGTGGACAGTTGCATTACAACCTGGAGAATGACTCACAACAACGATCGAGATGAATAAGAGGTGGCAACAACTGATACCCAGACTGGTGGTAAAACCCCATGCGAATAAAACTCAAAACTTGTTGCATTATTGACATTATTTTCACAGATAACCATAATAAGACCCAATCTAACCACCATTTTATTTTAAACCAATAACCAATGTACATACTTGTCCGGGGGTAGTTATCAACTTGTCATGTGCAACTTTGAATATTATCAACTTAATTAATCAAACCTAGAACCTGGAGCCTTGTCCTCAAGAATGAGGTCTTTACTTGTCTTCCAAGTCTCCTTCACTCATGATGATGAGTGCTTTCTTCAACCTGTCTTCTGTACTAAGACAATATGCCATCTTGAAAGAAGGTTGGGTTAGAGGATACAATCTATGATCTCAAATTTAATCAATCTAATACTTTGACTAAAATTTTGACCAAAGATTACTGTGATGGTCATAGATTCAACATGCAACCTAGATCAAAATAATGTCATAAAAAATTGATTCATATCATAATAATCAAACCTGGGTTTGCATTATTCCTATGAATGTGTTGGATCTATGGAAAGAGATCTCTTCTCCTGCAAATACCCTTTAAAGCTTAACAGTTTAAACGTATGTGAGTACATATCTCTGATAGCATTTGCAGGTAATGGCACCATCTGGTAGAAATGGTAATAATTACCAACTCTTAAAACCTCAAGGGTGACTACAATTGGTACTACAGCTGATACTTCAACTGATAATGCAACTGTAATTGATACCACAACTAATTCTGAAACTGCAACTACAACTGCAACTTAGGGTTTTATGAGAAAACCCTAAATTTTCAAACTTTAAATTTTGAAATTCTGATCTAGGGGCTAGATGCGCTAAGTTGAGGTGAGTAAGTTGGTGCAGTTAGATTTTTGAAAATCCAAATTTTACCCCTTGAAACTGAGCTTACAGAAATCTGGACTAGTACTTTTGGTACTGGCTCTAGTTTCCTTTTTTTCTGGTACTCATGGTTTTCTGGTACTTCTAATTTTCTATTTTTTTGGTACTAGTGAAAACTAGGGTTTCACTTTACGAGAGTTATATCCACTGAAAAGGTGCACTCAAGATGCCAAAAGATTCACTAGGTTAGGGAACACTTTTCTAGATGGTTTTTAGGAAAAATTCCTCTCCAACAAAAACCCTAATTTTTTTGTACGACAACTGTGACATTTTTTCTTATCTAGTGAACGGTGCTCTCATCAACTTAGCTCTGAAACCATGTTAAGTTTTGAGCTATTATTAGTTTTTTTTTCAATTTACTAGATAATAATAGCATAGGTAGGATCACTAAGAGAAACACAATCACAAGATACACATAATTTATCTTGGGAAACCCTCATGGGGGATAAAACCCAACAAAGCCTTCCTTAATATAGATAACCAAGACAATAAACCAAAACACTAGAGAATATCCAAAACTGAGAAATGCACCTCTCTTCCTTCATCTCCCAACTGTAGCTCTCCAAACTTGTGCACTTGATGAGTGAATGAATGAGTGTGATAATGAGGTGTTGGCTTCCTTTATTTATACCAACTGGTAGGTGTTGAAAAGGTGTCTCTTCACTGGGCAAGGCCAACTTGTATTCTTAGTGGTTAAAACTACTTTAATTATCTTGGGGGGAGACTTCTCAAATTTCATAATATATTTAGGGTTTGACCAATCTGCAAAGGGGGATTTGGTTAATTACAATTCTCGACATGATCAATCCACAAAAGAGGATTTGATCTATAAATAAATGACTCAAATAATAATAATAATAATAAGTAGTAGAATACTCTTTGTAGTTACAATATTTCAACAGCACCCACTTTTAAGAACAATAGCATTGTCAATAGTTGCATTGCAACCTGGAGAATGACTCACAACAACAATCGAGATGAATCGGAGGTGGCAAGAATCGATACCCAGACTGGTGATAAAACCCCATGTGAATAAAACTCAAAACTTATTGCATTATTGACATTATTTTGATAGATAACCATAATAAAACCCAGGCTAACCACCATTTTCTTTTAAACCAATAACCAATGCACATACTTTAAAAGCAATAACACCCATTAATTTCCTTCAAAATTACAACATTCCACAGTAATCATAGAGAACACCAGAACAAAACATTGATACTCAGTAGAAAACTCAAGAAAAACATAGAACCCATGCAATCCTAAGCCACCATTTGATTCATAATACAGAGAGACCATCATGGATGGAAAACCAAGAGCCATACCTGTGAAAAATTGCTTCAATGAAGAGTTGGTTTGAGTTTTCCCCTTCCAAAACCTAAAATCGTGGAGCTTCCACAACCAATAGAACAAAATGCAACTATGACTAGAGTGACATCCTCAAGGGTGGTTTGGAGTGATGTACATTAAATGCAGGTCATTTCCTCACCTGGCCCTATTCAATTCAGCGTACTAGCCATAACATCAACCACTAAATTCAAACCATAACCATTGCATAAATTCAATGCCATATCTATTGTATAGATTCGATGCCATATCCATTGTATACTACACCACCTGAAACATGTCACAACTTTAATAAAAGCCATACGCTAACATTACCATATGTGCTTTCCATAAACTCTTCAACCAAAAGGCATAGTATAGCAACTAGGTCCATCACTTTGTAACAATTATATATACGTTCAAGGTTTATATGTATTATTTTTCCATAGCCTTAGGACTTATCCATAGTTTTTTTCCTTTTTGTTTCGAGCTATCTCCCATATCATTTTATTATCCCTTTGCATAAAATCATGTGTAAGAAAATTAATCAATGTTTAATGTATAACATAACATAACATAACACCTGTAAACAATATAATCCCCATATCCATAGCACTTCCCTATATTGCGAGTGAATATCAACAACATTAGCAACAATGCATCAACCATCCATTATCATATAAATGAAACCAAGACTGCATCACCAATTGTAGAAGACTATGTAGACATTATCATAGCAGCAACAAACATGTAGCACATCCATCCTATCGTCTCTAGTCTACAAGGGGGTTCCACCTACTAGTTAATTATTATTATCATAAGTAATTAATAGAGCTTGGCAATCCTTTGCAGGTAAAATTCATCATTGCAATTTTAATCGTCAACAAGGGGTCCTCTCCTAGATTTCTGTCGAATTTTGGAATATCTGGGGGAAACTTGGAAAGCATTGTCGACCATGTTGGGTCATCGGAAATAGGGTCATTTTTTGATCAAGACAAATCCAATAAATATAATATTTTGAAGAAAGGAAACGGTGTAAATGAATATTGGTAGGGAGGTGAAGTCTAGTCTATCCGAGATGGACCTTGTGGTCCCCCTATGTTGGTACTAATGGAGGGTTGGGGAGCTCCTAAAGAGTAAGTTCCTACTAGGATGGTGGAACCTCTAGGAGCATGACTTCTCCCAGAACCAAGGATGCCCCTGGGGGTAAATGTAGACCCTCTAGGAAAAAAAATCCTGAAGTTAGTCCCAGGGAAGAAAACCCTGGGAATGTGGTAACAAAGGGAAAACCTCCCCAAGGTGAAACATTCCCCCCCAGGGAAAGGCGTTCTTACTCAAGGAAAGCTGAAACTTCCATATGTACTATTTCCCCCATCCTAACTAGGGACATCCCCAAAAACACTAGAAAATTTCCACCCAAAAGGTACACCTGCACCTAAGCATGTCAGACTGCTCATAGGATTGGAGAAGATAGAAGGATTTCCACCTCCCATGTTGAAACCAAAGCTCGGATCCCCACCAAAAAAATATCTAGAAGTGGTCATTGAAGTGGGTGGGATGGGAGTAGGGATGCTAGGTATACTTATGGATGGAAAATATGACACATTCAATGTCCCCTAAATTGAGGGACCTGTAGAAAATGGTATGGATGGTGTAGGTCCAATGGAGCTAAGGGTTGGTAATGTGGACATCACTAGGATTCCCCCCAGTCCCACTTGATGATGGGCACATAGGCTTAGCTACACTATATGAAACACTCGGTCTTGACATGGTGGGAGGATGACTAAACAAAGAAAAAGGAAAATTCCTTTACTTGGACTAATATAGGGGTGACTGGCTCGGTCAAATGGGGATTAAAATTTTGTGGAGTATGTTCATCTACCACTTCTACTTCAATGAAACCAAGTCTCGTCAAACCAAAGTTGAGTCCCTTCAAAGTATTTGTCACCTATATTGTGCTATTTGTCACATATCTCATGCTAATTTAGAGGACCAATGCGGTAGTTAATCTACAATGAATATAATATGTGAAAAATCCAACCAAACTTCAACCTAAGGTCGACCTAGACTCAGACTCAAAGAGCACACCCCTAGTCAAATCTAGGCTAACAACAAGAAAATCAATGGGCTCAGGGGCCTTCCAAAAACCAACCCTATGGGGGAGATGAAGTCTCCGTAGGATTGACTAGAGAAGGTATGATGATTATTTATTATGATCTATGTGAAACATCCATGGATAGTTCAAGTACTCTTTATTAAGGGGGGCACCCTCTAGGGGAATTAAGGCCGTGAACACACGCCTACCCTAGGTACCACAAGCATGTCCCACCTACAGTCACCTTTGTATCTCCCTAGGAAAGGTCACTAATGCTACCACCTAAAAATCAATGATCAGGTGAATGATCATAGGCTCGAACTCATGTAATGGAAGGGTAATAAATCCCAAAGCTCCAAATATTTTAACCAACGGAACCATCATATATGTAGCAATCGAAGCAGTATCCCAAACACCAAAACAAGCAAAGAGGGTTAATATCCCTACTTTCTCCGATGCAACCTCATTCTTAACTCTTGTGTTAGAGGAGACTCTTGATACACTAGTTACAAGATTGGATTTTGACGCTCTTTAATAACTCTAGATTTCGTTTTGTGGCCTTGGAAAGTTTAATCTCCAATCCTAATCCAAGGCCCTAAGACTATCTAATGTTGTTTCACTATAAAAAAGAAGGTGTCTAATTGATTTTAGATTGCGCTTTCTTTTTAAGGTTGTTTATTAAGTCCAATGGTAACAGATGAAACTTTAGTGATGTTTTAACTCTTGACCCAACCAAGCAAATGCAAGAATGACAATGTAATTCGTTCACTTTGATGAAATCTAGCTATGGAAGGGAGAAAGATTCTTTTCTTTTTTCTTTGCAAACTTGTAAATGTACAACCTCACATACACCAAGAAACCAATAGTCACTTCAGATCTGAAACCAAACAGTTCTCCTAATGCATTTGTTCATTAGTGCTTCAAAAACAAATCTAGCATGCAAGAAATCTTTTTGTCTTTTTTATATTTTTCCAATTGAAATGTAACAATTCCTTATTTAAGCAATAAAAAAAATGCAAAAGGAAAACCAGAAACAAGAAAGAAGAAAAGGGGCTATAGGATATTTGGAATGAGGCCGAATCAACCCACTTCAATGTCACTAAAGATATCACACCCAAAACTTAAAAAAAAATCTAATGGAGATTTAGGGTTTCAGAGTGGAAATTTGCAGGGACTATACCACACTCTATATTTACCATAATAATATAATATAATATAACAAAAGAAAGCCCCAAAAATAATGTTTCTAATGGATTTTGTCTAGCTACGATCTTAATTCTGTATCAAATTATATTAGCCAAACATTCCACATGGTTGTCATGGAAAATATGAAAAATAGTTTATTTTAAATCAACGATAAATTTTATTTCCGAACATCAATCTCGATGATTTTCTTTTATAAATTGGATAAATTTTGATAGAAATCTAGATCTATAGTTATTTCCTTCAGACTATGTATAGAAAGTTACATAATTTGATCTAAAGGTTGTGTTCCTCTTTTAAGAGAAACATTGAAGAGAGCCAAAGAAGAAAGCAAAGGCTCTCCCCAGTGAAGTCACTAGTTTTGTTATGGGAAGATTTCTCACAAGGATCTCATTGAATAATAAACAAGAACTCCCTAGGATCAACCTAGTAATATTATACAAAAAGGGGGTATATTCTTTATGGTTTTCCTAGATCTAGAAGGAAATCAATTCTCTACAGTAAAAAGGAGTAGATCAACATACCTTTTTGTCTGAGGACTGTCCTTGAGTGTCCTAGTTGGTGTAGATCTGTAGCTCCAGCTACAGCTCCTATCACCTCCTTCCTGCACACAATTAACAAAAACTACCAACATTTTTCCTTTCTCTAGTGTTAAGAATAATCACTAATTCCTTATATCTATCTTGATTAACCAATTATATAATCAGATCCAATCCATTCATGAAAAAACACAAATAAAATGGAGGGAAAACCATTGATTTATTATTAATCATAATAACATTACATCAAGACATGCAAACCTTAAATGTTGATGCAAGCTCCTTTAACCTCCTTTATCCTTGCCTCTCCTTATATCTCCTTGGTTATGATAGGCTTCATTGAATTTTTGATGTGATGATGGATACCTTTACAGTTGGACAACACAACAATAGAATTCAATTATTTCTCCTCTTGCCCAAGTTTTTTCTTTGTTATATAGCTCTTGGAGGAGGCTTGGGAAAGGCTTCTAGATCTTCTATAGGCCACTAGAGACTCAAATTATGTGACTTACTAGGCATTTTCCATGAAAATCCAACTCATCCATCCCCTATCACCTTGTAAATTCTTGATTCTAGAAGTTTAGTAGTGCCTTGTTTGTTGAGACACTAGTGACCAACGAGGCCTCACTTGTTGTCTACTAGGTGTCCCACAAGGATGCCAAAAGGGGATCTAAAAGGGTTCAAACCTTAGACAAAATATGAATTTTGGCCTCTTATGTCGTCTTCTCTGGCCTATAGGGTGGAAATTAAGTTTATAGCATAGACTTAGCTTTGGATTCATTGGTTTTTCTATTCTTCTCTGCCACATCTTCCTTTTTCTTATGTGCATTTTATTTATTTATCCTTTTCTTTTCTATTATTCGCTCTTCTTCTTCTGTTGATCCTGATTAAACAAATGTAGTTGTGGTATATGCCTTCGTTTCTTCCTCTTCTTTCACTTTCTTCTTAGCCTCCTTGCATTATTTTTCTTCATTAGGGATTCTTACGATGGGTTTTCCCTATCTCTTGGAAATTACTTTGTCTTAATTCCTAGTACCATAATGCACCTCCACTTCTTCCCATGTGTCTAATGTATATTCCCAAGGTACACCAATCTTGTTAATGTGTTATTTGATGAATTTCTTCAAGTCGTGCCACATGAATATCTCTTCTCTAAAGTGATATGAAATAAAAGTATCCACTTCATCTTGGACCTGCTTGGTGTTTTCAAATGAGTAGGTGCCAATCCACGATGGGAGCGGGGACCATATAGCTTTCTTACCGCAGTAAATCATTTTCCCAACTTTGTTTATCATCGTCTGGTAAGCTACTTTTTAGAGCACTAATTATTCTTGGACAAATCGAGGAAGCAGATGTGGTGCTTTCATGGCCCTGTATATTTTGATATACGTGCCATCCTCCATCAAGTACCAATCTCCTATTCTCCTGATTACAAACAATGATTTTTCAGTCATACATGGGGTTAGGATGAAAAAAAGGAATTTGTGCAATGGGTCTAGGAATTGCTTGCATATCTTGTGATACATTGTTCTATACTTGTTCTCCTAGAGAACATTGTAGTAGATATGAATAGTTGGGTTTGTTGGCTGCCATGCCCAACCCATATTTGGGTACTAGTGTGCAATGCACATGATATTTATGAGATATGAAGACATGTGAAATTTTGTAAAACTTTTGGGTTGTGCTTCTATAATTGTTGTCATAGTCTCTACTATCATTGTTGAAAAAATGTCATCCCAGTTTAAAGGCGATCCTTCGTCTGCACAATAGTGAATGAGGGGCATATACAATAGTGGAAATTCAAAGGCATATGGATCTTCATACAACCTGCATAGCATGGCCATCATGTATTGATATGGATTCCTTAGTAAGGTTGTAGGGTATCCACCAGTTGTTCTGAGCTTAAACTATTTATCTAGTTAGTACCAGATGCAGCACTGGTCTTTGGCCATATGCTTGGACCCACCAAGAATTTCCTTATCTAGCCTCTAGGTTCCTTTCTTTAGATAATAACACTTTGCTAGATCTGTAGATTGGAACGAGGCTATAGGATCTCCCTGAGCATTGAAAATGTACATGTTTCTTAAGTCTATGTGTTTAAGATTCCAAGAAATGACACCGACACACTAAAATACTACAGTGCGGGTTGTTACTCTTCATTTCCCATATTTCTTGATGTTCTTGAAAATTCTAAGCTCATATTGGTCCACAACATCGACAAAAAAATTATGTTTCTTGAACATTTGATAAATGTTTCCCCATTTGAGTGAATCTTCCCCCTTTTCCAAGAATCCATTTTTGTCGTCATACATCACTCTTGTAATGTTGAATTCATCTTCATGTTCGAGGCCACTCCTGGAGGCCTATGTGGTAGTTGTTTTGCTAGTAACCTTCTTCCTTGGATACATATCTAAGCCTATAAAGCATAGATGAAATTAGTACAAACAAACCATGCAATAAAATGATCACGATCATATCAGATGTTGTAAGCAAATAAAGTATAAGTATGAAAGTAAAATATTCTCTATTAACCATGTGATAAGTTTTTAGAATTGTTTTTTGGATTGTCCAAAGTGAAATTCATTTGTATCGACCTTTCGAATCCTTTACATGTGATAAGTACTTGAATAATTACTTGTAGTGATGTTAGGTGAGAGTTCGTCATCAAAAGATGATAAAATGATGGTAGGCATCATAGAAAATTAATCTTTAGTGGATAAGCAATTTGAAAAACTCATACCAGCTCATTAAGGGTTATTGTGGTTAATGGATAAAATTTTGAGACCGGAGTAGTTCATAGGAATAACTTTGGTGTATATCGGAGGGGTTTATGTAAAGTGCTCTAATGTAGACCAGAGGAGTTCATGCAAAGGCTTCTGAACACACTAGAGGAGATTACGTAAAGTCTTCCTATTTAAACCCAATGTGTTCTTGCCAAGTCCTCCTGTGAAACCAAGGGACTTTGTGTGAAGAGATATGAATGAACCAAAGACAATTGTGCCAAGTTTGTCTATTTCCATCAACATTGATTTCATAAATTTCTTCGTTGAATGAGTGGATTTAAAGTTAATTCCTCTGAGGAGAACCAAGAACATTTAAGTTTAACTCCTCTAATGAGGACCAGGGGTGTTATTTTTGAGTCTTTCAAATGGATTGGAGGTAATTGTGAAAAAGTCTCTGGTTGGATTGAATTAGTTCATGTTAACCTCTCTGGTTGTAAACGACTTATCAAAAGTTGATTAAATCTCAAACTTGGGCTCTAGTTCGTGCTCAGGGGTTAAGTACTAAGGGTGCGGAAGGTAAAGTCTTGGGTTTCATACTTTGAAATATTTTAGCTATGAGGATAGTGTTTAAGAGAATTGGGAGTCATAGAATGTCATTTTGGATAGTTAAGGTTTTTTTTATCCCCGACGACCGAGGTTGTAGATAAACCAATTTTGTTGGATGAAACTTGCATAGGGAACTGACGACATTGCTATGGAGAAATTCCCACTAAACTAGGTATAAGGAATAGGTAGAGAGATGAATCCCTTGAAAGAATTATCTACCTTTAATCTACCCCAAAACCATCTAGACTAAGTGATAAGAGAAATAGGGAAGAGAGGGTTAATGAGTGTACCTTCAATCCTTACGGTTGATGTATACCACTTCCTCTTGTTTTTGCCTCCTGGATCACATATCTCATCCCAAAACTGACCTGTAAGGGGTTAAGAATAAAATGCAAAAACATATACAATCTCTAATGATCAATTTGAAAGACTAAATATAGATATAAATGCTCAAATTAACAAGAACATGTAAACATAGGGTTTTGGGACAAAGATAATCTCTTTTATTCAAATTCAAGATAAAAAGGTTACAACCTTTTCTTGTCACCACTCTACGAACCAAGTTTGGGCTCCTCTATTGTGGCTCCAAGTGCATCAATTCCACATTAGATTATCACAACCAACATACCATCAAGGGAACGAGGAAGGGTTGCATAGGGAGAATGGATGGGGGGAAAGTTGAGGCTAAAACTCAGAGCAAGATGCAAATATTGGGAAATGAAAGGGAATGGATTTTGGCATGGTTTTCTTATTCTCTTGTTCATGTGTATAAATGACTCCCCAATACCTCCTTTTATATGAGAAAAATATGTTTATTCAGTTTGGGGATGGGATACAAGGGGAAAATAGTTAGGAAACCCTCCATAGCCCATAAAATCTACCGAATTTCGTGCAATTTTATATTTTTTGCAACTTTTGGAGGTAAATGTGGGCTAAATAGCATGCAGAAAGAATATGTATGCAGTATCACTAGCATGCAGCACACTCATGTATGTAGTCTATTAGTGCAGCAGAGTGTGTACACTATCCAAAAAATGGTTTTTTAGAAGGAAGCCTCAACAATATTTTTGGAAAAGTATTCAAATGAATGGTCCAATGTTGTGGATGCATATATGTGGCATTTTTGGACTATAATATATGCCCCCTAATGTGTGAGGTCAGAAGAGAAATTGATGGCCGAAATACATTACAATATCTTTACACTGTGGGAAGGCACAGAGTTGAGTGAGTCTGATACAAGTGTTTGTGAGTGTGTCATCTGGAAAATAATGGTAATATCTCTGAGGAGGGCATACCCATGCTTGAGATAAACTAAGCATGGTTGCCAATAAAGTAAACTGTAGATCTATTTCATATATATAGTAATCATGACTATGAGAAAAATATGAATTTTTATGTAAATTGTAGCTGCAAACAATACATAGTGGATCTACATGTCAAAATCATCTGAAGATAAACAAGAACAATATGATATGCATCCTTAAGAAGCATCAATGCATGTGGATGGATATGATAACTTCATAGCCCGAGCAACAACTTCAAGATCTTCAAAATTCAAGTAGGAGTACAATAGGAGTATAATACTCACTACTCTGAGGTCTTCAACATGTCGTCGAGGAAATATAGGAAGACCTTGATCATCAGGCACTTGACAAGACTCTTCGGATGGCCGAATCATGAAATTCAAGAGATCAACTACAAAATGTCTGACTTAGATTGAATAAAAATTCCCTTGGTCAAAAGCATGAAAAAATGATGATACTCAAGAAGCATATATTTGAGATAAGTCTATGAAATAGGAGGCACCACAAACTCTCCATATGTTTGGAAGAGTAACCAAATGGACGAGGGCACAACTCTATGTAATGAGAACATCTTCCCAAGGTCATGCTAGATCTCAATGCTTGGAGAACAAACATAAGGATTTCTTTGTCCAAGGGTGACTATCTTGTTTCCGATAAAAGAGAATGTATATCTCGTCCCCTCTTTTCGGAATATTTAATTTTTTTGTCTTTTTCAAAAAATTTAACAAGCTTGAAAAAAAATAAAAGAATGTTACATTACAAAGGAGGAACGAGTGTCACAGGAAATCAAACTAGTTCCAAGCGCATGGAACATATTGATGCTCAGTGCAAGGAGACATGTGCAGGATAAGAATACTCGGGAAAATTCCTCAATGGGTCAAGGAGGCAGATCACAAGGGAAAAAAGTGCTACAAAGCTTGCATTTAAGGAATGCCTTAAACGTTCAGTTAATAGAAACATGAAGCTGAAATTAGGCCAAAGACGCAAGGACGAGACATGTTATGTGATTAAGGATGACATAATAAGACTCCTTCCATGTGAATTTTTACGATCCTAGAGAAGGTAAGCTCAATGGTTTTTCACATTTAGAGAATCTGAAAAACACTAAAAGAAGACTCCAGAGTGTTTATTTTTCGTAATTAGTCCATTCGGTTCAACAGATGGTTAAAATTATACTGAAAGGACGTCTCTTCAAAACCATTTTAACGAGTGTGACCAAGACAAGATCACTAGGATATATTTTTCAATTTTAAGGAGTTTGAAAAAGAGTTTAACTATGGACTCGCAGTCTTTTTCTACTTTAAATCCCTTTAGCCTGAAAAATGTACAAAATATAACTTAGGAGAACTCTCCTAGAGATACATGTCTCCTGAGGCATACCATTTTCTTGGATAATCTATTGGCTGGAAAAAGGGTTAAACTTATGCCAAATAGATATTCCTTCTAGACTAATTAACGAGTATGAAAGGAACAAGGTCACTCGGAGATATTTTCATATTTAGGGAGTTTGGAAAGAGATTAAATATGGACTCTTAGGGGGTTTATTTTTCATATATAATCTCGAAGTCCCGAAAAAGAGATAAACCAAAACCAGGGAGAATGGTCCCTTTTCAAAAATTTAGTCCCTCAGGCCTGAAACGGGGTTAAACTTACACATGAGAATACTCTCCTAGTGAACCGAAGATCCTAGGGCATACCTTTATTTATAAATTAATTTTCCATACCAAAAAAGGGATAAAATACCACCAGACAAATGGTCCTTCAAATTTTAGTTTGATGAGCATGAAGGGCAAGAAGATCGCTTGACAATATTTTCAATTTTAGAGAATCTGGAAAGAGCTTAAAGAAGACTCCAAGGGGGTTTATTTTCTTAAGTAATCCAAATTAGACCAAAAATAATAAATAATCTATTGTTAAATGTTTCTTTCAAAGTTTAAGTGAATTTGAAATAAAACAAACAATGCTCTTTGGGAATCCCTCAGGTGTGAGCTAGAAAAGATAAAGAAGAATGAGGCTTCAACACACAGTCATGGTGGGACTAAAAGGACTCCCAATCTTATGGAAAAAACTCATAGCATGGATGCCAAAATGCAGCAAAGGATCTATCTAGGGCATCCAAGTAGAGGAAGGATATACCACCTAATTACGACACTTCTAAAGTAGCATAGAAGGTTTTATGTTGCAATTTGGTGGGATCAATCCTATGGCAAAACGGAAAAAATCAACAACATGCAAGATGAAAGGTGATGAGAATCTAACCTATATGCAAGCATAGAAAAACAACTTTACCATGGGATGATGTGAGTGTAACCCATCTCATATAAACACCAAACCAAAAGAAAAATTTCATAAGAATGACCCAAAGATCTCTCAAAAAGAAACTCAAGTACCCACCAAGCCAAGAATAGGGAAAAAGAGAACCAAACTAGGGAAAAAAGAGCCAAAAAAGTCTATAAATGGGGTAGACAGTTGATTTTAACCATTGAAAATTGGAAAATAACCAAAAAGCCAAAAAAACCCTCTTCTTTAAAATGTGAATTTGAGGACCTACGGTGGACTAAAGATCTTAAAACCTGAACCAAGTACAAATGACCTCTCTCATCCTTTCCATTCATCATTTATTGTTTATTTAATTGTTTAGAGGGTGCACACCCTCGTAAAAATGTTGGTTCTATGTGTACGTGGGTTGTCCACGCTCAACACGTGTATATACGTGGGAAAAGTAACACTTAGCCCATGTACATATGTGATTGTCTTAAAGACAGCCCACATACCTCTCTTTAAGATTTCAAAAAAATTGAAACAATTGACTAACCTCATAAACTTTTATGCAATAGGATGTATGTTCACTAGAGAGAAAGAGAACATGAGGAGTTAGATGTCTTGGTAGAGGAGGATCTAGAGGCTATTTCCATGCTCAAGCAGTGTGGTATGTGGAAGTTATTTCAGTGTCTATTCATGAGGGAACAACCTAGGTTGTTGAACCATTTGATAGAGTATTTCCACCAAGACGTAGAGGCCTTCATTCTAGAGGGCCAATCATTGAATCTGATGACTGAGGATATATACTTTTTTACCGGCCTCTCCAGGAGGGGGGAACCTGTTAACTTGAGGACATTTCCTCCCGAACCACACAACATAGAAGACTATATTGGCATGTATTACGAGGCTAGTACTAAGAAATTAGTATCTTAGGTGCCAATTCATAATATCACAAGCCTCAACCTCTGAACAGTACTTTACATGAATGTGCAGATCACAAGATCCACAACACTTCATCAGGCTCCATGTGCACAGATCAATTGTGCAACTCAGTGTCTAGAGGCCACCATATTTGACTGGAGCACTACAATGCTCACATATATTAAAAAAAAATTACTGATTGTCGAAGAAGAACAAATAAGAACTTTGGGTTTGGGACCGTGTTGTGCACTTTCTTTTTCAAGAGAGTGCCAAGTCTTATCCTGCGAGAGATAGTATGAGGCCATATTTCCTCCTATCTATCATTATGTAGGTGGGAAACTGTGTTTCCTCAACAGGGTGCAAGGAGAGTGTAGGAGGCCTTTGATCACAAATTATTTGACTGGTGGGTGCATCAAATTCCTGTGACTGAGGACTACCCCTAAATAAAGATCACTTTCTTGAGGGATCCTGATATGCCTATGCCCCTTGGTGAGGAGTGAGGAGAGATAGGTATACACATTTTTAGAGTTATTTTATTTTAAATTTTTTAAATATTATCCTTTTTACAGTAATGTCAAAGTACTAACTCAATGATATTTTATGTGCATACATGGGATTGGTACAACCAACCAACTTCTCCAGGACCAGACATCGTCCTCAAGAAGATGTCATACTAGCAGCAGGAGGAGGACCAGGAGCTGCGAGACAACCACTAGTTGGAGAGACTAAGAGAGTATTGTGACGAGTAGAGAGACACCTGAAAAATCTCACTCATGTAGTGTCGATGGCAGAGATAGAGGATCTTCTGTCGGCCATGCAGTCGCATGTTGTAAGGGTACCTAGGATTTGGGTTCAGTTGTTCTGGCATTTTCCGAACATCATAGTTAATTATACTAGGGCCAACAGACCTAGGCCATAGCTAGAAATGGAACACATATGTGTTGAGGGAAGCTTTTTTACTCTCTTATGTAGTGAGGGATTGATCCCATCGATGTATACTGACTCTATTTGAGGATTTATGGCCCACTTTTGTACTTATGAAATTACTTTTTGGACACATTATTATATATATACATATTTTTTTCCTTATGGATAAAACATTTTGTACAAATGTATTTACATATGCATGTATGTGTTTTCTTTTACTTTTATGTGTGAGCAATATGTCAATCTAATACATTATTAGCCAATGTATTAGTTAGTTGATTAGATCTCATAGGAACATGAATATAAGTAATATAATGAAAATAGCGTTCTAAGAGATGTATCCTAAGGAATCGTCGGTGAAGGTTGGGATCGTAGACATGGTATATTCGATTTAACTGAGACACAACCAATTGAGCATCTAGATAAACCTAGAGGTGAGAAATACCTTGTGACAAGGCATCATGTAGTAATTCTATTACGACACTATAATCAACAACATTTTTGGTTGCTTCTCCCAGAAAAATACCTCCAGAAGACATCAACTGAACAAAGGAAGTGAAGATCACCCAATATGCAAAAGAAAGCCTCTAAGTGTGTCATCTAGCATTGTCTGTGAACCCAACATAGACCTAAGATTCACTTGACATCTGTCATAGTGAAAAGAAGCATAATAAAATACACATCCATATAACAAAAGGAATACTTCTTGACTGCCTATACATAATCTTTGATCAACGAGGGAAAAAGTATCTGGTGCAAAGAATTTTCTCAGTTGTTTGCAAGTAAAACATCAAATGCCAATTCGACTTGGCCAAATTGATCATTTGTTGAAGAATAGTCTTGAGAGACTTATTAAAAACCTTTACTTGAACATTCTCATGTGGGTAGTAAGGTGACGAATGTTCTTTCGTAAACCCTAGTTTTGATGTTAACTTGAAAATCATCTTGTTCTGGAAGTGAATTCCATGGTCTATGACAATCTCCTTCGGAAAACTGAACCTGGCTACAATCTGGTTAAAAACAAAAACTGTGGTCGTTTCTAT
Organism: Picea mariana; assembly: GCA_032191745.1. Classification (NCBI taxonomy): domain Eukaryota; kingdom Viridiplantae; phylum Streptophyta; class Pinopsida; order Pinales; family Pinaceae; genus Picea; species Picea mariana. The sequence continues at coordinate 693,492 of JASDQU010100358.1, forward strand.
GTCATTGTTGAATGTTGGCATGGCCTCGACCCACATAGTGAAGTAGTTTACCACCATGATGATATAACAATGCCCCCCATCTGAAATCGAGTGGCATCTAGTAAAATAAATCCCCCACTTGGTGAAGGGGCCAACAACAATAAATGAAAAAAGGAAGCAGGGTGTACTTGCATCTTCCTAGAGAATATCTGGCATGGKTGACACTTCTTGACTTCCTATACACAATCTTTGATAAACGAGGGCCAAAAGTATCTAGCATGAAGAATTTTCTCGGTTGTTTCCAACCTAGACAGGTTACCACCACATGCTCCAGTGTGACAATAATTAAACACAATCTTTTCCTCTTTGTGAGTGAGACAACGACGGAGAATGAAATCCACTCCTCGATGGTATAAAGTATCATTGATGATAAGATAGTTTTGCGCTTGATGGCGTATTCGTCAACGCTCATCGCGAGAAAGAGAAGAAAGTCACTTCAAAGTTTGAAGATACACAAGTATATCTCCATACAAAGGGTTTGAAGATGCAATAAGGAAAATTTCCCCATTTATCAATGACTCTTCGGGCAAATTGTTACCACTTTCAACTAGAAGTTTTGAAATTAGTTCAGCAAATATGAAGGACCTTTCATATTTCTCCAAAACAAAATCCAAGTAAAAATTTTGTAGGATTACTATCCATTGACTGATTTTCCTATTGATGTCCTATCATGTTAAAAGATATTAAAAAGGGTTCACTATATCTATGACGTTGATCTTGCGAAGTAAGATGTAATGACAGAACCGTTGGAAAACATGAACAACTTCCAAAAAACGTTTCTGAACATGAGTGTAGTTGATTTATGGTCCTACCAAGCCTTGACTAAGATAGTATATAACATGATCTTTGAACGCGTCATCCTCTTGGACCAAGACCATGCTAATAATCAACTCTTTGACAACCAAATTCAACAATAAATCCTTGCCATAATATGAAGGATTGAGCAGAGAGGCAGACATCATAGCATGTTGCAATGCTTTGAAAGAGAATTGAGTTGCTTCATCCCAACAGAATGGGAACCCTTTCTTAAAGAGACGCATAAACCCTTTAGTAATCCCGACATAGTTGGCAACAAAACACCGAAGAAAGTTGGATTTCCCCGGTAGAATTTGAAGTTGGGGGATTGTGTGTAGGGTAGGAAATTGAACAATTACCTCAACATTCATAGGATTGACAATGATCCCTTTAGTTGACATGATAAAACTTAACAAGTGACCTGATGTTATGTACAAACTACACTTATTTGGATTAAGGAGAATTCGATAGTAACGACACCTCTCAAAGATAAGTCGTAAATGAGCGGGATTATCGTATCTCTTATGAGAACGTGATGCTAGATCATCAAGATATTCCTCAACTATTAATTTGAGGTCATGGAAGGCAAACAACATGGCCTACTGAAAAGTGGCTCCAATGTTCTTAAGGCCAAAAGGCATTTTATTGTATGCGAATGTAACCCAAGGACATATAAATATCGTTTTATTTTTGTCCTCGAGCTTGATTTGAATCTGGTTATTCCCAGAAAAACCGTCTATAAAATAAAAGACCTCACAACCCGCACATTCATCGACAATATGGTCAATGAATGGGGTTGGAAAATTATCTTTCAGAAAATCTTTGTTCATATCACAAAAGTCCATACATACACAGATCATACCTTGTTTTTTGTTGATGGGAGTAGGATTCAACACCCATTCTGTCAATTGCACTGGATAGATGAAACCATCCTTGATGAGCTTCTCTACCTCAGCCTTTCTCATCGCTGCCTTGCAAGGATTGACTGGGCGAAGCTTCTATCGGACAAGCTTAACATCGAGGTAAGTTGTGATATCATGTTCAAATATACGTGGGTCAATTCCTGGTGTTATAAATCAAGTTGTAGGTTATTCAAAGCCTGACCCAACCACAAAACAAGTGCTACAACTTGGGAATCCTACACCCAATGTCACCTTGATGTAGGTCTCGCACTTCAAGGGTGACTAGGTCACTCTAGGGAGGCAATCCTGGTGACCCTAGGGGGATTGAGATGGATATGGAGGTAAGTGTAAATGAAGCCCCTATAGGTCAAGTATAAATGGAAATAAATGTAGGGAGAGATTCCTTGTAAGTTAAGAAATGGCTGCCCCACAAGTATAGTACTTCTTCGGATGATTGTACCTACCCGAGACACAATAGAACACACTTTGCAATGATATATGTTAGTTGGATCATCAAGTTAATATTGTTGTCCCTATTTTGCAGAAATATATATCATCTTATATTAGTAAATAAAACATCTAAAATCAGCATATAAATATCTAGACTAGTTAAGTAAATTAGCATCAAATTTAACATTGAACATAGGCTGAAACAAAGAACTTAAAAGGCTAGATAAGATGGTTTTTGTAACATTTGTTTTCTGCAGAAAATTGCAGCCTTATGGCTGTAGATTTCAGTGGAAAACAACAGAAAAATCAACCATGAAAAGTTGTGAAGAACTAGCTCAAAATATGCGCCCTAGTTAGTAGAGTAAATGAGCAAAGTTAGAGAGCTAGTCTAGGGTTAGATTAGGAGTTATGAGAGTGTTAGTAGCTAGGACTATGCAACCCTAATGTCTATAGGTTAAAGTGTGTAACATAAATTAGAGTGTTGGGAGAGAGGGGACGCCCTAGTAGGGGAATAATCCTCTCAATTAGACAAATCAACTTCAAGCAAGAGAACTTTTAAAAGGTCAAAGATTATGTTTCCTAAGGAAATGATTTTATATCTCAAATGCAAAAGAGAGTATGACTAGTGCCTTTACTATTGGGTTAATGAAGTCACAAGGATCTTAGAGAAGCTACCTCCTTGGGTGTGTAAGCCATTTAACTTCCCAAGGAAAGTTTCTCTAAGATAGGGTTTGAGCTAAGAGGGTGTATGCCCTTATACTTCTCTTAGCAAACCCTTGTTATTGATGAGATGAATCAATAAAATGGTGAAGACTATGGTGGGGGTGTATGCCCTTATACTTCCCACCTAGCTCCTAGCATAACAATACTTGACTTGAATAAAATGATAGAAAGAGAGTAAAAACTATACCAAGATCAAGGGAAATGCTAAGTCAATCCACCACAAGAGCTAGAAAGAGTCACCCAAAGCTAGCGCTAGGCCTTCCTCCATCAACCAATCATAAACATAGCCATAAAACGAGTGCACAAGAGCTAAAAGAGCCTAGAGGGACAAAAATTTCAGACCAAGTCTCTCACAAGAGGGAGAGTTATATTCAAAATGAGATCTTATGATCTCTATTTATACTAAAAGTAGCTAACATAGGGGTAAAATCATGAAGATGGGTTACACTTTTGCTTGTTTTATGAGAAAAAAAACTGTATTCGCACAAGTTCTTCAACTTCCAGCATACAAAAGTATTTTTTTTATTTAGAATTTCACTTTACAGTAAAAACAAAACTTGTGAAGAATTTTGTTAGCTTTCTAATGACTATTTTTCAATTTTTTTTTATCACGATTTGATATGTCAATTTGACAATTGTTTAAGAGTATGTTCCTTAAACATGAAAGGAATTATAATGAGTAACATTTTTCTACAACAATGTATCTATTATTAAACTTATGATTTTAAGAAAAAAAATATACTGCAACAATCTACAGAGACTCTATTTTATTATGACTATAATTTTGAATCTAATGGATGAACAGTATAATTTCTAGAATTTTTTGAAGTTGGCCAAGCTAAAAACGTTGCAAATTTTAAACACATGTTTTTCTACACCTTGTATCTATCTTAATTTTTACTTAAAACTAAAATATAAATATACCCTTTTGAAAAGAACACTTTAAGGATTATGAATATATTTGTTTCTAAATTTTTCACTGTATATTTTTAGAGATACTGATATTTCATTTCACCGAATCCTAATGTCTACTGAAAATATTATGCAGCGATTTTTTTTTTAATTAAATAAAATTAGATAAAAATAAAGAAAATGAAAACAAATTATAGGAATTGAAAGTAGATTCAATTTTGGAAATGCTGGTGTCATTTTCGAAACCAATTTCTGAGTATTTGCCGGAGTCTGCAACCTCCAAAATTCATGTAAGCTTAGGGGAATTCTTTGGTTTATGAATACAGTCCCAATTTTTAGTTTTTGGCCGAAATAATCTTTCGGTCGAAAAGTATTTTTGTTCAGTCGAAAGGTTCATTTTTAACGGATTCCGTTAAAAATAAACCTTTCGGTCGAAATATTCTTAAAGCAGGAAAAACAATCATCAAAAAAATCTTGTACACAACTATCGAGGGCACTCTCAGGGTGCTATTATATTTGAAGTGCAAACTTTCGGCCGAAGAATGTTTCGGTCGAAAAAGCCTATCTTTCGGCCCAAAAAAAAAAGAGTTCGGCTGAAAAAATGTCGCGAGGAATTTTGGAGACCCGATTCTCAGAAAAGTTTTACCCATCTTCATAATTTTACCCATAGTTTGTCGACAAATCAAGGAGTAAAACACAATATTAGGGGTGAACAACCCTGATCTTTCCCCCTTTAAAAAATAATATTAAAAAATTCACTTAAAATTTCATCTTTTGCAAAAAATAAACCTTAATTTAGGAGGATATCACCCCTTTAAGGGATGTTTTTCCACTTTCAGGAACTTGTTAGTGTTGGAGAAGCATGGATGGGCCTACAAAGGCCATGTTTCAAGCATCTAGGTAGTCATGCCATGGTGAAGACCCTTCTCCTCCTCAAACATCCATGTGTCAAAGAGTGGCACCTCACCACTCACCACAATGACCTAGCCCCCAAGATCATGATGTCAAGCTAAAAAAAGGAACGTCTTTCCCCTCCTGGGAAATCGTTTGGCAAGTAGGGGATGGGCTAGGTTGTCCAAGTTGTTAGAAATTTTGTCTGGTTGATAGAAAAACAACAAAGGTAATTGTTTCAACCTACTTTAGAAATGAGGCACTAGCCTTCTCAACTCAGAGAGGGCTTTCTCGTGTCACTTGATATTTATTTGGCAATCGGTGGTTAGATTTAGTTTGTTTTAGGGTTTTTTATAAAGTTGATGAAAAGAAGGGGAGGAACACTCAAGGCTATGGAGTCGATATCATGAAAGTGAATGAAAAAAATGATTGGTTGGTAGAACTCTCTAGAGGATAAAGGCCAAATGAGGCAATGAATCTGAGTTATAAATTAATTTTAAGCAGGGTGTGAGAGGAACGAGAAAACAAATAACTGCATCAAAGCATTACTGAAATGAATTCTAAATTAGCTAGAAAGAAAATTACAAGGTTTAAATTGCTTAAGCCAAGAGCATCACAAGATTAATTATGGGCCTTTAATTCTCCAATTTAAACAAAATAAAATGTAAATGGAATAAAATAACACAAGAAATACATACAATGAAAGGAAACAAAACTCATATCACCACCATTGGATTATTTTCATAGAGACTTCAAATGCTTTTGAAAATGTATTCAATTCAACTTTAGATAATTACAATGGAGTTCAAAACAACCAAAAAGGTGTCCTTGCACTTCTGCCAACATTAATTCATTCAAAACTCCTAGTAATTTTACAGTTTGATTACAATGGCTGAAACTAAAGCGTTTCAGTGTCTAAAAAATGACTACAATAATTACAAGCCAACGGTTTCGATAGGTGAACCGGTTTACAATTATTTAAACAAAAATGTTTCATAAACTATGAAAGGATCTCTCTGACTGCTCAGCTTCCTCTATGCCATAGGTCTTCCTCCAATCTCGTATCGAACTTGCCAGCTTGGTGACACCTGGAGGTTACTTACTAGTCCTAGGAAAACTGCATTTCGTCCTACCTAGCCGCACGATCTCCTTCCACTATGAGTCAGAAGGAATCTCGTAATCCATCATTTCCTTTATCAAAATCTCTAGATCAATGCAAGTAGCGTAAGACATAGTCGGCAGCCCAATCTTCATTGTATTAAATTGATTTAAAATTTCAAAGTCTGGGGCCAAATACTCCACCAAACTTGGTCCCTTCAGACTCTCCTCCATAGCTTCAAATTTGGAATGATCCATTATGCACTGGGTGAGGAGAGAATTATATTCCTCTTGATCGTATAATTTCCCTTTGCAATCCCAAAATGGTGGGAGGCCTTTGATAAACAATTGTTCAAATGTATCCTTAAACTCTTGTATACTCTGTTCCATTTGCATAGCTTTGGTTTGAACTGACTTGAGCAGATTGTGCTTAACAATGATCCTCCTATCCCAAATGATTAGTGCAGTTCTATGTTTTACCCCAATGATTTGAAGATCGGCAGTGGGAATAGAATTGAGCAAATTAATAATGTTTTGGGCCCATTCCGAGGGATTTTTTGCTAGTGTCTCATTAACAACAGTACATCTACTTTGGGAAATGGAAACCATACTATCTTTGTTATTTATGAAATTTAGATAAACTTTGAACTTATCAGCGTCAGCAACAACAACATCCCATATTGCATGTTTATCTCCTTGCAAAATTCCTTTACCCTTTAACCTCGTTTTCAATTTGTTCGCTCTTTCCTGCAACTCTTGATTTTCTCTTTGGACTTGGGCCATCTTTTCATCCTTCATTTTCATCTCTTGTTGCATCTTTTCTATGACCTCCTTAAGGCTCTTGATCTCCCCTATCTTTAAGATTACTTGGGACATAGCCTGAACCAATCCATCAGTGCTTGACTCGGCTTCCGTATTAGAAGGTACAATAACAACCATATCTGATGTTTCTACCTGCCCTTGTGACCAATTATCTTTCTCTTTTTCTAGCTCTAACACTTTATATTTGTAATTTAGTGCTTCTTGTTGTCTCCTTTTCTTGCTCTAGAGTAGCTATCTCTGTCATCTTTGGATGTTTTTTGACATGCATCTTCAACTTATTCTTCAGGCTTTGGATCATCTTTTCTTTCTCATCTAAAGAAACCTTTATTTCTTGAGGGCCTTCAGATTCCAATGTTTTGACCTGTGTCTTCCAAGCGTTGCTAGATGATTTCTCCTATTTCAATTTTCCATCCAATTTGAGTGCATGTGTTGTCAGTCTTGAAACCCTCAGAATCGAACTCAAGCAATTTGAATATAGCATGTCATTGGTGTTTCTGTGGAACTTTACCTTGTCTGGGGCACCAATATTTTCATAGTGCATCTTGATTTCAAACACTTTATCATCATCTACCACTGCTATGTTAAATTTTTTTCTTTCCACATCCATGAATGAGAACAGGGAAGCCTTATGTTGGGAGATCTTTTCTACCTAGGGAAACAAGTCTCTTATTTCACTATATGCCATACTTCCCTTCACAACATACTGGTTCATTAAGTCTTATTTGGATTGGTAGATTTCCCTGGGTGTCTTGCTAAATAAATGTTTCTTGTTGCTGAAAACCCTTGAGTTACTTTCACTTTGTGGCATGCTTCCTGCACCAACTTCTTCATTCTTGGTTACACTTCCCACCATCTCCATGCTCGTTTTATCTTTAGGTTCTTCTTCTTCCAGGTCCACTATCTGAGAGGATGGTGTGATTTTCATTTTCTTGAGAATATTTTGCTGACTACTGGCACCCAGTGCCTCTGAACTGCTCCTCTTGTTATAAACACTCATCTTTGGAGAATTTTTCTATGTCTGGATCTGCTGAGAGGTAGAATCTATTTGTTGTGTCTGATCAGATTGCCAAGTGACTTCCATATCTGCACAAGTTTCCAGATTAGCCATTTTATCAAATCCTTCAACATGCTCATGCTCATAGGGGCCTTGTATGCTCATCAGTATTCTCTTAGATATGATTTGATGCAGATCATATTTCCTCTCTGGTAGCTATGTAAACCCAAATCCACTGAGCTTGGCTTGGATCTGAGGTAAATAGGACTTGGTATTTACCACAAAGGGCCTTATTATGAAAGGAAATTTTAAGTTAGATGCCTTGTGTGTTTTCAGAAAATGATCTGTCTCTGAAATAATTCTTTGTCTAATGAACTCTAGGGAAACGACTCTAGGAGTCAAGTATACAGGTAAAAGGTAAGGTCCTTCTTGATAACCATATACCCAAATTAATATAGAATGTATGAACAACATCCAATCTCCCACCCTGTTCTCTGGATTGGGTTGAAAATATCTTTTCATTTCTTCCAAAACCCTTGGTAGGTTTGTGCCAAAGATGAGACTATAAACCCTGGACATGATCTTGTTTATGAAAATAAGCATGGTGATAATTTTGCATTCAGTCAAGATGAATGTTGCTTCAGGGAATTTGGTCTTATTCGATTCCAAGAACATTCTTAGCAAGTGCGTGTAGTACCTGAAGTGTCTTAGAGAATTGCAATTTACCAGTTGTTGGTGCATATTGTCAGCAATGAACTTTTCAAAACTGATACTGAATGACTGACTAGACTCTGACATAAAAAAGGTAAACAAGAAACCCAACATAACTTCTACTACAAACCCGTCGTTATCCAATCCTAAAATTTGACTAAGTATGGAACAATCCCACTGGACTTCAATAACCATGACGCTTACATTGATAGGTAATGACGGACTCTCGGAACGGTGTCCAGGTTTAACAATGGTCTGTAGAAATAGGGTTTTTACTTTGGAGGGACATTCTTTATAGACTGTGATCATTTTATCTTCCTCAAAGGGCTCTGACGATGTGGGGGAAGACTCTGGTATACTAAGGGTGTGTCTATTTGACGAGCTATCTATTTCACACAAGACCTCTGACCCTAACTTATTCAAGATGACCTTTTCTTCCTGTGAATATTGTTCTGCACACTAGCTTATGAACTCTGGGAAAGGGAAAATGACTTCTATGGTGTGAGGAGTAATGGAAGCTTGGGCCACTTTGAGGAAGAATATATGTTTTCCAACATTGTCTAGAAAATTGGATTTGGAAACAGAAATAGGTGAGACTATTATTTTTGTGTCAAATTGTAATATACCAGATATAAAAAGTATGTAGAATAGAAATAAAATGCTAGAAATGCCAGAATAACAATAATATAACTAGCATAATCTCCACAATAACACATAAATGATATAATAACAACAACATAAATAACACTTTGATTCAAAAAGAAATGTTCATGGGCCTCTTCGAAGGGGCAACCTCCAGTTGAGCAGTGCTCTATTACAATAATCTCCAAGCTAGTGTTTGCATACCCTCAAACCTTATTTATACTAAATATGTCGATCAAGAGAAGCATCTAGAGGAAGATCCTTCTAGAAGCGGAAGCTTCTATTAGGTCTTCTTACATATGCCTTATTCTATTTTATTGAAAGGACTTATTAATATTGACTTTTATTACATCCGAATATATTGCTCTACCTATGTGCAGGTTAGGACCCTAACATGTCTTCCCCCTTAAAAACAGCCTTGTCCTCAAGGCTTGAGATGTGGAAACTACTGCAAAATGGTTCTTGGTTCCCAAGTGGCATCTGTTGGAGTTGTATCTTTCCACTGGACTAGCACTTCCTCGATGGTTCTCTGACATAGGCGACACTCACTCTAGTCCAAAACTGCTTCTGGCTGTAGTCAAATGGATCCTTCTTCAACTAACTTGGGAAGGTTGGTTTGAATTTGGCACCTAGTTATAATCACCTTCTTCAAGCATGAAACATGAAAAACAGGATGTAGCTTTGAATGAATAGGCAAAGCTAACTGATAGGCGACTTGTCCCACACACTTGAGAACTATATAAGGACCATTAAATTTGGGCACTAGCTTCTGACAATGCTCGGCCTTGAGGAAAGTTTGCTTGTATGGTTGTAGTTGCAGAAACACCTGATCCCCTTCTGCAAATTGACATTCAGAGTGACCTTGATCTGCTTGTTGCTTCATGTGATTTTGTGCCATGACCAAGTTCTCTTTGAGGGTACAGAGAATATCCTCTCGAACTGTAAGTGTTTGGTCAACCACCTAGACCTTTGAGGTACCTGGTAAGTATGAAAGAACTGATGGTGCCATCTATCCATATACCAGTTCAAAAGGATTCATGCATATAGTTGTATGGTAGGAAGTGTTGTACCACCATTCAGCTAGGGGCAACCATTGAGCCCATTGATTTTTCTTTTCAAAGGAAAACACCTCATATATGTTTTCAAACATTTGTTGACAACTTTCATTTGACCATTAGTCTGGGAATGATAAGATGTGCTGTGATGCAATTGGGTGCCCTATAGATTGAACAATTCTTGCCAAAAATTTCTTTTGAAAGTTGGGTCACGATCATAAACAATAGAGTGTGGCATGCCATGAAGCTTGAAGACGTGGTCCATGAAAATTTGAGCCACCGTGGATGCAGTAAATGGGTGTTGAAGAGCGAAGAAATTATCATACTTGGAAATGCAATCCACAACCACCATTATGACTGATTTATTTCCCTATTTGGGTAAGACGGTAATAAAGTCCATAGAGATATCCTTCCAAATAGCAAGTGGAATTGGAAGCGGTTGTAGTGTGCCCAGAAATTTGACTATTTCTCCTTTGTTGCGTTGACATACATCACATTCAGCGACAAAATTATGGATGTCCTATTTCATACCATCCCAAAAAAAAGAACGTTTGACCCTGTCATAGGTTTTGGTGAACCCGCAGTGCCCCGTTATGGGTGACGCATGAAGCTCAGAAAGTACCGTGGATTTAAGCTTTGATTGTTTACTTAAATACAAATGGCCTTTATATCGAAGCTCATCCCAGAGCCAAGAGTACCCTGGGGGAGCTGGAGCATTGGTCTGTAATTGCTGGATCAGATGCAAAATTTTGGGATCTTGTAGCCATTCCTGGCGAACAGCTTGGAGCCAATCTGGTACAATGAAGGAAATAGAAAAAAGGGATCCTTATTCTTCATATTTTTGGGATAGTGCATCCACCACCACGTTGTCTTTTCCTTTCTTGTAAATGATCTCATAATCATATCCAAAGAGCTTAGTCACCCATTTTTGTTTCTCCAGGAAGGAAATGCATTGTTCTAGAAAGTACTTGAGGCTTTGATGGTCTATCTTAATTTGGAAATGTTTCCCCAAGAGATAAGGGCACCACAGATCAATGACATGCAAAATAGCCAACATTTCCTTCTCATAGATGGGTTTGCCAAGATTCCTTTCAGATAGTTTCTTGCTGGTGAAGGCCAAAGGTCGACCCTCTTGCATAAGGACAACACCGATTCCTTTCCTTGAGGCATCACATTCCAACACAAAGGTCTTTGTGAAATCAGGAAGGGATAGAACCAAAGTGGTGCACATGTCCATATTCAAGGTTTGAAAAGCTTGAGCAGTGACTAGAGTCCAAGTGAAAGAGTTATTTTTGAGGAGAGCAGTGAGAGGTGCTGCAATATTTCCATAATTCTTAACAAACTTGTGATAATACCCTATTAAGCCCAGAAATCCACGCAAGCTTTCGATATTCTTTTGGTGCATCCAGTCTTGCATAGCTTCAATATTTTTTGGATCCACCCTGATGCCATCCTTGCCAACCAGATGACAAAAGTATTCTACTTCTGAGGCACCAAAAGCACATTTAGACTATTTTAGGAAAAGTTGGTGCTGAGAGAGTAGATGGAGAACTCGATCCACATGAGTAATATGGTCTATCTAGGTTTTTCTATAGATGAGGATATCATCAAAGAAAACTAAGACAAAATGATGGAGAAAGGGACAAAAGATATGATTCATGAGGATTTGGAAGGTGGAGGGGGCATTACACAAGCCAAAGGGCATGACCAAAAACTCATAGTGGCCCTCATGAGTTTGAAAGGCCATATTGGGAATGTATGCCTCTTTCATACGTATCTGGTGATATCCAAAGAGAAGATCAAGTTTAGTAAAGAATTGGGAACCACTCAATTCATCTAGGAGGTCATCAATGACAGGAATGGAAAATTTGTCTTTAATGGTCAGTTTGTTGAGGGCATGGAAGTTAGGACACATTCTCCAAGAACCTTCTTTCTTCAGGACCGTGGCTACAGGAGAAGAGTAAGGGCTCGTACTAGGGCGGATAATGCCTTCATTAAGGAGTTCCTAGACCATTTTCTCAATTTCATTTTTTTGTGAAAATGGGTGGCGATACAGACGGATATTGGGAGGAAGGCTTCCAGTTACAAGGGGAATGGAATGATCATGAACACCGGGGGAAGGAGGGAGTCCTTGGCGACTGTAAAATACCATTTGATGTTTAGAAAGGAGGGCTTGGAGGTCTTGCGACACCGGGGGTGTCTCTTTTGCTTGTATGGCATGGAGTTGGGAAATGACACCAAAATGACCTTTTTTGAGTAGCTTTTCCATGCGATGGGAACTAATGACCTCAGGTGAAACAACAGTGATGCCTTGGAATTTATATTGGTGGCCTTCCTGGTCGAATTGCATGGTTAATTCCTTAAAATACATGAGAATGGAACCCAAAGTCCCTAGCTAGTATGCACCCAAAACAATGTCACAACCGCCCATGTCGATAGCAAACATATGGGATTTTAGGTGGTAGTCACCAATTTGGAGATGAACATTTTCACAGTGCCCTCCACATTTCATTGAACCACCATTGGAAATCATGATTTGGAAATTGTTGACGGCATGGATGTAGCAATGAGTTTCTTGGGGAATGCAGGGATGAATAAAATTATGGGTGCTTCCACTATCAACCAGAATGGTGACCTTCCGATGCTTGATGTAACTGATTAACTTGAGGGTTTGGGGAGTGGAGAATCTAGTGAGAGAATTGAGGGAAATGACCAATTCTACTTTGGAAGGGTCTGAGGGAGGGGTTATGTCAGTGATTTCAAGTGACTTAGACACAAGGGGACTTTCAACATCCTCTTCTGAAATATCCTCAGAGATGGCCATAAAAATATTTTGTTTCTTACACTTGTGGCCTGGGAAATATTTGTCATCACAATTATAACAAAGGCCTTTGAGTTGGCGTTCAACCACTTCAACCCTAGTCAATTTTTGGATCTTTAATGGGGTAGAGGGAGTAGTGGGATTTATGGGTTTAGGGTGAGGGATAAAGGAGGGTTTTCGGTTTTGAGAGGAAAGAACCTATTGTTCTTCTTTATCTATTTTAGTAGCCTCCACCCAACTAGAAGGTTGAGCCATGAGGACATGGGCCCGAATCTGCTCCTTGAGGCCACTGATAAAACACTCTCGAAAGGAAGCATCAATCATGCTCTTTGTTCGAAAATTCAGGCGCTCAAAGGCAGCTATGAAGTCTTCTACTATTCCTGATTGTTTCAACTTTGTCAAATGGCCCAAATGGTTGGTGTCAGTGTCAAAGCATTCATAAAGATCAGTCAGAAAAGGGTCGGGCAAGGTAAAATATTTTTCCTAAAAATGATATGGCTTAATTTGATAAGGGCGAAGAGATGAATCCAATAGAATAGGTCTCAAATATTGGTGAAAAAAAATCCAGACTTTTTTTTTTCTACACCTGTAGAGTTATACTCCGGTCTGAAGAATATTGCAGTGATGAAATCCCAAAATGATTAACTAGTAAGAAAAGTGTAGTGATTTGACAATCCAAACACAGTTGTGCGACAACAGATCTTGTCTGTTTTAATTTGTTTATGTTTATGTCCCCCAAGGGTTAGGTATTCAAGGGTTCTATAGACAAGGGTTTTCCCTGTGCTATAGCTCTCTGATATACGTGCGGGGTCCAACAATAGTACTCGGTCCAATATCTCAGGGCACTAACTAAGGAAGATAGACCGTACCCTTAGACGTACTACCCGACTACCCAAGTACTAGAGAGTATCTTCCCGAGTGTTGTTCTCGGTGGCACTATAGCAGTCAGGTGGCCCATCGGTTTATTTAAAGAGGGATTCAGGAAATCTAGTTCGATCCATACACAGGTGTTGTCTGATGTACTACCACTCGAAGGGGTACCAACAAGGGTTACAAGGGTGGCCAACAAATGTGAGCTTAAGAACCACTTGTATTTCCTGCGTGTATGAATCCCTCAACCGTAGGTTTATGCGCGTAATGATAGATCTTTGTGGCTTAAAGACGTCGGAATACGTCTCTACCTTGAAAACAAATTCCCACAATTTCTGCCAAGGAAAGTTCTCTGATACCACTTGTAATATACCAGATATAAAAAGTATGCAAAACATAAATAAAATGCTAGAAATGGCAGAATAACAGTAATATAACCACCATAATCTCCACAATGACAAAGAAATGATATAAGAACAACAATAGAAATAACACTTTGATTCAAAAAGAAATGGTAGGGGTGATGGTTGTTTAAACAATGTAACACTTTATTAACCTACCAGTCACAGGTCCTCCTCCAATGATATCTCCATTACTCTCCTACAGTAAGTAGGCATTACTCTCGCAGTATGTTGCAATCTCGAACGGTCCCAACTAGAGATGGTCAAATTTCCTGTGATTTCCCTTATCTTTGTTTCTGGCATCCCATTTTAGTACCAAGTCTCCTAGCTTGAAATGATCTTCCTTGGTGTGTCTATCGAAAGCATGTTTGATCTTTTCTTGGTGCAGCTGGGCATTGTTGAAATCTCTTTCCCCGATTTGTTGTAGGTTGATTAGTTCATCCTTTCTTCTTCGAGTAGTGTTTGTTTCTGCATCCTACTCCTGTAAAATTTTCATCAGTGGCAACCCTAATGAAGTAGGAAATATTGCCTATGTACCATAGACAATATGGAAAGAGGATGTGGCTATAGATCTCTTTGGGGATATTCTTTCATCTCACAGTGCATGGACGAGCTTTTTGTGACAGGCCTTTTTATTTTCTTACAGAAGTTTTTTGATGATTCTGGCTAAGCTTTTGTTCAAAGACTCAACCAACCCATTTCCTTGAGGGTAGTATGATGTAGAATGACCAAGGGTGATATTGTAATCGCTGTACAATTTTTCTATTTTCTTGGACTTTAAAGTTGTTGCATTGTCTGTTATGATCTTAGTCGAACACCCAAACCTAGACAGAATATTGTCTTCTAAAAACTGGATGATAACATCATATGTTGCCTGCCTAGTGGGAACTGCCTCAATGCACTTAGTGAAATAATATGTTGTTGTAAGAATCCACTTGTGTTGGGTTGAGGATTATGTATGTATTTCCCCTATAAAATCAAGGCCCCATTGTCTTAAAGGAGCTTCCACATAAATGGGTTTCAAAGGCAGAGGTTGCAATTTTCCTTTTCCATCAAAAATCTGACATTCATGGCATTTTGAAACTTCTTTATAGACATCGGGAAAAATGCTAGGCCAATAGAATCCAACCCTTAAAATTTTCTGCAAAATCGTCTTCCAATAATGATGACCTCCACAATCACCCTTATGGAACTCTCTAATAGTTTTCTCTACTTCTCCTTCTATCAAACAACTCAATAAAATCCCCACTGGATCTTTCCAATATTGAGACTCATTTACTATACAAAATTTTGTTTCTTTCAGTTTCAAGAATCTGGCCTTTGTTTTACTAAATTTAGGAGGAGCCTGCAAATTTTTCAACACAAAGATGATGTTTGCATACCATGCAGAGTCAAGAAATTTCTGGTATATTTGATGAGTCTTTTCTTCTTTTGCCCCTTCTGATAGGCCTGCAATGAAATTTATTCCCAAGAGTTCACAATTTTTCTATGCTATCATCTTTGCAAGCCCTTGTCCCTTGATCAACTTGGTGGGTTTGATCTCAAGGTCATATTCTAATAGTACTACTATCCATTTACCCCTCTTTCCTTCAGGGTTAGGTTGGGTCAAGATGTCTTTCACTGAGTTGTTGGGTACATAAGCAGTAGTATGGGAATGTAGGATGTAAACTCTGAATTCTTTCAATTCCTTGACTAGAGCATACACTTGTTTTTCCATGATGGCATACTTAAATGGAGCATCCCTCAATGTCTTGTTGTAATATGATATGGGCTTCTCAAAATTTTGGTCATCTTTCTGGAGTAAAACACCAACAATTGTGTGTTCTGAGGCGAAATAGAAAAATATGAAATCCTTTTCAAAATTGGGATTGGCTAGTACAGGAGCCTTAGTCAATGCCACCTTGATGTCTTCAAAGGAATTTATTTCTTCGGGAATCCACTTTATTTCATTTCCCTTTTTTAGCATGTTGGTGATGTGTTTTATGATTTTAGCCAAATTTAGGATAAACCTTTAACCTTCTCAAAAAATTTATTTTCCCCAAGAAAGATTGAACCTCTTTTTTAATTCTGGGTATGCCAATTTTCAAGATTCCCTCATCCCTGTTGGGATCTACCTTTATCCCCTCTTTCGAAATAATATGACCCAACAACTTTCCTTCTTCCATGGAAAAATTTGACTTCTTGGGAGTCAATGATATACCAAACCTCTTGCATTTTTCGAATGCTCTTCTTAGATTCTTGAGGTGTTCATCATCTGAGGCATAATACATAGTGATATCATCCAGGTAGATAACAATAAATCTGTCCTTCTCGTTAGAAAAATCTATGTCCATAGCTCTCTGAAATGTTGCCCCTGCATTCATGAGCCCAAAAGGCATCTTGGCATACATGAATGTTCCCCAAGGTGTTGTGAATGTTGTATTTTCTTGATCGTCAGGGTGCACCATAACCTAATTGTATCTAGAGAAACCATATAACATTGACATTTTTTGAGAGCCCACCACCTTTTGTAAAATATGATCCATCTTAGACAGTGGGTAGTTTTCCTTTAGAGATACTTTGTTTAGATTTCTAAAATCCACACACAACCTGATTTCTCCACTCTTTTTTCTGACTGACACTAGATTTGCCACCCATTTAGAAAATCTCAGGGACACTATGATTTTTTCTTCAAATAATTTATTTACTTCTTTCTCGATCAAAGGCAATAGTAAAGGATCTATCCTTCTTAATTTTTGTTTGAATGGCTTTTGATCTTCTTTGATTGGGATAAAATTTTGAATTATACTTGTGTCATAGACTTTCAAATAGTCATAGCTCTAGGAAACAAACATCAGGGAACTCTTTTGTCAACTTGACATATCTCTCCTTGACTTCAAGGATGAGCTTTCTAAACAAATTAACGATCTTTGGATCCTCTGGGGTCCCAATATTGCAATCTTCCACATCTCCTTCATTTACTATAATCTTTGGACATCTAGCCACATCATTATTATCAAAGAGTTTCTCCAATGGAACCAGACTCTTAGGAATGATGTTTCTCTTTAGTTGAATGATATATTTGCCTGCAATCTGATTTTCAAAATACCCCTCCTTTGTGAAAGCAGTCACATCCACTTCATCATCATAGAATTCATCATCGATATTAAAACTCTCAAATTCATTCTCCATCTTGAGGAAGCTTTCTATTTGTTTTTCGTCCTCAAAAACTTACCAGTCCTTCATATTATCTGGTACTGCTGACCTATATTTGACCTCAACCTTGTAGCTTTTGTCAGGGAAAATTGGAACTTTGAAAATTGTTGTTGAAGGAGCCAATGCATGAGCAACCTGATTCTCTTCTCTTGGAATTGATGAAAGATTACACTCTGGAAACTTCTCAAGGAGGTCTAGTACCACATTCCTATAATCCCTCAGTTTGGATTGTTTTTCTTGGTATATTCCTTTGATTTGATTAATAATTAGCTCATTGTCTCCACGTACAACAATTCTTTTGGCACCCAATTCTTCCAAAACTTTCAACCCCAATATTAATGCTTCATATTCTACCATGTTATTTGTGCACTCAAAAACAAGTTTATAAGAACACAATTTTGAATCTCCTTTGGGGTGATTGATCCAAATGCCAGCTCCCACTCCTTCTCTGCAGGAAACCCCATCAAAACTCATATTTCATATATGATCTTCTGTTTCATCTTGTTGCTCTAAATATTCTTCAAACTGCTAATCAGATCTCTCTTTGTTAGCCATGTCAATTTCTAGTTCTTTCTCTTCGCAACACAGGTCATTGAAGAAAATAGAAGATCCCAACTTAGTTTCCACATAGTATATGGGTGATTACTTGGTTGTGACTTGTTTTTGATCATATATTTGAGTAAAAACTCTCTATACAATCTCTTGTCTTGACCAAAGACAGGGATAGTGGCATATGACATGTCCATCTAGAGAGTCCCCTTTAATTTTGCAGCCCACAACCTGGACAACAGCATGCCGAATTTGGGAGGAATATCTGCAACCACTACATCCATAACCATGTTCTTTACTAGGATTTGTGCCAAGGAAACCACCATGTCTTTGATCAGGCCAAGGCATTTCACCTTTCATGAATCAAAAGAGAACAGATATTTATAAGGTATAGTGATATCTAGGCTCCAGAAGCCAACATAGCATTGTGCAGAGTCATATCGTGGATATTTAGGCTAACATAAAAAGGGGGGACTTCTTCAGTATCATTATTTTCCTCCACGCGTGGACCAAATAAGATGGTTGGGTGATCATATTGTATGTTCAGGGTATCAGAAGGTTTGTTCCATATTCAACATTTTGATGATATGATTTCTATACTCACTATTCTTGATTAATTCATTAAATGGTACAAAAATTTTGATCTTGGCCATCTCAATTTCAAAATTAAAGGAGGATGAGGTATTTTCTACCTCTTTGGTGACCACTTATTTCCTTTCTTCTATTATTTTCTTCCAAGGATCTTCATTCTTATTTCCTTTATCTACAGTACCCTTTACAACAAAGCCTTTTGCAGCTGAATCTTTTGTAGAAAAATCCTTTTTGAGTTGACTTGAAGAAGGTATGTTACTCTAAGCTTCTTTGGTAGGTTTTCCCTTTGGAGGATTTCCCTTCGGAGGGTTCAGAGGTTTTTTTTTATTGCGAAGGTTATATTGTCTTTGGAATTGCATGATGGAATCTTGCAATCCCGCTTGGTAATCTTCCGTTTCTACTGATATCCTTTACTCCTTATCCTGCAAAAAGATCTCACTTGCATCCATGAACTGGTCAAGTTCTTCTTTAGTCAAAAATACCTTTGTTTCTTTATCATCACAACATTTTATGTTGTCTTCAAAATATCCATCATAATTCTCATTCACATAATTATTTTGAAAAGGAGGCCTTATTTTTCGTTCCCCCTAATTTCATTTATTTCCCTGATTCGCCTGATTCGCTTGATCTGCTTGATTTTCCTCATTCCCCTGATTTCCTTGATTTATTTGCTCTCTTTGCCTAATTTGTGGGATTTCTTGTCTCCTCGGATTTTTGGGTGAACCCTCAGTCTATTCTATGGGGTTAGACCTATTACCCAGAGCCATTCTCTCCATATTTCTCATCATTGCTTCAAACCTTTTTTCTGGTGTTTGTGAGGTTGAAGACTATGCTTTATCTTGAGTTTTGTTCATGCCCCTGCTAGAGTCATCTTTTATCTTTCCTGAAGCCATTAGATTCACTTTGACCTCTATGCCATCAAACATCATATCATCTAAAGTATCAGATATTTGTTCTCTCAATAATAAAGAAAAGTCACTTTCAAAAGAATCAACATATCTGAGATGAGCAGCTTTAGGGGGGGGTTTACCTCAGCAGGAATCAAATTATA